>CM022298.1:718463249-718996137 GCA_011799875.1 Thinopyrum elongatum
AAGTTATTTGAGTATTTTGATCTCTTATATGCATGATTACTTATAGCCTCGTATTTCTTCTTCAAATCTTTGGTTTAGTTAGGCCGACTAGATCGATTTTTCTTGCCATGGGAAGAGGTGTTTTGTGATGGGTTCGATCTTACGGTGCTCAATCCCAGTGACAGAAAGGGAAAATGACACGTATGTATCGTTGCTATTAACGATAACAAGATGGGGTCTATTCCTACATGAATAGATCATCTCTACATCATGTCATCGTTCTTATTGCATTACTCCGTTTCTCCATGAACTTAATACACTAGATGCATGCTGGATAGCGGTCGATGTGTGAAGTAATAGTAGTAGATGCAGGCAGGAGTCGGTCTACTAATCTTGGACGTGATGCCTATATAATGATCATTGCCTGGATATCGTCATAATTATTTGAAGTTCTATCAATTGCCCAACAGTAATTTGTTTACCCACCGTATGCTATTTTTCTCGAGAGAAGCCACTAGTGAAATCTACGGCCCTCGGGTCTATTTTTCCATCCTATACTTTCAGATCTATATTGCTATTTGCCTCTTTATTTATTTGCATCTTCTATTTTCAGATCTATAATCCAAAAACCCAAAAATATCTTGCTGCAATTTATTGTTATTTATTTTATCTCGCGTTCCCGCGAGATCTATTTATCCGATCTACTACAAATTTATCTATCTATTTACCCGGGAGGGATTGACAACCCCTCTTTTACGTCGGGTTGCAAGTATTTGTTCTTTGTGTGCAGGTGCCGTTCATGTAGTGTTGCGTGGTTCTCCTACTGGTTCGATAACCTTGGTCTCACTGAGGGAAATACCTACCGTAGCTGTGCTGCATCATCCCTTCCTCTTTGGGGAAATACCGACGTAGTTCAAGCCGCATCAATAACTTGCATGTTAAGATAAATCAAGTAGTGGGGATGAATTTATTAGGTATATAGGATAAGATTCCTAGTCTTGCCTCTAAAACAAGCTCAAGTGTTGTTTGTGATCATGTTTTTCGGATCACAGACTAAGGCATAGCCTAGTGGTGGAAAGGGGTTGATGCCTTCCCACCCACCCAGGTTCAAGGCATGTGTAACACCCCCGGTGGTTAACTACAGTAATCACCCTTTTGATTATGCCACATCATCATGTTTAACAGTGCATGACCATCATTAGAATTATATTGCATTTCAACTCCTAAGTCAAAATCCAAATTTAAATGAAAGTGGAAAATAAAAGTTATCCAACATAAAAACTAAAATGTGCAGCATGTTGCAAATATTCCCAAAGCTTTTATAAAATTGATTGCAACATTTATTGGAATTGTAAAAGGACTCAAACAGCAAGGGACAGCAGCAAAATAGCACTATTTAATCCTTTTTCAATTAAATAAAATTCAAATAAAAAGATATGGGCACCAAGCCATTTTATTGCAGTGGTATACAATGCCCTGTGATTTGTGGACCAGGTCACCATTTTTACAAAAGTCATTTGGGTGCCTAAACATTTAACAAAACAGAAAAAGAATATAGAAAAGCAGAAAACGAGAAAAGGAAAGAGGGCCCTAGCTACTGTGCCCGTGGGCTCTAGTTACTACAGGCGCCGGCCCAGCCCATTTTCCCCCCCTCCCCCACTTGTCTTCCTTCTCCTGCTCACCCCTCGCACGCTGTCGCCTCGCCAGCGCTCGCCGCCCCGGCCCCCCCTCTCCTGCGTTCGACAGCAGCTCTACAGGAGCTCGCCCCAGTGGATAAGGCTGCCCCGTCCTACCCCTCTCTCCCCTGGAACCCTACTTCCCTCGCTCGCCTCTCCCTCTCTTGTTTCCGTCGCCACCGAACGCTATCGTCGCCGCTGCCTCGTCGTTGCCGTGCACCGAGGCCTCCCCGTGCCGCGCGAGCATGTCCATTGGGAACGCCGTCGAGGGCTACGTCGTCTACGGGGGTCCACTCGACCGGAGCCGCCCCGCATCGCCGCCATCGCCGTCTCCTCCGAATCACGGCCGCCGCCGTTGACCTCGTCGATCTGCCCCACCGCGAGCTCCCCGGCCTCCCCGTGCACGTCATCGAGCTCGATGTGAGCTCCCGCTTCCTCCTGGCCTCTCCCTTCTCCACCTCGTGCCCCGTAGTCGTCGAACCATCAAGCGCCGCCGCTAGCCACCGTTCGGCTGTCGCCGTTGTCGCCACTGCCGGCCACCTCCATCTGAGCCACCGCCGTAGATGGATGCGCGGCATCGCCCGCGTCGCGTAGGACCTCTCGGTCGACCAAATGGTCGCCGGAGATGGCCGCTAGGGCCTCGCCGCCGCCCCTGTAGTTCGTCGCCGGCGGGCACACGCGCACCCGCTCGTGTTAACCAGTAGGTTGACCCACTGTAGTGTGGGTCCGCCCGTTTAGATTAGCCCTAACCCCTAATTAGTCTAACCCTAGATACTTACTGACAGCCGGGCCCCACGTATGTTAATTAACCTAATAAAAATCGGTTTAGTTAAATAGTAACTGACAGGTGGGGCCCACTGTACTGTTCCTGTGGATAAGACTCGCTGAGTCAGCGTGCTGACTCAGCCACTGGGACCCACCACTCAGCCTCTGCTGACCGGACCGAGTTGACCAGTCAACGGTCCAGTCAACTGCTGACTGGGCAGTTGACTAGGCCCACCTGTCAGCCACTGTCCTAAACAGCTGGGTACACCCACTAGGTACCCGTAGCAATTTCCAGTTTATTTTCGAATTTAAATAACTAAATAAATTCCAGAAAATCAATAAAACTTTAGAAAATCATATCTTTTAATCCGTAACTCCGATGAAAATAATTTATATATGAAAAATGATCAGAAAAATGAGACAAATCCGAATACGCTACCCACACACCTGTTAGATGCCTCTAACTATCTGAACATGCAACCTTTTGCCTATTTCAGCTAAATGAATAGTGCATGACTTTAATAAAATAATTCCAAACAAATTCCTAAAATAACTAAATGGCTTAGACATGTCTTCAGGCAACCCTGCACTGCACGTTAGCATAGCCTGCTTCGTGTTGCTTATGTTTGCTCTATATTTATACTGTTTCCTCCCCCTCTTTTCTCTCGTTAGACCCCGACGTAGTTCCCGGTACCGACGCAGCTCCGGATCCCGAAGACACCATTGACGACCTTGCCCTTGCCGCCGAGCAACCAGGCAAGCCCCCCCCCCTTGAGCATACCGATATCGCCCATTCTATTTCTCATGCTTGCATTAGAACAGCTGCTGCTGCTTTACCTATTCTGATGCATAGCCTGTTTATTGTAACCTGCTGTTGATAATTACCTGCATATCCTAAACTGCTTAGTATAGGCTGGGTAGAGACCTATCAGTGACCCCACTTATCCCGACTGCCCCGCTGGATTTTCCGAAGACCCGATCAACGGGATTGAAGACCAGGCCCCGGCACCGCACATCACCCCCCCTTAGTTGTAACGACACTGCAGCGTTACTATCGAGTGCCGAGGGTGATACCTCGTGTAGCAATTCTGATGTTAACTCTGTAGAGTAGCTATTCGGTCGTGGTCATCGAGGGTGATTCCTCCTTCACCGCTTCCGATAACGACGCCGTCGTACGACACCTCAAGTGTGAACCCAGCGAGGGTGATTCCTCCGAGTTCACCTTGATGATTACATCGAGTAGGAATCCAACGAGGGTGATACCTCGGATTCCCCTGATGTTATGGACACACGGATACTTGGACTTTACACTATTACTTGGATAGGCGGGTCGACCCTGAGGGGTACCCGCGTGCGCCTGAGAGGCGAGTGTTGTGAAGACGGGTGCCTGTATGGTGCCCGAGTGATGAATACGAGGCGCGGCCGGGCATTCTTAACCCTTGCAGCAAGTCCTCGAGACGGGGCGACGGGGTCACATCTTTCATGAGTCTCTGCTTGTTACCGCAAGCCCTAGTCCAATAACGATTTGGATATTTGATCCGAGCAGGCCTCTGGCCTGATAGCACTAACCATCACGTGGGCATAGTATGGGCGTTCTGCATCGTAGCATCAGCCGACAGTTCTGTCAGACGTCCAGTTCAGCATTGTGGCACGGTCGGATCGTACTGACCCTCCGAGGCGGTGCTGGTATCCACCCTGCACACAACGACCCGGAGTGCACAGGGCGATGGCCCAAGACCCCTGAGTGCTTAGGATGTAGACCGGCGGGGACCTCTCTGCTGAGCTTTAGGTAGGGCTGCGGTGTGTCGTTTGGCCGAGGCCGGGCATGATCCAGGAAAGTGTGTCCGGCCGGAGTTAATCGAACGTGTTGGGTAAGATGGTGCACCCCTGCAGGGAAGAAAACTTCTATCGATAGCCGGTCCAACGGTAAAGGACACTCGGAGTTGTATCCTGATTGCTACAATTTAGAACTGGATACTTGGATACTATGGCTCTGGGATTGCTTCTAGCGGGGAGTCGAGAAGGGATCTCCGGACGAGGTTGATGACTGTATGGCTCTGGGATTGCTTTCTCGCAGGGAGTCGAGAAAGGATCTCTGGGTGAGGTTGAGACTTAATGATACTGCTACATTATATTGAACTGTTCTACTCTCTACTACTGCTGCAAGACCTCTGAAGATGCTAGTCTTCGATAGGACTAGGCCTTCTCTCTATTCTGGCATTTCTGTAGCCCAGTCCACATATACAGCCTCCCCTTGAAAATGTTGCATATGTAGTGTAGATCCTTGCTTGCTGAGTACTTCTGAGTACTCACGGTTGCTTTGTTTTCCTTTTCTCCCCATATCAGTTTGACATGACCAAGATGACGGAGTCCCTGAGACAGTTGCCCCCGCCGACGATCGCTACTACTTCGACCCAGAGGATTGATTCTACTACGAGTTGACTGACGACCAGGAGTAGGATCGGAGGGTCCCAGGCAGGAGGCCTACGCCTTTCGATCGTAGTGTTTTATTTTGCCCCGCCTTTCTAAAGGCCTTTCTGTTTCTGTTTCATATCTGTACTCAGATATCTGATGCTTCCGCTGACGCTTGTTCGCAAGCTTATGTATTCGAGCCCTCGAGGCCCCTGGCTTGTAATATAAAGCTCGTATGACTTTATTTATGTTTTAGAGTTGTGTTGTGATATCTTCCCGTGAGTCCTTAGGCTTGATCATGTGCATTTGCATGTATGATTAGTGCACGATTGGGCCGGGGGCGTCACAAGTTGGTATCAGAGCCAGGTTTCGATCCTGGGACCTGTGGGTTATGGGCTCACCACGCTTCAGAGCCGACTGCCTGTAGGAACCCCCCCATTTCCAACTGCTTGGCCGAAGTTGAGTCTAGTGGTCTAAAAACTGTTTTACTAACTTGGGTGTGTGGCTTACGGGCCCACGTCGCCAATTGGGTGGTATTAGTATCTTTTACTCCTCGACCTTTACTCTGGGACTCTGATCTCTCTTCTATTCGGGTTTAAATTTTACTAACTCCAACATTAGGTTCTCGTAATCACATCCACCCGGAGTTCTGAAGTATCCCCCCTTGCTTCGAGATTATGGGCCAGGTTCTGCTTACAGGATCCTTTTATCGAGGGCACCCTGTGTTGTCACTTGCAGATTCCTCGCTCCAATAATTTTCTCCGACGTTGATGTAGCCTTTGCTATGTCTCGTTGTGTACTTCCCTACCGCGTGCCTGCGCGCCGCCTAGATGTCTAGCCTTCCCCTTTCAGCTGTCGTAATGCCGTCTTGTAACCAAGGCTATGTGTGGCTTTGAATATCTGGTGCGGATATGATGAAGAATCTATTGCACTTCCTTCTGTTGTGCGTGATACTTCATGAATCATTCCGTACACTTGCAGTTTTTTTTGCTAAACTGCCCATGTTGATTTGGCAGGATGGCCGACGATCCTCCACCTCCACCCTATATTGCCGCAATGATGCAGCAGTTTGAATTGAACCGTCAGCTCAACGAGAGTCTGGTAAGACGTTTGGAACGCAACGAGGCTCGCCAGGAGCCTGGACCGATCTCGCTGCCAGAATTTGTGCGCCTCAATCCGTCCGTTTTCCGCAACTCCACCAATCCTATGGATGCTGATGATTGGCTTCGTGACATCCTGTTTGAGATGGAGTCAGCTAATGTTGCCCCTGACAGTTACGTCACCTTTGCGACATTCCACTTGAAGGGTCCCGCTGCTCAATGGTGGGAAAGCCACAAGGCTATGTTGCCTGCAGAGACTATAACCACTTGGCAGGAATTTCAGTCAGCTTTTCGTGCATGGTACATTCCTCAAGGTCTGATGGACCAGAAGAAGCAGGAGTTCCGCAAACTCTCACAGGGCACAATGACTATGGATGAATATCAGAGGAAATTCCTTGAATTATCCCGCTATGCTGCGGATGACGTCGACACCGACACTCACAAGCAGGAGAAATTCCGTGAAGGACTACGTACGGATATAAAACTTGCACTTGCTGTCCATGATTGCACAGAATTCGCAACGCTTGTCAGCAAATCTTTCCAAGTTGAAACAGCTCTGACTGAGTACCAGGAGTCACTCAAGCGCACTCATGAAGCTGGCTCATCCTGGGGTCAGCCTATTCAGAAACGTAGAGTCTGGATCCCACACAATGTTCATCATCAACCTGCTCCAACACCAAGGCCGTCTTATGTTGCACCTCGTCTGCCTCCACCGCCAAGACAGTTTACGGTTCATGATGGACCGCCTGATGCTATGGCTTCTCCTCAAGTTGCGCCACGTCCTCCTAATGGTCGTAAGAAGAATTGTCGAAACCGCCGACTCAGAAACCGTAATGTCATACCATCTACTGTGGTACTTGGCCATGCCAATCACGTCAATGCTGAAAAGGCTCAGAAGGAACCGACTATCGTGTTGGGAACACTCTCTGTGAATTCAGTGCCAGCTTTTGTTCTTTTTGATTCAGGTGCATCACATTCCTTCGTGTCCCAGCAATTTGCACAATTGCATGGGTTAGCTATGAGCTCATTACCCACTCCTTTAGAAATCATCACTCCACGTTCCCGGTGGCAAACCAAAATGGTAAGTCACAACAATCAGATCAAAATTGAAGGGTTGATGTTCTCTGCTTCCCTTATTGCTCTTGGACCTTCCGACATAGACATCATTCTCGGTATGGACTGGTTGACAGCCCATAATGCTTTGATTGACTGTGCCGCTAAGAAAGTCCGACTTACCCATTCTTCGGGCCAGACAGTCAGATACTCAGCCCGAATAGCTCAAGATGCTGAGAGCCAGATATATGTTCTAAATGCATTGAATGCTTCACCTCTTGAAGGCATCGAGAACGTTCCAGTTGTTCGTGATTTTCAAGATGTATTTCCAGAAGAACTTCCAGGGATACCCCCTGCTAGAGCTGTTGAGTTCGTCATCGACTTGAAGCCTGGCACTACCCCTATTGCGAAGCGTCCTTATAAAATGCCTCCGCATCATCTTCTCGAGCTTAAGGAAGAAATCGACACGTCACTTAAGAAAGGTTTCATCCGCCCCAGTTCCTCAGCTTGGGGAGCACCTTCACTCTTCGTTAAGAAGAAGGATGGAACTAACCGATTGGTTCAGGATTACCGGCCCATTAACCAAGCTACAATCCGGAATAAATATCCGCTTCCCCGGATCAATGATTTGTATGATCAACTTCCCCGTTCCTCAGTATTCTCTAAGCTTGATTTGAGGTTGGGTTACCATCAGAGCCGTGTTCGTGAAGAGGATATTCCCAAGACTGCATTTGTTACTCGTTATGGCTCCTACGAGTACACTGTCATGTCATTTGGCCTAACAAATGCTCCAGCCACATTCTCCCGTCTGATGAATTATATCTTCATGGATTACCTCGACAAGTTCGTCGTGGTTTATCTAGATGATATTCTGGTCTATTCAAAGAATAAAGAAGAACATGCCGAACACCTCCGTCTTGTACTGGAAAGGCTCCAAGAACACCAGTTGTATGCCAAATACTCCAAATGTGAATTTTGGCTTTCTGAAGTAACATATCTCGGTCATGTGATTTCAAAAGATGGCATTGCCGTTAACCCAAAACGAGTTCAGGCTATTCTGGACTGGACTCCTCCGAAGAATGTCAAGCAAGTGAGAAGTTTTCTCGGCCTTGCAAGTTATTGCCGTCGATTTGTCGAGAACTTTTCCAAGATTGCTAAGCTTTTGACTGATCTGCTTCACAAGGGCGTTAAATTTGAATGGACAGAAAAATGTCAGGAAAGTTTTCAGACACTCAAAGACAAGCTGACATCTGCCCCAGTACTATCGCCTCCAGATACCCGCAAAGACTTTGTGATTTATTGTGACGCATCCCGTGAAGGATTAGGCTGTGTCCTAATGCAAGAGCGTAAGGTGATTGCCTACGGCTCTCGTCAGTTGCGCCCACATGAAGAAAATTATCCGGTACATGATCTAGAACTAGCTGCTGTGATCTATGCATTGCAGTTGTGGTGACATTACCTTCTCGGTAATCGTTGCGAGATCTACACGGATCATAAAAGTCTGAAGTACTTGTTCACTCAGCCATCTCTAAACCTCCGTCAGCAAAGATGGATGGAGGCCATTGCGGACTATGATTTGGGTATTTCCTATACCCCTGGCAAGGCTAACGTGATGGCTGATGCCTTAAGCCGCAAGTCCTATTGCGACAACCTCATGGTTAGGCAAGCACAACCTCGTCTTTTTGAAGAACTGTGCAAGCTGAATCTGCGTATTATTTCACAGGACTCTCTTAATAACCTTGTGATACAACCCGATCTTGAGAAAGCTGTTAAGAATGCGCAAGCTAAAGATGCTGAAGTTGATCTGATGAAGAAAGACCTTCACCTTGTAAAGTACAGGGATTTCTCGCTGTCTGAAGATGGAACCTTGTATTTCAGAAACCGCATTGTCGTACCTCGCTTCGAGCTTATGACCGACAAGGTCATGAAGGAGGCACATGATACCCCGCTGTCTATTCATCCGGGTAGCACCAAGATGTATCGTGATCTCCGTCAAAGGTACTGGTGGTCTAGAATGAAGCAGGACATTGCTCGTTATGTTGCCGAATGTGATGTGTGTCGTCACGTTAAAGCAGAACATCAGAAACCTGCTGGAATTCTGCAACCACTTCCTATTCCTCTATGGAAATGGGATAAGGTTCAGATGGATTTCATTACAGGACTTCCCAGGTCACAGAAGGGTCACGATGCTATTCTTGTCGTCATCGACCAACTCTCTAAAGTTGCACACTTTCTGCCCGTCAAGGAAACTATCACTGCTAGCTAGTTAGCAGAGTTGTATATCTCCAGAATTGTTTCACTCCACGGTATTCCGAAGGAGATCAGTTCGGACCGTGGCGGCCTTTTCACTTCCAAATTCTGGGAAAGTTTCCAAACGGCTATGGGAACTCATATTACCTGGAGTTCAGCTTATCATCCCCAATCCCAAGGCCAAGTCGAGCGAGTCAATCAAGTGCTTGAAGACATGCTTCGGGCTTGTGTTATTTCTTTCGGCAAGAAGTGGGAAGAATCTCTCCCGTATGCCGAGTTCTCCTATAACAACAGCTATAAAGCTAGCTTGAAAATGGCTCCCTTTGAAGTTCTTTATGGACGTAAGTGTCGAACCCCTCTGAATTGGTCAGAAACTGGGGAACGACCGCTCATGGGTCCGGATATTATTCAACACGCCGAAGAACAAGTTCGTATTGTCCGGGAAAATCTCAAGGCGGCTCAGGACCGCCAGAAGAGCAACTACGATCGCAAACGATGGGGTTTGACTTATCAACCTGGTGATCAAGCTTATTTGCGAGTCACTCCTATGAAGGGCACTCACCGTTTTGGAATCAAGGGCAAGCTAGCTCCACGCTACATTGGTCCTTTCCGCATAATTGCTAGACGTGGTCAAGTGGCGTATAAATTGGAGTTGCCGCCGCAATTCTCTCATATCCACGACGTCTTCCATGTGTCGCAACTTCGTCAATGCTTCAAGGAATCTCCGCACCGAGCTGTGGATCACGAGGGGCTCGAATTGCAAGATGACCTATCTTATAAGGAGCATCCGATCTGCATTCTCGATCAAGCTGAACGTCGGACCTGTCAGAAGGTTACCAAGTTCCTCAAAGTGCAGTGGTCAAATCATACTGAAGATGAAGCCACTTGGGAACGCGAGGATAATCTTCGTGCGGAATACCCCGAACTTTTTCCTTCTAACTCTTAATTCTCGGGACGAGAATTCTTGTTAGTAGAGGAGACTTGTAACACCCCCGGTGGTTAACTATAGTAATCACCCTTTTGATTATGCCATGTCATCATGTTTAACAGTGCATGACCATCATTAGCATTATATTGCATTTCAACTCCTAAGTCAAAATCCAAATTTAAATGAAAGTGGAAAATAAAAGTTATCCAACATAAAAACTAAAATGTGCAGCATGTTGCAAATATTACCAAAGCTTTTATAAAATTGATTGCAACATTTATTGGAATTGTAAAAGGACTCAAACAGCAAGGGACAGCAGCACAACAGCACTATTTAATCCTTTTTCAATTAAATAAAATTCAAATAAAAAGATATGGGCACCAAGCCATTTTATTGAAGTGGTATACAATGCCCTGTGATTTGTGGACCAGGTCACCATTTTTACAAAAGTCATTTGGGTGCCTAAACATTTAACAAAACAAAAAAAGAATATAGAAAAATAGAAAACGAGAAAAGGAAAGAGGGCCCTAGCTACTGTGCCCGTGGGCTCTAGTTACTACAGGCGCCGGCCCAGCCCGTTTTTCCCCCCTACCCCACTTGTCTTCCTTCTCCTGCTCACCCCTTGCACGCTGTCGCCTCGCCCGCGCTCGCCGCCCCGGCCCCCCCTCTCCTGCGTTCGACAGCAGCTCTACAGGAGCTCGCCCCGGTGGATAAGGCCGCCCCGTGCTGCCCCTCTCTCCCCTGGAACCCTACTTCCCTCGCTCGCCTCTCCCTCTCTCGTTTCCGTCGCCACCGAACGCTATCGTCGCCGCTGCCTCGTCATTGCCGTGCACCGAGGCCTCCCTGTGCCGTGCGGGCATGTCTAGTGGGACCGCCGTCGAGGGCTACGTCGTCTACGGGGGTCCACTCGACCGGAGCCGCCCCGCATCGCCACCATCGCCGTCTCCTCCGAATCACGGCCGCCGCCGTTGACCTCCTCGATCTACCCCACCGCGAGCTCCCCGGCCTCCCCGTGCACGTCATCGAGCTCGATGTGAGCTCCCGCTTCCTCCTGGCCTCTCCCTTCTCCTCCTCGTGCCCCGTAGTCGTCGAACCATCAAGTGCCGCCGCTAGCCACCGTTCGGCTGTCGCCGTTGTCGCCACTGCCGGCCACCTCCATCTGAGCCACCGCCGTAGATGGATGCGCGGCATCGCCCGCGTCGCGTAGGACCTCTCGGTCGACCAAATGGTCGCCGGAGATGGCCGCTAGGGCCTCGCCGCCGTCCCTGTAGTTCGTCGCCGGCGGGCACACGCGCGCCCGCTCGCGTTAACCAGTAGGTTGACCCACTGTAGTGTGGGCCCGCCCGTTTAGATTAGCCCTAACACCTAATTAGTCTAACCCTAGATACTGACTGACAGCCGGGCCCCACGTATGTTAATTAACCTAATAAAAATTGGTTTAGTTAAATAGTAACTGGCAGGCGGGGCCCACTGTACTGTTCCTGTGGATAAGACTCGCTGAGTCAGCATGCTGACTCAGCACTGGGACCCACCAGTCAGCCTCTGCTGACTGGACCCAGTTGACCAGTCAACGGTCTAGTCAACTACTGACTGGGCAGTTGACTGGGCCCACCTGTCAGCCCTTGTGCTAAACAGCTGGGTACACCCACTAGGTACCCGTAGCAATTTCCAGTTTATTTTCAAATTTAAATAACTAAATAAATTCCAGAAAATCAATAAAACTTTAGAAAATCATATCTTTTAATCCGTAACTCCGATGAAAATAATTTATATATGAAAATGATCAGAAAAATGAGACAAATCCGAATACGCTACCCACACACCTGTTAGATGCCTCTAACTATCTGAACATGCAACTTTTTGCCTATTTTAGCTAAATGAATAGTGCATGACTTTAATAAAATAATTCCAAACAAATTCCTAAAATAACTAAATGGCTTAGACATGTCTTCAGGCAACCTTGCACTGCACGTTAGCATAGCCTGCTTCGTGTTGCTTATGTTTGCTCTATATTTATACTGTTTCCTCCCCCTCTTCTCTCTCGTTAGACCCCGACGCAGTTCCCGGTACCGACGCAGCTCCGGATCCCGAAGACACCATTGACGACCTTGTCCTTGCCGCCGAGCAACCAGGCAAGCCCCCTCCCCCCCCCTTGAGCATACCGATATCGCCCATTCTATTTCTCATGCTTGCATTAGAACTGCTGCTGCTGCTTTACCTATTCTGATGCATAGCCTGTTTATTGTAACCTGCTGTTGATAATTACCTGCATATCCTAAACTGCTTAGTATAGGCTGGGTAGAGACCTATCAGTGACCCCACTTATCCCGACTGCCCCGCTGGATTTTCCGAAGACCCGATCAACGGGATTGAAGACCAGGCCCCGGCACCGCACATCACCCCCCTTAGTTGTAACGACACTGCAGCGTTACTATCGAGTGCCGAGGGTGATACCTCGTGTAGCACTTCTGATGTTAACTCTGGAGAGTAGCTATTCGGTCGTGGTCATCGAGGGTGATTCCTCCTTCACCGCTTCCGATAACGACGCCGTCGTACGACACCTCAAGTGTGAACCCAGCGAGGGTGATTCCTCCGAGTTCACCTTGACGATTACATCGAGTAGGAATCCAACGAGGGTGATACCTCGGATTCCCCTGATGTTATGGACACACGGATACTTGGACTTTACACTGTTACTTGGATAGGCGGGTCGACCCTGAGGGGTACCTGCGTGCGCCTGAGAGGCGAGTGTTGTGAAGACGGGTTCCTGTATGGTGCCCGAGTGATGAATACGAGGCGCGGCCGGGCATTCTTAACCCTTGCAGCAAGTCCTCGAGACGGGGCAACGGGGTCACATCTTTCGTGAGTCTCTGCTCGTTACCGCAAGCCCTAGTCCAATAACGATTTGGATATTTGATCCGAGCAGGCCTCTGGCCTGATAGCACTAACCATCACGTGGGCATAGTATGGGCGTTCAGCATCATAGCATCAGCCGACAGTTCTGTCAGACGTCCAGTTCAGCATTGTGGCACGGTCGGATCGTACCGACCCTTCGAGGCGGTGCTGGTATCCACCCTACACACAACGACCCGGAGTGCACGGGGCGATGGCCCAAGACCCCTGAGTGCTTAGGATGTAGACCGGCGGGGACCTCTCTGCTGAGCTTTAGGTAGGGCTGCGGTGTGTCGTTTGGCCGAGGCCGGGCATGACCCAGGAAAGTGTGTCCGGCCGGAGTTAATCGAACGTGTTGGGTAAGTTGGTGCACCCCTGCAGGGAAGAAAACTTCTATCGATAGCCGGTCCTACGGTAAAGGACACTCGGAGTTGTATCCTGGTTGATACAATTTAGAACTGGATACTTGGATACTATGGCTCTGGGATTGCTTCTCGCAGGGAGTCGAGAAGGGATCTCCGGACGAGGTTGATGACTGTATGGCTCTGGGATTGCTTTCTCGCAGGGAGTCGAGAAAGGATCTCTGGGTGAGGTTGAGACTTAATGATACTGCTACATTATATTGAACTGTTCTACTCTCTTCTACTGCTGCAAGACCTCTGAAGATGCTAGTCTTCGATAGGACTAGGCCTTCTCTCTATTCTGGCATTTCTACAGCCCAGTCCACATATACAGCCTCCCGTTGAAAATGTTGCATATGTAGTGTAGATCCTTGCTTGCTGAGTACTTCTGAGTACTCACGGTTGCTTTGTTTTCCTTTTCTCCCCATATCAGTTTGACATGACCAAGATGACGGAGTCCCTGAGACAGTTGCCCCCGCCGACGATCGCTACTACTTCGACCCAGAGGATGGATTCTACTATGAGTTGACTGACGACCAGGAGTAGGATCGAAGGGTCCCAGGCAGGAGGCCTACGCCTTTCGATCGTAGTGTTTTATTTTGCCCCGCCTTTCTAAAGGCCTTTCTGTTTCTGTTTCATATCTGTACTCAGATATCTGATGCTTCCGCTGACGCTTGTTCGCAAGCTTATGTATTCGAGCCCTCGAGGCCCCTGGCTTGTAATATAAAGCTCGTATGACTTTTTTTATGTTTTAGAGTTGTGTTGTGATATCTTCCCGTGAGTCCTTAGGCTTGATCATGTGCATTTGCATGTATGATTAGTGCACAATTGGGCCGGGGGCGTCACAGCATGGTCCTTGCAATTTGGGTTTGTTGCACCAATTATACTGTATGGGCCTCCCTTACAGTCTTTCTGTCAAAAAAATGTTTTCCGAATCTTGAGATATCATAAAGTGTAACGATAGTCTCAAAACAACATTGAGAGTATGACGTTAGAAGAACAATCATATTTTGTATCGACCCAAAATTGTTTGTTATACTTTGAGATAGTATCATGAGAAGTCAATTGTTATAACACAGAGTGTTAACATGTGATTTAGTTCCTTAGACCATGAGAGTATCGTAGTCACTTGTTACAATATGATGAATTTTGGGGTTGCTCAAATGCCATTTGTAACACGGTGATCATAACGACAACTTGCAGGTTCATCGGAAAGTTTGACAAGGGACTAGACTCGTGAGTGGAATTTTCTCCTCCAATGATGGAGAGATATTCTTAGGGCCCTCTCGGTGTGACGGCATCCATCATCGTTTGGCTAAACACATGTGATGTGATGGGGATGCCAGAACACGTCAACGAGAAAGAAGAACAAAACTGGTAACGAGGAGACCGGTATAGTGAGCATGTGTATGACTCAAGAGGATACCGTTATATCTCACATCGGGTTTTGTAATGTATCGCAAAGCACAGGGAACATCACATGATAACCAAAGGTTCACTCGAATGTCATTCATGTAATCACATGGATCGATATGGACATCCGTGGTTCCGCTCTTGATCATTGAACGAAAGGGGTTTCATTCATGTCTATGTTTACCAAACCTACAGGGTCACAAGCTTAAGGTAATCACGATCTGCTGAGTATTAGTGGGACGGGAATACTGAGTATATATTTATGGAATTGTTTCATTAATATTCAGAATAGTTTCGAGAGGAACCGGAAGCATTTCGAGGTCAGCGGAAGGGTTTTAGAGTTTATCGGGCAATACCGGGTATTTCTGATAAATAATATATAAGTGGAAAATGTTTCCGCCTTTCCGGTGATGTTAAATTAATAATAAAAGGCTCTAGTAATTGTTAGGAGGTTTTTATATTTAATTTAATATCAATGGGTCTTAAAAGGCCAAGCGGTGGAAGGATAATTGGGCCACAAGGGCCCAATAGGGGGTGGCGCCCCCTTTCCCCACTAAGGGATGTCGAATTGGACTAGGGGAGGGGTTCCTTCCTCCCTTAGGGCCGACGGAAGGGGGGAGGATCCCTCCCCCTTGTGTGGCGCCCCCTCCTCCCCTCTCAACCTATATATACTGGAGACTTCGGGCACTTTTGAACACACAAGTTTTGGAGACTCCTCTAGTTCTCTTGTTCTAGTTGGTCCTAGTTGATCAATTAAAGATAGACCTATATCCTCAAATACTCAAAATTAGAAGCCCAGTGTTGTTCTAATCTCACCCCCTCTAATTCTCCGGCGATGATTAGCTCTGGACGGCGAAGCGCTGCTGGATCGTGAAGACCGCACGCTTGCAACTTGTAGAGAGGCTGTGCTTTCGGTCTTCCGTTCGAGGGACTGGTCATGGGCGGTTCGCGGGATCGTTCATCTGCAGTTAGAGGGACTCCAAGTATGATCTACACCGACTTGTCTTCTTCCGCTGCTACTCGGAGTCGGTAACGATCAAATCCAAACCGTTAATGCATGTTCATATTATTCTTGTTTGATCGTAGGGCGATTTTTTTGTTTTCTACTATATTTCTCAACACCTGGCATCTAGGGTTTATGAATGAGACCAATAAATAATAGATTTACGAGCCTATTGCATTGTCCAGGCTTACTACCGTGGCACCGCCCACCACCAATGTACATGTATGGGTTGGGCCTACAGTGGCATCCCTTATCGCCCAATCTTAGGGTCGGCCTTGTGCTTCTTCTTGATCATATTCTGGCATGATGTGCTCTATTCCATTGTAAAAGTGATCATGTTGGTTTTCATTTGCGTGCCCCTAATTTCAATTCCCAAGTAAAATATTTTTCTTGTTGTGAAAGGCAGGATGTCTCTCTGACATTCGGAGGGGGGGGGGGGGGGGGGGGGGATGAAACTTATGTATAGGTAATCAAGGTAAAAATAAAATCCAAATCTGGAAAGAAAGGAAAACTGCTAAAACCTGGCACATCCAGCAAAAAGAGGAACAACATAACCAAAAAGCCTTAGGTCATCGTTAATGCAAAAAACACCAATCTGCGTGAGGAGATTGCGTTCTAGACAAATAATGGCATAACGAAGACATGGGCTGCAAGGGGCTTGGAGAAGCGCCGGATATAGTATTTCTGTATATTCCTTATGATGTAAATGGCCGTGCCTTTGAATTCCTTGTTCGGAGCATGTCGATGACCTTGGCAGCGTAAAGCAACCAAGACGCCATGATACAATGTTCGTGTTATTTAGGTCATGAGCCTCAACCCAAACCCCACGAGCAAAGGCTCCGACAATGAAGGCACATATGCAACCCAGTCGCATGAGGACGCTATCAAATGGAGCAACCCGGGCCATGAGGCCACCCTTTGCTAGCTAAGTCGTGGTGAGCAAGCTGTTTTGCGCTAAAATCGTTGCCACGGCAACAAATCTACGATCGCTTTGGCGGAAACCGCAGCTCAAACAAAGAAGGCCTAGGGGCGATGAAGGTTGAGCAAGTCCTCATGGCTGCAAGCTTGCTTAGCAGAAATGTTATCGTCAAGAGCTGCATTCCCCAAGCAGAAATGTTATCACCAATAGCTGCATTCTCCGGTGTAGAGTTCATCAAGATTGAAGAGTTATTACTGTACTAAAGCTGTGACAAGTAGTATGGATTGGAGGGAGTAGTATTTTTTTGTTAACAAACACGAGGTTGCTCACGGAGCAACAAGTTTTTCTCTCTTGATGACTACAAATGGAGCAACAACTTGTTGGATAGAAAAGGGGAGGAAAACTAGCAAGAAATAGTAGTGGCATCGTCTCATACTCATATTATCATACCATTGGTTTGCTTTGCGTTGGCAAACAACACATATAATTACAAGAACAAATAAGTACTAAGGATCAACGCAACGCCGAAAAGAATCACACCACTTAGTAGTTGGTCCATCACTGTCACAGCCACCACGGCGATACAAAACTTAATAATTTATAGTGGTAACATATATAGATACACAAAAAGAAGAGGAGCGAGGCCATACGTGAGAAAAATGCACAGAGCAAAAAAAGAAGAAAACAATTTACCCAACCGATCAACCAATTGATTCGATTACTCAATCAACCGATCAACCAACCAATTGATTCGGATCATGAGTATTTGCCATAGTTTTAAATAGCCGGCTATCCGCTATAGCCTTTTCAGCAGGGTGCCGCTAAATGGCCGCCTTCACAAATAGCCCGCTAAAGCCAGCTATAGCCCGCTATAGCTCCGCTATAGCTGATTTGGAGGCTCGCCGCTATTTTTCATAGCCCGCTATTTAAAACATTGGTATTTGCAGGCCTTCTCCAACGAGACGGGTTTGTTGAGCTTGGCGGGGTTCATCACCACCTTGCACTCCACCTCCTTGGTGAACCAGGGCTTCACCAGCGCCCCCAGCACGTAGGCCTGCGACCGCACCGTCGTCCGCAGCACCGTCGGCACCGGGATCACCTTGCCGGCGCCGCCCTTGCCCCCCGCCAGCTGCACCATCAGCATCGGCCCGCTGCCGTACATCGGCGCCTTGTTCCTCTTCACGTTCACGCTCGCCGTCCGCCGCCCGCTGCGCCCCTGGTAGAACTTCTTCAGCTGCAATTAATTTGCCACCCATACATGCATCCGGAGTCAGATCGATCAAGATGCTGTGAATCAGAACAAGCCAATATTTATCACATTGTGTGTATGTTTGTGTCTTTTCACATAAGATCATTATATATCTATAAAACTTGTTAAGAGTCTTCAGAGTGTATGTATCTTGCAAATGAATTGTCAAAGAATTCTTGAGTACAAGACTATCGACTTTAGTTGTGAACAAAGTGATACTTCTAGATTGGATGAAATGTCAACTAGTAGTCTGTCCTTCAATCCACCATCTTCTGATCTTAATTATAGAGATTTTCACTAGATTTTTACATTGACTGTCTCTAGAAAATAATGCGACCTGTATAAACCCTGACGTATTCTGGAGATACCAATCACTTGGCGTCTCCTTAACTCACTCGACACCAATCCCATCAAAACCAACCTAACCAGCATGGTTTTTAAATTCACTAACTAAATTACAAAGTTGCATTGCACCAAAAGATTACAGAACCTTTTTAGCAAAAAGAGCATACTTTCTTGATTAAGTAATGAAAATACATCTGATTACCAAAATGACACAAAAATAAACAACATATCCATTATAAAAGTAAAAGACAAATCATGGTTAGTGTAAATCGTTATCTCAAGCTTCAACTTTTAAATCTCAACGGTTCCACTTGACTTCCTTGAAGACATTGCATAAGAACAAATCTGCACAAGGTTGACTTACCTCGGTAGTTTTGAAAAGCCTTATGAGCGCTCACCCTAGTATATGGTTGTATGATACGTTCGAGCTCAACTTGAGACCTAAATGAGATGAGCTCGAACCTGGAATCAAGCTCGTGAGCTTACCGGTCTCAAGCACGAATGGTTACATAAGGCTTGTTTATATATACATCTATGTAATTTTGTCGAACTGAGCTCTAGCTTACTCGATATTTATCAAACTTACTCTATTTTTCATACAAGTGAACATTGTTTTCTTCCAGTGCAGGCTCACTTGGTCGATCCAAGTTCGAGCCCATCCGAGTATCGTCGAGCTTACTGTGTTTATACATGAGTAAAGGTTAATTTTATTTAGTTACCAATCTTTGTCAATATGAGCTCGAAGACCAACTTAGGCTCGCTCTAGCTTCTACCAAGCTCGAGGCAAGTTCGAGCCTAGCATGAAGTTGAAATACTAACTCAGGATCGCTCAAGCTTCTATCGAGCTCGAGCCAAGGCTAACAGGATACGCTCGAGCCTAGCATGAAGTTGAAATACTAACTTAGGATCGCTCAAGATTATATCGAGCTCGAGCCATGTCCAACAGGATATGCTCGAGCTTGATTAGTTTACAACCCCCTAATTTGTGTGCCCCTAATTTGAATTCCCAAGTGATATGTTTTCTTGTCGTGGTAGGTAGGATCTCTATCGTGCAATATAAGGGGGAAGGAAGTTTATATATAGGTGATCAAGGTGAAAATAAAATCCAAGTCCAAAAAGAAGGAAAAACACCCTAAAACCAGGCACATCCGGCAAAGAAGAAGAAGAACATAAGCCAACAAGCCTTAGGTCACCACTTGTGAAAGAAACACCAATCTGTGCGAGATCGCGTCCTAGACAAACAATGACACAACGAAGACTTTGGCTGCAAGGGACTTGAAGATGCCCCAGATACACTCCTTTTGTATATTCCATATGATGTAAATGGCCATGCCCTTGAATTCCCTGTTTGCAGCTTCTCGATGACCTTGGCGGTGTCAAGCAACCCAAGACGCCATGATACAATGTTCATGTTATTCAGGTCATGGGCCTCAACCCAAACCCCATGAGCAAAGTTGCCGACAATGAAGGCATAGGTGCAACCCGGTCATATGAGGATGTTGTCAAATGGAGCAACCCGGGCCATGAGACCACCCTTTGATAGTTAAGTCGTCGATGAGCTCCTTGTTTCGCGCTAAAATCTTTGCCACCGCCACAGACCGCTTCGGCCGAAACCATAGCTCAAACAAACAAGGATTAGGGGCGACGAAGATTGAGAAAGTCCTCATGACTGAAAACTTCCTTAGAAGAAATGTTATCGTCAAGAGCTGCATTCCCCGGTGTAGAGTCCAGCAATCTTGAAGAGTAATTACTAGCATTTTTTGTTAACAAACACGATGTTGCTCGCGGAGCAACCGCTTTTTCTCTCTTGAGAACTGCAAATGGAGCAACAACTTGTTGGATAGAAAAGGAGAGGAAAAACTCGCAATACATAGTAGTGGCATGGTCTCGTACCATTTGGTTTGCTTTGCATTGGCAAACAACACATACATACATATAATTACAAGAACAATAAGTAAGGATCAATGTAACACTGAAAAAGAAAAAGAATTGCTCCACTGTTGTTGGTCCATCACTGTCACAGCCACCACGGCGATACAAAACTTAATAATTTATAGTGGTAACATATATAGATACACAAAAAGAAGAGGAGAGAAGCCATACGTGAGCAAAATGCACAGAGAAAAAAGAAGAAAATAATTTACTCAACCGATCAACCAATTGATTCGATTACTCAATCAACCGATCAATCAACCAAGCAACTGATGGATGATGAGTAGATCATGAGTATTTGCAGGCCTTCTGCAATGAGACGGGCTTGTTGAGCTTGGCGGGGTTCATCACCACCTTGCACTCCACCTCCTTGGTGAACCGGGGCTTCACCAGCGCCCCCAGCACGTAGGCCTGCGACCGCACCGTCGTCCGCAGCACCATCGGCACCGGGATCACCTTGCCGGCGCCGCCCTTGCCCCCCGCCGGCTGCGCCATCAGCGTCGGCCCGCTGCCGTAGAGCGGCACCTTGTTCCCCTTCAAGTTCACGCTCGCCGTCCGCCGCCCGCTCCGCCCCTGGTAGAACTTCTTCAGCTGCAGCAATGGCATCTTTGGTTAGTTTCGTTCTTGGATCTGACGGACGGACCTCCAGATCCAGATGGGAAGGAAGGAAGAAAGAGAAGGGGAGGAAGGCTTACATCTCCGGCGGCGAGGTTGAGCTGGGAGTAGGAGAGCGTGAAGGGGTCGGCGGTGACGTGGATGCCGAAGAAGGTGCCGGTGTTCTTGTAGGTGAACTTGACGGTGGCGTTGGTGGTGGCCATGTCCGTCGGCACCAGCGACGCGTCCGTGCCCGCCTGGATGATGAAGTTCTCGAACGTGATGCTCTGTTTCATTTCGTTTTGTTTCCACCAAAATCACCCGTCAGCTCCAGATCCAAGGGCATCAACCAACAAGCAAGAACTCATGGCCATGGAGCAACCAAGAAAGCAAGAACCGAGCAAGAAAGGTACCTTCATGGCGATCTGCGGCTTCTGGGAGCGGCTGGCGCCCCAGAGCACGAGCGCGAAGAAGGTGAAGAGCACGGTGAAGCTGCCGACAAAGATGAGGCAGTACTTGCAGCGCTTGGGCATGGGGCGGCGCTGGTCCTCCTCGTCGAGCAGCCCCTCCTCCTCGATGACCCCGATCTCCTGCCACCCCTTGCCGGCGGGCGCGCCCTTGCGCCCCGCCGACTTGTCCTTGTGGTGGCCGCGGGAGAAGCGGCTGGAGGAGGAGTCGCGGCCGACGGAGGAGTGGGAGTGGCGGGGCGAGGCCATGGGGCTGAGCGCGGGCGTGGAGTGCACCGACGTGGCCCCCTTGGTGGTGGTCTCCCCGTCGTGCGAGTCCCGCGACGGGCTCTGCACGTAGTACACCGAGCCGCGCATCACCCCGCCGCCTCCGCCGGAGCCGGCGTTGTTGGGGGCCGCCCGCGGCGGGGAGCGCGCCGGCGAGGAGGGCGCCAGGCTCGTCACCTCCGAGTCCGTCTTGGCGTGCATCCTGGCGTCCCTCCGGCGCTCTGCTGGTTGGATCTGCTTGCTTGGCGAGCAGAGTGGCGAGCAGGGGAGGGAGGGAGGAAGGAGCAGATGTGGCTGGTGAAGTAGCACGGCAGCTCACTAAAGAAAAAGAGGCTTGGGCTGCCGTGGTGGTGGTGCGCGGTAGTTGGATGAAACCGTCGGTGCAGTGGACTTACCGGGAGGGAGAGTGGTGCGGTGAGGCTTCACTTTCGCTCGATTGATTAGTGCGTGATTAGAGAAAGCGAGAGGAGGTTAGGGATGATAGTAAATTGGTTATGGTAGGTGCATGTGAGAGGGAAAGAGATTGTGGGAGTCTGGGGGAGGATTCGTCGGTCGCGGCGCGAGGGAGGGAGGAAGAGGGGGATGCGGGGCTGGCATTGGAGGTGGACGGACGACACCGACGCCCAATTGCGTGCGCACCAGCTCACTCACGCGTAGCCCGTAGACAGCGGCTGCCTGTCTCCTTCCATGCAAGATGCTGGTGCGGCTCTCTCACTCACTCCACTGTTCACCATACGCCTCTGGTCCTATCCTGAACAATCGGAGGGTGACATGGCAAGTACCTTGCGTCTTGTATCCTTGGTCCGTTCTCCTGGTTCCTTGCTTCGACTGCACACATGGCTTCTGTCCTGTGGGAACCTTGCAGAATTACCAGCTCTGAGATAGCACGTTTTGCTAGTGTGTTTCCTACTCATCTGTCTTGGACATGACAGTTCTTCGAATAAGTGTCGCTGATTTAAAACAATTTGTACTAAACCATGCATGGACACTTATTTTGGGATGGAGGAAGAACATGGCAGTTCTGCACGCATGGTTAACCAACAACAACAGTGCCATCAACTCAGAGTTCAGCATCACAGAGCTGAAATGAACCGACACAGCCGGTTTTGGACTTGGGAGCAGGAGCATGGCCGGTCAGAGTATATTTGATCTGATCAGCGTGCACCAACCACCACATGGAACATATGTAGTACTCCGTATGCGCTTAATAATAATACTACTAGGACAGTACAGAATTACCCTAGGGAGTTGGTTGGTGCTACGACCACCCTGCAAGCATTCCACATGAACGAATGGATCGAAAAGAAACGGCCACAACACCTACCGGAAAGAAAAGCATTCCCCTACTCCTTGTTGCAGAAAGAAACAAGATGCCACGAACAAGAATGGAATCTCCAGCTCCACAAGCAACCATTGCAAGGCCTCCCTCCTGCATATATACCTACCTACACCTTGTCTGTCCAAGAGAGTGGCATGGAGAAATCATATCCGACCGTCCACTGTTTTGAGCTGACAAGTGACATATGTGCTTAGCTTAGTACAAGGCTTAGTTGCTCACTTCCCGCAAAAAAAAAAAAGGCTCACTTTGCACCCATCTTCGTGAGGCTGGCAAACCATCTGGATCTGATGTCGCCGCCATCTCCTCCAACTCCTCGCCCGTCCAGGCTGGACGACGCCCTCTCCTGGCAAATCCGCCGCGATGAATGGCGGCAACGCGTCAGGCAGGTTGCGAAAGAAGCCATATCGGTAGAGGCCGACATGTCCGTAGCCAACTCGGGCTGTGAGGAAAATTATATAATGGGAGGTTGCCGCCGCATAGGTCCCACGAGGGCCACCGCCACCGCGTCGCCAGGTTACACAAGCGGTATCTTGCCCGGTGAGCGGGGGCGTAGACCACGGTGACCGTCTTCCCCTGGCCCAAAACCAACCCTGATCCGTGCTTCACAGAAGCGGAGGGAGGCTATTCTTCCCCTCTCACTGAAGCATATCTCCAGGGCATCCGGCAGTTCGATGAGCGAGATGCCCTAAAATGTACTCCCTCCGATCTAAAATATAGTGCGTCCGCGCTTCGCGAGGTTCAACTTTGACCATAAATTTAACAAACGAGACCAACTGCGACGGGAGCAAAAATTATATAATTGAAAACTTCCTTCGAATACGAATTCAATGGTATAATTTTTCCTCCCGCCGCAGTCGGTCTAGTTGATTAAATTTATGATCAAAGTTGAAGTACGGGAACCGAGGACGCACTATATTTTGAAAGGGAGGAAGTATGTGTGTAAGTCAATAGTCTTCCTCCTCTCCATCGACAACGTCGCAGGTCGCTGCCGCTCGAAGCGATGCCCCCATCTGCAACGAGGTCCTGGTTCGGGCTCGCCGGGGTCGACGCTCCTCGCTGCCGCTCGTCACGTCGCCCTCATCTTCGGCCTCACTCAGAATCGACCGACGCGGCAAGAAAATTGAGACACCATGATCTCAGCTGAGCTGATCTCAGAGCATATGCCGGAGTATTTTTGCTACCATGTTTGGTACTCATCGACGCATGCACGGTTGACCAACAACCGGTCAGGACTAGCATGGATTCAGACTTCAAAACATTGAGGAGAACAGAAACAAACCGACAGAATGGTTTTTCGACTTGCAGAGGATACGGCGACAACCACCGCATGGAACATATGTACTACCACAAAATTACAGAGTTGGCAGCTATCACCATCGAACACTACACATGAATATAACGAAATCAAAAGGCAGAATAAAATAGCAGAAACGAGAGAGCGCATTGCACTCTAAGCAAGGGTGGAAATGGAATCTCAGGCCACGTTGTCCAGCTGATTGATTGTTTTTTTTTTCTCTTTCCACATGCAACCACGCAAGGCCACTAAAACCATTCCTGCCAACACAACCACACTACAGTACACTTGATCTTTCCCTGCCTTGACAAAAACTCACGCTGCATGTTACACCTGTCTGTCGGCAAAAATGATACATTCGCGGACAATTCTCTACGGATTGGTCTTACGGAAAACTCTCCCACCAATTAGCTCATCCCCTTAGTTTCCACTGGTGGAAAGCAATTCTTCAACTATCCCGTGTCGCTCCCCCCGCGGGCGACCCGGGGAGAGTCATCCCCGCCGCAGGCCAGCAACCCTTCCTCCCGCTCCTCCTCCTCTCGCCACCGCTAGCGGGCGTCGTCAGGGCAAAGCCCTCGCGACGTGGGCGGCGGCGGGCCGGTCTCCCTCCCTGGCAGATGCGGGGCAGCGCGGGGCTGCTCGCATGTCAACGGCGCGGGGCGGTGGTCCAATCCCGTCTTCAGCGCTTCCCCTCCGGTGTCGTGGTGGCCCGGCCGGCGCGGCCTTGCTCCCGTTGCCCTCCAGCTCGCCTGGGCACGGGCTGGGGTGTGGTGGCGGCGGATCTGGGGTCTCCTGCCCAGATCCGGTCGGTGGTGGGGGTTGGTGGCGTCGGGGGTTCGTCCGACGGCCCTGGAGGGTGGTGGTGGGGCGTCGTGCTGTGGTGGCGTGGACGGCCGGAGCGGGCACTGTCGTGGTATTTTCACGGCAGATGTCCTCGAAGGACTTAGTCGCGAGGCCATCGGAATCGGGTGGTAGTTCGAAGGGGTTAACTGGACATGAAGAACACGAGGTTTACCCAGGTTCGGCCCCTCGCAACGGAGGTAAAAGCCTACGTCCTGCTTTGGTTGTATTGATGATGATATCGATTACAAGGATGCTCTTGGCTAACCTAGTAGTCGAGGGTTTGTCACTTGATCTTTCTGACCCTGGGGTTCCCCTTTATATATAGGTGGAGGCCCGGGTCTTACAACAGAGTCCAGGTTGGAAACAACCCGTGTCATACTCAAACTCTTAACATATCTTACCCTCTAAGTAAGGAAACATTGTAAGGCGGCTCAACTGGAAGTGCTTAAGTCGGTGCGCCGTAAGCCGGCCCATCAATGGGCGGCTTATCCTTCTGGACTGGACCTTCTGGATCACCGCGGCCCACCTGACCCGGCCTTCTTAAGTCGCCACGTCAGTGACCCGGCCCTAAACGGGCGGGTTACACCCTGGGGTTATATCCCCAACATTAGCCCACAGGTTGATTTGAATGTGTTCATGTCAACCTTCTGAACCGTAATGACCCGACAGCAGGTCTCTGCATCGTTGCCGGCTTACACCTGTCCGGCTTATCGCATACTTTAGACTTGTATTTTTTCTTCATTTGAAACATCGTGACGTCATCCGAACGGTCCTAGCGAATCTTTCGTGATGTCATTTCAAATCTTCGAGTGGATCTGACGGTTGCGGTAATCGAGGCGACTGTTCACCACTGTAGCGCCTTGATTCACGCGGCTGTCTTTCCCTCTTCCACTTTTCCTTTAAATACCCCCGTAGGGTCTTCATTTTTTAGTTTACCGCCTCGTCTTCTTCTTCTTCCTCTCGCCGCGCGCGCACCCGAAGCTCCGCCGCTACTCGAGCTCGAGCTCGCCGGCGTCCAGGAGTCTCGGTCTTCTTCGCGCGCATCGTCGTCGGACGCGTTCAAAAACCTTCCCGGGTCTTCCTCCGCATCCAGGTACACATTGCTGCCGCCATAGATCTGCGCTATAGTTCAACCTAGGTCATCCGTGTTCTTGCCTCGGCCGTACCGCCATTGCTGCTGTTTGATCTAGGTCTCGCACTTTTCTTTCGTAAAAACGTCCGCCGTTATCCGTAGCAATACCTTTGAATCTGGATGAGTTTGAACCTTGGTAGAAACGGCAAACAGATCATCGTAGGCTTCCAGTGTATGAACTCATCTTCTGATTATATTCCTTTTAAACTGATATTATAGATCTCTGCATAGCAATTATTTGTTTGAAACCCTGTTTGCAACACTTGGTAGAAAAACCAGATACTTCATCATAGGATCAGCCGCCACCTTGGTTGTGGCGGCTTAGACCGTGATATACTGTGAGCCGCCAATGACCGTCTTAGGCATGTCTACCGTAAGCCGCCATTTTTGTCAGGCAACTTAGGAAATTCCTTGCGCAGCGCCTGTTAATCAACTGTAGTAGTAATGTTCAAGCAGCTTCACCAATCGGGCGGCTTATTTAAATAACCATATGACCTGTTTTCCAAAAATTAAGCCGTCTGATATTAAACCTCCATTAGCAGACCACTGTTGATACCTTTATGTTTTGTCCGTATTTAGGCTGCTCAACCATGGCGAAAACGAAGTCCAAAGAGCCGTATGTTTGCAACTGGGCCGCCTCCCAAGTATCTGATGTCATGTTGCAAGACTATAAGGATCAAGGGTTTTTGTCTGAAGCGGAGGCTGCCTCTTGCCGGGTTCCCATGGGAGCAGTGGTGTCCCCCTACGCCGCAACCCGGAGAAGTCATTATTTTCACACACCATCTGCTAAGGGGCTTCTCTCCTCCCGGCTCAAAATTCTTCAGGGATGTTTTGCAATTCTACGGCTTGCATCCTCAAGACATTGGCCCCAACTCTGTCTCGAACTTATGTCAGTTCCAAGTTGCATGTGAAGCTTATCTTCAGATAGAGCCGACAGTCACTCTCTTTAGAGAGTTCTTTTACATCAACAAGCAGACTGAGTGCGCGAACGGCCCCAGCCTGGAGCTTGGTGGGGTATCAATTCAAAGGCGAAGATATACATCCTTTCCAGCTGCCCTTTTGCCGAGTCATCCCAAGGGATGGAACATAACTTGGTTTTACTGCAAAAACACCGCGCCAGAAGGTGAAAATCCCTTGTCGGGTTATAGACCAAGCCGGCTCTCCCCTTCAACAAATTATCCCGGCTGGCCTTCTCCAGTTGAACGAGCTCAAGTAACCAGCATTTGTTCGAAGCTAGGAGTTTTGGGCGCCAATGGACTGACAGGGGTCGATTTGACCCGGTGTTGGATCAGCTGGCGGATCTTGCCTTTAAGCCGCAGACCCGGCTTAATGTGTGCTTACACCGGTGAGCTAAGTGATCCTCAGCGGCACAGCTCACCAACTTTAACGAGGAAGAAATAAGTGAAGCGGTGAAATCTTTGCTTAGAGTATCACAAGAAGATTGTGAAAAATAAGGCTGGCGCCGTTCTGCGTCTCTAACCCGCCACCTTCTGTAAGTATCTTCATAAGCACTTTTGATTCAGGCTAATCACCTTAATCTAATGATTCCTCATCACTTTAATACTTTGCAGGAAAACGATCCTTTCTGGGGTAAGAAACCCATGAAGAAGAAGAAAACGGTCACCAAACGCAATAAGGCAGTGGCGACTCAGACCCAGAAGAAGAAGAAGAAGGCTATCGTTGAGCCTAAAATCTCTGAGGGTGAAGAGTCGCCCGAAGAAGAGCCGCCCATTGATGAGTCGCCCATAGATGACGGTGAATCAGAGGTAGACTTCTCTCCTTCGGTTTTATCTCCCTTTCGCTCATATTGAATTGTTCTAACTGTTTGCTCATCTTTTCAGGACGATGCTGATGGGAGCCGGGCCGATGATGTCGAGGTAATTCCTGTCTCGTCCGGCTCAGACACTTTCATTCCTAGAAAATCAAGGAGAGCAGTGAGGAAAGTACTTTTTTCTCATCCACTTGCTCATTTAGACACAAACTTTTCCATGAAGAAATCACAGCACGCCAGCTCATCAAGGCGTGAGACATGCGGCGAATCTGGCGAGCCGTCGGGCGGCTTAGACACCGCGCCCAATCCCCGCAAACGTCCAAATTAGGTGCCACACAGTCCTACTCCTTCTCATCCTCAAGCCGGACTTTTTAAACAATCACTTTCTGTGTTGGACTATCAGGACTCGCCGTCGTCGTCCGGCGCTTCCTCGGCGACTCAACTGGCACCGATGGTTATTAAGCCAGGGTAAGTAATGTTTTTGCTGGAGTCATATCTTGCTCATGCTTCTTATACTTCTGACACTAATTTGTTTGCATATTTGTCAGTGCCAAAGCCAAAAAGAGGAAGACTGGCGAGTCGACCTCAACTTCAGAGCCGCCAAGACCTGAAGGTCATGAAGAAATGGCTAAGGACCAGGCAGAGGAGACCCCTGAGGCTCCTCAACAGAAAGAGCCGCCACCAAGCGGGGACGTGGAGACTCAAGCTGATGATGTCAATGATGTGCCGGAAGGCAACCCGCCGTCTCCTGTGCGCGAGCCAAGTCCCAAGACGGTGGCGTCCCCCCCCCCCCCCCCCCCCCCCGGGCTACCGATGAGCTCATTATTACAGGGTCTACATATAGGACTCCTGAGCCGTCAAAAACACTGGCGAAGGTGCCATCCAAGGGTGAGCTGGAGGCCGCGGAAAAGGGGAAAACCAAACTGGAGCTGCCCAATTATGAAGAGCTGAACGCCTCGGATCTCCACGAAGCATACTTGACCCGGCTGTCAACAAGCCGGGATATGGAGGCCAGCATGGTAAACATGCTCAAGAGAAAATATGAGGTATGATTCATCTCACAATTTTATTGCTTACATCTCCTATAGCCGCCCAGTCTTAGGCATAATAATAGAACTGCTTATTTTGTGTAAGACTGTGAGTAGGACGATCTTGCTGATAGATAGTAGCCCCCAAGGGCCGGGTTGTTATGTATATAACAAGCCGGTTCTTGCTGTTATGAATCAAATTGACATTGTAGCCCCCAAGGGCCGGCTTACTTCTTGAAGTAGCCGGGTCTTTAGAAGATCAGAAGAACTGCTGTGTAGCCCTCAAGGGCCGGCTTATTTCTTTGAAGTAGCCGGGTCTTCATATGACCTTTTTAAGCATGTAGAAAAGAATCAACTGTGAAAGCCGCCAAGGGGCGGCTCATCGTAATGAGATGAGTCGGATATTTCCTTGACTAGTTTGTTATAGAGAAACTTTGAACATGCATTAGCCCCCAAGTGCCATGGAGAGTGCTAGCAGTCTGCTTGGGACTTGTATTTTGACGTTGATAATTGTCCTGTATATCATTGACATGTTTTGTTGTGAGTAGGAGCTGTTGTCTGAAGCCGAGTCCAGGGTGGACGGCTTGCAAGAAGATCTAAAAGCTGAGTAGAAACTGCGCACTGACACAGAATCAGCCGCCGCTGACCTGGAGCAGGCAGCTGCCACGGCGGCTGAAAAATTGAAAGCCCTCACCGCGGATCATGAGAAGGAGAGGGCGGCTCTGGTGAAGCGTGCCGAAGATGCTGAAGGCTGGCTCAAGCCGGTGGCTGAAGAGCTCTCTGGCCTAAAACGGCACATCTACCAGATGACGCACGCTATATTTGGTAAGTCACCTGCCCAATTTGTCTTTGAATCGTCCATGTATGTATGGCGGCTCTTGCTGTGTTGGCATTAAGTGCATAACCTTGTAGGCAAGAGAAGTGTCAATCTGAAGAAAGAGCCCAGGGTGCAGCTTAAGTCGGCCTATACTTTCATGGAACAACTCTATGCTGGTAGTCTGTTCACCATCCGGCATGTGATGGGCACTAAGGAGGCTCCAAAACTGATCAAGGACGTGCTGAAGATACTGTCCACAATGCCAAAGCAGATTGATGAGCTGAAGAAATCAGCCGCCCGCTCAGCCGCCATGCTCTCTTTGAGCCAGGCCAAAGCTTATACAGATGATATTGACTTGGCTGAGCTTGCCGGCGGCTTCCCAGAGTTTAATACAGACGGCACGGTTTTCTCCGAGAATGACTATGCCCGGCTGATGAAGGAGACCCGGATCATTGCCACCAAGCTTACCAACGAGCTGGACCTGAAGAGGTACCAGGCGGGTTACAATGAGGAGGGCAAACGGATCATCGCATCACGCTTTGAGCCGGTCAACCTGATTCCAGCCAGGCGTAAGCAAAGCTTTGCCCCTGATGTTGACCCCTCCACTCTTATTGAATAAGGTGATGAATTTGAAGCCTTGTCCACTATTGATTGGGACACTAACAATGTCCAGATCACCCGAAGGGAGGAGCCGGCCTAGGATGACCAAGAGGAAGAGGCGGCTCAAGAGCAATAAGTTGACCCGACGAACAAGACCGCCGCAGGTGCAAGCTCGAGCACGCCAAAGTAATTGTGGTGCAAAAAACTTTGAATTTATTTGAGCCCTCCTGTGGCGTCATGTAATAGGGTAGTGGTTTACAACCTTGGTCGTGTCATCATGCACGTGAGAACTTGCGATTCCTTTTGAAGGAGCACAACTGGTGACGTGGTGTGTTGACCCGCCCAGTGTCTCTTTGCAAGATTTGCTGTTTATAATGAAGTCTTTTGCATAACTGGCGACTTATAGTCCATGTGTGTCCTTCCTGTAGAAAGAAATTGTTGACCAAGCGCTCAATGGGAGCTCTTGCCGACTTGATAGCTCGTGCAAAAGTAATGGCGACTTAATCTTTAATAGGCGATCTGTCTTGGTTAAGATGTAAGTCGGTGTAATCTTGAACCGACGGCTCATGGCCAATTACAATCACCAAAGATAACCTGTAACATAAAGCACAAAATTGCAAGTTAAGTCAGCTTTCGAGGCTCGACATTATAGACTGGCTTTCGAGGCTAAAGTCTTGCTTCGATGAAGCTTTGGCGTGATAGCCCTTGGAGTATCCTCATTCTCTGTAATCCGGCTCTCACGTGACATAACCGACGTTTTAACCTTGCAAGTTCAAGGTCACAAAAGTGATTGACTTGTCAAGGGTATGGCGGATCACCTAATCGGAGTAGCATCGAGCAGACAGGCAGGTTTAACCAAGATAATGTGGCATCTTAGTTGCCGGGTCAAGAGGGTGAGATAGCTAAACTCGTTGAGTTGGAAGCCCCCAAGTGACCAATGATAAAAAATGTAAAGACTCATACGCAATGATTGAGATGAAACGACAGAGACCCCGTGTTTTGAGGGTGCCGGCTTTATTTATATTGATCATAATATATATACAAAGGTATGTACAAAGGAACCTGAGCCGGTGGCTCTAGGTGTAGTAAGGCCTTAGATGAGCAACATTCCAAGGCATGTTAGTCTCCTCCTCGGATGTGCGAGATTCCTTGTCAGGATGGAGATCGATCAGGTAATATGACCCGTTGTGCAGATTTTTGTTGACGACAAAAGGCCCTTCCCAAGGTAGTGAAAGCTTATGCATACCTGACTGATCTTGAATCAGCCGGAGCACTAAGTCGCCCTCCTAGAAAGTATGGCTTCGAACTCTACGGCTATGATAGCGGCGTAGGTCTTGTTGATATATTGCAGAGCGTGCTGCTGCTAAGTCACGTTCCTCTTCCAGAGCATCCAAAGAGTCTTGGCGAGCCTGTTCATTATCAGCTTCAACATATGTTGTGACCCGGGGGGAATCATGACGTATATCACTTGGTAAGACGGCCTCTGCACCGTAAACCATGAAGAAATGTGTAAAGCCGGTTGATCTGTTGGGGGTGGTCCGTATGCTCCATAAGACAGAGGGAAGCTCCTCAACCCAACAACCCGGCGTGCGCTGAAGAGGAACCATAAGCCGGGGCTTGATACCTCGCAAGATCTCTTGGTTAGCACGCTCAGCTTGACCATTGGACTAAGGGTGCGCAACAGACGCCACATCGAGCCGGATATGTTCTCTTTAACAAAACTTCTCCATAGTCCCTTTAGAGAGGTTCGTACCAGTATCAGTGATGATGCTGTGAGGGTAGCCAAACCGAAAAATCAACTTCTTCAGGAACTTGACTATTGTAGTCGCATCACAATTGCTGATTGGCTCCGCCTCAACCCACTTGGTAAAGTTATCAACAGCGACCAAGAGGTGAGTCTTTTTGTCCTGGGACGGCTTAAACGGACCAACCATATCGAGCCCCCAGACCGCAAAGGGCCAAGTGATTGGAATCATCCTGAGTTCTTGAGCCGACACATGAGCTTGACGTGCAAACTTTTGACATCGATCGCACTTCTTGACTATGTCCTCAGCATCAGCATGAGCCGTGAGCCAGAAGAAACCATGGCGAAAAGCTTTTGCTACTAAAGATTTGGAGCCGGCGTGGTGACCACAGTCGCCAGCGTGAATCTCATTGAGGATCTCATGCCCTTCCTCAGGGGAAACGCAACGTTGAAAAACCCCTGTGATGCTTCTCCTGTGTAACTCGCCATTGACGATAGACATAGACTTTGAGCACCTGACGATTAGTCGAGCCGTGAGTTCATCATCAGGCAGTGCACCACGGGTTAAGTAATCCAGGCAAGGAACTGTCCAACCTGGAATAGCATGTAGAGCCGCCACGATCTGAGCTTCCGGGTCAGGAACAGTGAGATCTTCCTCAGACGGCAATTTGACAGACGGGTTGTGGAGAACATCAAGGAAAACATTGGGAGGAACCGGCTTGCGCTGTGAGCCGAGACGTGACAAAGCATCAACCGCCTCATTATGCCACCTGTCGATGTGATCCACTTGATATCCCTTAAAGTGTCCTGCAACTTTAGTTACTGCTTGACGATAAGCCACCATGAGAGGGTCTTTGGAATCCCAAGTGCCAGAAACTTGCTGGGCCACCAGATCTGAGTCGCCCAAACACCTGACCCAGCTAAGGTTCATCTCCTTAGCAATACGAAGGCCGTGAAGGAGGACCTCGTACTCAGCTGCATTGTTAGTACAAGGAAACATAATCCTTAACACATAACCGAATTTGTCACCTCGAGGGGAAAATAGAACAACTCCAGCCCCCGAGCCCTCAAGCTGTCTTGAACCGTCAAAGTGTATGGTCCAATATGTGTTGTCCGGCTTCTCTTCAGGTGCTTGAAGTTCAGTCCAGTCATTGATGAAATCCACAAGTGCTTGAGACTTGATAGTCATGCGTGGCACATACTTAAGGTTGTGCGGACTAAGCTCGATAGCCCACTTGGCGACCCGGCCTGTGGCTTTCCTATTATGGATGATATCTCCTAAGGGTGCTGAACTGACCACAGTGATAGGGTGCTCCAGAAAGTAATGCCGCAGTTTCCGGCTTGCCATGAACACACCAAATACCAATTTTTGCCAGTGAGGGTACCTTTGCTTAGATTCTGTCAAGACTTCACTGATGTAATATACTGGTCTCTAAACTGGATACTCTTTACCCGCCTCCTTTCTCTCCACGACGACTGCCACACTCATTGCCTTGTTATTAGCCACGATGTACAGGAGCATAGTCTCTTTAACGATTGGAGCAGCGAGGATGGGTGGCTCAGCCAACTGTTTCTTGAGAGCTTCGAAGGCGTCGTTAGCAGCATCGCTCCAAACAAAGTTGTCTATTTTCTTCAGCATCTGGTACCACTATAGGAATCAGGTTCTTTGTCATCTGCAGATGGCAAAGGCACCAAAAGAGGACGGCAAAGCTCTTTGCCGTCAGCCACCGACGGCAAAGATGTCCGGCAAAGAAGGTGACAGTAAATAGGTTCTTTGCCGTCTGCTTCGTCAAAGCGGACGGCAAAGGCCCTTTGCCATCCGTGGCTGACGGCAAAGAACATGGACGGCAAACAACAGGCGTTAGCCACGTTAGGTGGCTAACGGCGGCCTTTGCCGTCCGCCAGCAGACGGCAAACATGCCCTCCCATTTGCCGTCTGCCATCTTACGTCAGCCACGCGTCATGCCCCCCAAGTCTTTGCCTTCTGCCACAGACGGCAAACTCCCACAGCCTTTGCCGTTTGCCACGGACGGCAAAGTAACCAAATGGGTCTGCTCCCAGATTGTACAGGTTGCTGCCACGTGGCCTCTTTGTCGTCTGTGGCGGACGACAAAGGCCGCTTTTGTGGCGCCCCCGGCTCAATCGTGCACTAATCATACACGCAAATGCACATGATCAAGCCCAATGACTCACTTGAAGATATCACAACACAACTCTAGACACAAATTAAAATAATACAACCTTTATATTACAAGCCAGGGGCCTCGAGGGCTCGAATACATAAGCTCGCATACAAGCGTCAGCGGAAGCATCAGATATCTGAGTACAGATATAAAAGAAAACACAGATAGGCCTTTAACAGGCGGGGCAAAAGAAAACACTACGATCGAAAAGGTGCAGGCCTCCTGCCTGGGACCCTCCGAACCTACTCCTGGTCGTCGGACGGCTCCTCGTAGTAGTACTCGCCAGGAGGGTAGTAGTAGTAGCCGTCGGCGGGGGTAGCTGGCTCCGGGGCTCCGTCATCTGGTTGCATCAAACGGAAAATGGGGAAAAAGTGGAAGCAAGCAACCGTAAGTACTCATCCGAAGTACTCAGCAAGTAAGGATCTACACTACATATGCAACATTATCAAAGAAGGGCTGTATATGTGGACTGGGCTGCAGAAATGCCAGAATAGGGAGAAGGCCTAGTCCTATCGAAGACTAGCATCTTCAGCGGTCTTGCAGCATTAGAAGAGTGTAGATCAGTATAGTATAATGTAGTAGCAGTATTAAGTATCAACCTCGGCCTGAGATCCTTCCTCGACTTCCTGCGAGGAAGCAATCCCAGAGCCATACTATCCATTTCTCATCACAAGTATCCAGTTCTAGCTGTATCGATCGGGATACAACTCCAAGCGTCCATTACCGAGGATCCGGCTATGCATAGATTAGTTCTTCCCTGCAGGGGTGCACCAATTTACCCACCACGCTCGATTAACTCCGGCCGGACACACTTTTCTGGGTCATGCCCAGCCTCGGCCAAATGATACGCTGCAACCCGACCTAGACTTAATAGAGAGGTCAGCACGCCGGACTAAACCTATGCGCCCAGGGGTCTTGGGCCATCGCCCCGGGAACTCCTGCACGTTGTGAACGCAGCCGGTGAGTAGACCTAGCCCCCCTTATACAAGCGCAGGGCGTTACCAGTCCAACCCAGCGCGCGCCGCTCAATCGCTGACGTCTATTAAGCTTCGGCTGATGCATACGACGCAGAGTGCCCATAACTGTTCTCACGTGATGGTTAGTGCTATCGGGCCAGAGGCCCACTCAGATCAAATATCCAAATCATTAGTGAATTGGTAGTGCGGTAACGAGCAAAGACTCACGATCGATGTGACCCCGTCGTCCCGTCTCGAGGACTTGCTACAAAGGCTAAGAATGCCCGGCCACGCCTCGTATTTATCTCTCGGGTACCCTCCAAGTCAACTCGACTCCATATCAATCGTCCCTTAGGCTCACGCGGGTGCCCCTCAGGGTCGACCCACCTTTCCAAGTAACAGTAGTAAAGTCCAAGTATCCGTGTGTCCATAACATCAGGGGAATCCGAGGTATCACCCTCATTGGATTCCTACTCGATGTAATCGTCAAGGTGAACTCGGAGGAATCACCCTCGATGGGTTCATACTTGAGATGTTGCACGACAACATCGTTATCAGGAGTGGTGAAGGAGGAATCACCCTCGGTGACCATGACCGAATAGCTACTCTCCAGAGTTAACATCAGAAGTGCTAAAATATGTATCACCCTCGGCACTCGATATTAACGATGCAGTGTCGTACAACTAAGGGGGTGATGTGCGGTGCCGGGGCCTGGTTGTCGATCACGTTGATCGAGTCATCTGATAATCCTGCGGGGCAACTGGGACAAAGTGGGTGTCTCTCGTAGATCACTACCCAGCCTATACTAAGCAGTTTAGGATAAGCCGGTAGGTAACAATAGCAGGTTACAAAATCAGGCTATGCATCAGAAATAGAATAAACAGTAGCAGCAGCAATTTCTAATGCAAGCATAAGAGAGAAAGAATAGGCGATATCGGCATGTTCAAAAGGGGGGTGCTTGCCTGGAAGCTCTGCGGCAAGAGAAGGGTCATCAACAGTGTAGTCGATCTCCGGAGCTGCGTCGGCCTCGGGGACTACGTTGGTGTCGGGGTCTACCGAGAGAGAAGAGGGGGGAGAAAACAGATAAATACACAGCAAACATATGCAACACAGAGCATGCTATGCTAACGTGTAGTGCAGGGTTGCCTAAAGATATGTCTAAGTCATTTTAGTTATTTTAGGATTTAAGTTGGATTTATTAACCGGTATATAGGCACTATTCATCTACCGGAAACAGGCTAAAAGTTGCGGGTTCACCTCCATAGAGGGTCCCGACACGGAAACAGATGGCATGGTCAGCTTCGTCTCGTCGTTCTGATCAACTTTCATGTATAAAGTTTTCCGATCCGAGCTACGGTTTAAATTATATGATTTCTCTAAGATTAAAGTATTTTCTGGAATTACTTAAATTAACAGAAAACAATTATGATGTCAGCATGATGACATGCCTGCGTCAGCAGTCGGCTGACCAGCTGACTGATCAAACTGACAGGTGGGACCCACCTGTCAGTCACTGTGAGAATTAACAGTGGGTTAACTAAACTAACAGTACTAATTAGGGTTGTGGGCCCCAGTTGTCAATGACTAACTAACTAATTAATTAATTATAGATTTTAATTAACAGTTTTAATTATTTATAAAACTTTTTTAGGCGGTGGGGCCCGCATGTCAGTGGGCCATGGTGCCCAGTCAGCAGTTGACTGGGTCAACCCAGTCAACTGGGGCCCGCGGGGCCCACTGGCAGTGACCCTGGGGTGGCCCCAGGTCAGCCAGTGTGGCGGCGGCCGGCGACACGTCGCCGGTGACCTGCAAACGCGGCGGAGGGCCTCGGCCCTCGTCGGAAAACGCCTACAGGGCGCCGTTTGGCTCGCGGCTAGGCTCGTTCAAACGAGTCGAACGAGCCACGTCAAGTGGTGGTGGTGGTGCAGCCGGACTTGGCCAGAATCGGCGCCGGCGACGAGTGGAGGCGGCGGTGCATTCGGGCGCTCGTCGGGATCAGTGCTAGTGGCATGGGAGCGGGCGTGCGTGTGTGTGCCGTGCTCCTGGGAGCACCAGGAGCTCGATGGTGAGCTCGGGCAAGCGAGGCAATGGTTGTGGCCACGACGGCAAGGCGCACGGTGGCGGCACGTTTGGGTCCTTACGGCAGCTACGGCTAGGGGCTGAAAGGATCAAGAAGAGGTGTCTAGAGGGGGGGGGGGTGATTAGACCCTCAACAAATAAAGGTGGCAATTTTTAAGTTCTTCAAGTTGAGGTGGAGTTTTAGCACAAGTTTAAACATTCACAATACATATCAAGCAAGCATGGCAAGAGTATGTGAGCAGCGGAAAGTAAAGCATGCAACTTGCAAGAATGTAAAGGGATGGGATTGGAGTGTGCAAACGCAATTGGAGACACGGAGATTTTTGGCGTGGTTCCGATAGGTGGTGCTATCGTACGTCCACGTTGATGGAGACTTCAACCCACGAAGGGTAATGGTTGCGTGAGTCCACGGAGGGCTCCACCCACGAAGGGTCCACGAAGAAGCAACCTTGTCTATCCCACCATGGCCATCGCCCACGAAGGACTTGCCTCACTAGGGTAGATCTTCACGAAGTAGGCGATCTCCTTGCCCTTACAAACTCCTTGGTTCAACTCCACAATCTTGACGGAGGCTCCCAAGTGACAACTAACCAATCTAGGAGACACCACTCTCCAAAAGGTAATAGATGGTGTGCTGATGATGAACTCCTTGCTCTTGTGCTTCAAATGATAGTCTCCCCAACACTCAACTCTCTCTCACAGATTTGGATTTGGTGGAAAGATGATATGAGTGGAAAGCAACTTGGGGAAGGCTAGAGATCAAGATTCTTATGGTTGGATTGGAATGTCTTGGTCTCAACACATGAGTAGGTGGTTCTCTCTTAGAAAATGAATGCTGGAAGTGTAGGCATGTTCTAATGGCTTTCCTCACGAATGGAGGAAGGGTGGAGGGGTATATATAGCCTCCACACAAAATCTAACCGTTACACACAATTTACCAAACTCGGTGGGACCGAATAGTGAAACTCGGTCAGACCGATTTAGTTCAAAATGTGAACGTTAGGATTTTCGGTGGGACCGACATGTCAACTCGGTGGGACCGATGTGCTAGGGTTAGGGTAAAACCTCATCTCGGTTTGACCGATTACACAAACTCTGTGAGACCGATTTTAGTAATAAGCAAACAGAGAGTTAGCCAAGCAAACTCGGTGGGGCCGACTACCTATTTCGGTGAGACCGAAATACTGCAGTAGGCAACAGAGAGTTTGCAAGCCCATCTCGATGAGACCGAGATCCCATCGGTGAGACCGAACTGATTAGGGTTTCTGGCAGTGGCTATGTCAAATGAACTCGGTGGCGCCGGATAGATCAAATCGGTGGGGCCGGGTTTGACTTTAGGTTTAGGACATATGTGGATATGAGAAAGTGGTTGAGGGTTTTGGAGCATATCACTAAGCATTTTGAGCAAGCAAGCCATTAAGCAACACCTCATCCCCTTTTAATAGTATTGGCTTTCCTATGGACTCAATGTGATCTTGGATCACTAAAATGAAAAGAGTAGAGTCTTGAGCTTGAGCCAATATATGTTCTTAGCATCTTGAAGGGGTTCCACATCCTCTTGTCCTGCCACTCCACTGTTGAACTTATCTGAAATATAATAGATAAAAGTATTAGTCCAACAAGAGATATGTTGACATTAATTACCAAAATCACCCAGGGAGCACTTGTGCTTTCAATCTCCCCCTTTTTGGTAATTGATGACAACATACACCAAAGCTTTAGATAAAGATACAAGGAACAGCAAGTAAAGCTTTGGAAAGACATGTAACATGCATAGGCTCCCCTACATGTATGCAATCATGTGAAGATAGAATATAATACCATGTGAATGCATAAGCATGACAGAGCATGCATTGAGTTACATGTATCTTGGCTATATGCATCAGAGCAAATGGTGTGAATATAGGAAGTGTACCTCAATGTTCATGATTCCTTCTTGCAAACAATATGTACATCAGCAAGAGATCATCATGCACATGAGTGTGATGCATATACTTACCTTGCGGTCATGAGCTGGCTTTGGAAGAGATGAACCTGAGTAAACAAGGATAGATAACATAGGAATATCTACTAAGCAGAGTAAGAACAGGAAACCACAAGAGTACCAAGATTGGGATGACATGTAGTGAGTGAGTACTTAGTACTCTATTTGGATATTGACATGTCCCCAAAGAGTAAAGATATGCAATGAATTCCAAAGATTTTCTTCCCTTAGAAATGAGCTCTCTCTCCCCCTGAATCTTATATATTAGATAATGGGAGAAGATAGGGAAAAGAAAATCAGAGCAAAAACAAAATCAGAGTAAAACAATCATAATAAACATAACACATACTAACATGTATTTCCCCTCTTGAAGACATGTGACTTCTCTCCTCTATGGAAAATAAGCATCTGGAGAAGCTTAAGGTGTGCATTCTCTCTTATGTGATAAGCTTTGATGTGCTCTCTCTCCCCCTTTGACATCAATTTCCAAGAAGGGATCTTCTGGAGCATGAGTCAAGTAGGTTTGGTCCTTGAGTCACAGTACAAAGCAACATGTAATATAAGATGCTGGTAGAGGACAAGAATCATCGAGTGGAGCTGGAACAAATATGCAGGATGCAAATGGCAAAGTGTTTTCTCAGTATTGAATTCGGTTACTCCGAATTGTTTGCTTTGGTGGCACCGAGTTGTTTCGGTTTGGCCGAGAAGAACAAATCGGTGAGGCTGATTTCAACACAGAGAGAACACAATTGTCATCTCAGCTCACTTAGGCAAATAAGATCTCACAAGGATTTGCAAGGAATTAACTGAAAGATTTGCAATGAATTGGATGCAGGGAATGCAGAAAATAATCAGAGAAAAGAAAAGAAATCTAGATGAAGTTTTTTTTGAAAGGGGAATATGTATGCAAGAAACAAATGCAAAAACACAGAAAAACACAAGAGAGCTTCATCTAGAATTGGTCGGTGACAAAGTCACCTATGTTAGAGTATATTGACTTAGGAGGCAAGTGAAGACACTTGATCATAGGTCATACTCGTCGTTTAAGCTCAAAATGGGGTTACCATTTTTGTTCAAGCATTTTGATGTATTCTCATCTTGTTGAGCTGCTTTAACCCATGTCTTGGGGTAAAGCTTCTCTAAGATGGAATATCATACCTTGGGTGGTGGTGTTGATCTTGATCATGTAGTTGAACTTGTGTGGGATGCTCAAGGTTGATGTAGTTCATCAAGAGTTGGGAGCACCACTTGTAGTTTGAGTTCATCTTCCTACATGGGTTAGTCTTGCAAGGAAAAGCACTAGTGTTTCCAAAATGACAAACATGATATTGATACCAAATGAAATTTTGATATAAAGAAGTTGTCAAAGGATATATTGAAAGGATTCATGCTTCCTTGTCTTCAACCACCATATTGTAGAGACTTGGTGATGTAGAGATTGCTCAAGATGTGAGTGAGTTGCAATCTCATAGACTTTGGCTTATCCAAGTACCTACAAGGGTTAGATGACATGTAAGAGTACAAATATAGATCCAAGACATATGATCATCTTCATAAGAGAAACATCAAGGATTAGTCAAAACTCATGCCTTGCATGTATCCAAATGGAGTTTCTACTCCAAGTTTGAAGCATCAATGATATTCAATTCACCTCTCAACCGGCAAAAAACTTTCTCATCAAGCGGTTTGGTGAATATATCCGCCAATTGCTTATCGGTACGAACATGCTTAAGATCGATGTCTCCTTTAGCAACATGATCTCGAATGAAGTGATGACAAACTTCAATATGCTTAGTTCGAGAATATTGCACGGGATTGTGAGCAATCTTAATAGCACTTTCATTATCACAAAGCAATGGAACATGTTTCACATATATCCCATAATCTTTAAGAGTTTGGGTCATCCAAAGTAATTGAGCACAACATGAACCGGCGGCAATGTATTCCGCTTCGGCGGTGGATAAGGATACCGAGTTTTGTTTCTTGGAGGACCAAGACACAAGAGATCTACCAAGAAATTGACAAGTACCCGAAGTGGACTTTCTATCAACCTTGTCTCCGGCATAGTCCGAATCGGAGTTGCCAACAAGATCATAAGAAGACCTCTTAGGATACCAAATGCCAAAGTTTGGTGTGTGAATTAAGTATATCACTATCCTTTTCACAGCCTTAAGATGACATTCTTTGGGGGCCGCTTGATATCGTGCACACATGCACACACTTAGCATAATATCAGGACGGGAGGCACATAGATATAACAATGAACCAATCATAGAGCGGTAAACCTTTTGGTCAACCGGTTTGCCATCCTTAGTCAAGTTAAGATGTCCACTAGTAGGCATGGGTGTATTCATACCTTTGCTTTCTTGCATGTTGAACTTCTTGAATAGGTCCTTGGTATACTTTGTTTGGGAAACAAAGGTACCCTCCTTAGTTTGCTTGATTTGCAAACCAAGAAAGAACTTGAGTTCACTCATCATAGACATCTCAAACTTCTCCGACATTAGCCTTCCAAACTTTTCACTAAAATGAGGGTTAGTCGAACCAAATATGATATCATCCACATAAATTTGGCACACAAATAATTCACCATTAACCCTTTTAGTAAAAAGAGTAGAATCAATTTTTCCAATCTCAAAGCCTTTTTCAATAAGGAATTTAGTCAAGCATTTATACCACGCTCTAGGAGGTTGTTTAAGACCATAAAGAGCTTTGTGAAGTTTGTAAACATGGTTGGGTTTCTTAGGATTAACAAAGCCGGGAGGTTGTTTAACATAAACTTCCTCCTCAATTTCACCATTTAGAAAAGCACTTTTAATGTCCATTTGATATAATGTGATATCATGATGATTGGCATAAGCATGTAAGATGCGTATGGACTCAAGTCTAGCAACGGGGGCATATGTCTCCCCATAGTCCATACCTTCGACTTGAGTGTAGCCTTGAGTGACGAGATGGGCCTTGTTGCGTACAACTTGTCCATCTTCATCTTGCTTATTCCGAAACACCCATTTGGTACCAATGACATTGTGCTTCTCATCGGGCTTTTCAATCTACGTCCACACTTGGTTCCTCTCGAAATTGTGTAGCTCTTCATGCATAGCGTTCACCCAGTCCGGATCATCAAGCGCTTCTTCAACCTTCATAGGTTCAATGCTAGAGATGAATGAATAGTGTTCACAAAAATTAGCCAAACGAGTTTTAGAGCGAGTGATTCTCCCGGTTTGAATATCATCAAAGATTTGTTCGACGGGATGATCTCTTGAGACTCTTGCTCTAACTCGTGAGAGCTTTTGTTTGGGTCGGGGTGGAACATCTTCTTCATCATCTTGTTCTTCCTCTTGGCCTTCTTCGTTGTTGGTGTTGTTGTTCTCTTGTGGAGGTGGAGAAGGAGGTTGATGAGGTTCATCTTGGTGTACATCCTCGTTTTCATCATCTTGGCGTGTCCCACTTGTGGATGCTTCCGAGTTAACTCATGGTTCACCTTGTCGTGAGGTAGAAGCTTCCACTTGGACGGACGAGGTACTCTCCTTCACCTCCATTGGACGAATCTTGCCAATAGACAAGTCTTGGATTGCTTCCGAAGGGTCATTGTCTCCTACATCAATTGGCAATTGCTCTATTTGCGAGCCGTTAGATTCATCAAACTTCACATCTACCGTCTCTTCAACCTTTCGGGTGAAGTTGTTGTAGACACGGTAAGTGTGAGAGTTTGAGCCATAACCAAGTAGGAAACCTTCATGAGATTTAGGAGCAAATTTCGAACGACGATGCTTATCAAGAATATAGCACTTTGAGCCGAATACTCGAAAGTATCCAACTTGGGGTTTGTTACCGGTGAGAAGCTCGTATGCCGTCTTGCCGAGAAGCTTGTGAAGATACAATCGATTTGTGGCATGACAGGCTGTCTCAACCGCTTCCGCCCAAAAGTGTTTTGGCGTCTTGTACTCATCAAGCATCGTTCTCGCCATCTCAATAAGAGTTCGGTTCTTCCTCTCAACAACTCCATTTTGTTGAGGCGTGTACGTAGCCGAGAACTCATGTGAAATCCCTTCTTCGTCAAGAAAGGTGTCCACATTGGCGTTCTTGAACTCCGTTCCGTTGTCGCTGCGAACCTTCTTGATCTTCACTTCAAATTGATTTTGGGCCTTCCTAGCGAAGTTCTTGAAGATCTTTTGGACCTGCGATTTATCATCAAGAAAGAACACCCACGTAAATCTTGAAAAATCATCGACAATGACTAAACCGAACGAGTTACCACCGAGACTCTTGTAGGCATTGGGACCAAAAAGATCCATATGAAGTAGCTCGAGCGGTCTTCTCATGGTCATGATGTTTTTCACGGGATGACTTCCTCCAACCTGTTTTCTTGCTTGACAAGCACTACAAAGTATATCCTTGTCAAATATAACATCTTTAACACCAAGGATATGATCACCTTTAATAAGCTTATCAAGATTTCGCATGCCCACATGACCTAACCTTCTATGCCATAACCAACCTTTAGAAGATTTAGCAATTAAGCAAGTTCTAGGTTGAGCCTTTTTAGTGAAATCAACAATGTATAGATCACCTCTACGTATACCGGTAAAGACCATATTATGATTATCTCTTCGAAACACTTGGCAATCTACTTCAGTAAATAGGACGTTGAAACCAAAATCGGCTAGTCTAGATACGGAAAGTAAATTGTATCCAAGAGATTCAACGAGCATAACATTTTGGATGGAGCTGTCATGTGATATGGCCACCTTACCAAGGCCAACCACCTTACCCTTTGAGTTATCACCAAAATTGACATACTTTCGAGGGCCGTCGTTTTCAGCAAGCTCACGAAACATATCCTTGTCTCCGGTCATGTGATCGGTACATCCACTATCAAGAACCCATTCCTTTCCTCCAGCCATGTAGCCGCGAAGATTAGCCATAAGACCAAAGTGTCTCATAGACTCATCGAGATCAAAGTCACTATCATCATCCTTATCATAGTATCCATGTTCAACATCGTCTTGTGATTGATCATTACCTAGAGAGAGTGATTCATTAGTTTTATGACCATGACAATGTGCATCTTTATGAATTCTAATGACTTCGTAAATGATATTGCTAATGATTCCAACATCTCCTTTGGCACGCATAAGGTCACGAAACTCACATAGACAATCACCAAACGTAGGATCATTAGGGCTCATCTTATTTAAAGCAATGGACTTATGAAGAATCTCATCTAAGTTTTTCAAGGAGTAGTTTGGAAATCATTCCTCAAGAAATCTCCATATAGTATAAGCACAATCAAGAGCAGGCAAGCAAACAATCAAATTTCTAGGTAGTCCTCTAATGATAAGATTGATAGTTCTAAGATTGCGGATCATGTCAATAGACTCATCATGGGTGGGATGCAAGGGGTCAACAAGGGGTGCACACGGGCTAGCAATGTACTTGTTCAAATGATATTCATTGAAAATCTCAAGCATCTCATTTTTCCAAGCATGAAAGAACTCCCCATCAAGCATAGGCACTCTACGTCTAAAACTCCCCATCGTAGACTCATCCATCTTCCTCCAATGGTGATTAAACCAAAGCAATGGAGACCAACGCTCTGATACCAATTGAAAGGATCGAGAAGAGGTGTCTAGACGGGGGGGGGGTGATTAGACCCTCAATAAATAAAGGTGGCAATTTTTAAGTTCTTCAAGTTGAGGTGGAGTCTTAGCACAAGTTTAAACATTCACAATACATATCAAGCAAGCATGGCAAGATTATATGAGCAGCGGAAAGTAAAGCATGCAACTTGCAAGAATGTAAAGGGATGGGATTCGAGTGTGCAAACGCAATTGGAGACACGAAGATTTTTGGCGTGGTTTCGATAGGTGGTGCTATCGTACGCCCACGTTGATGGAGACTTCAACCCAGGAAGGGTAACGGTTGCGCGAGTCCACGGAGGGCTCCACCCACGACGGGTCCACGAAGAAGCAACCTTGTCTATCCCACCATGGCCATCGCCCATGAAGGACTTGCCTCACTAGGGTAGATCTTCACGAAGTAGGCGATCTCCTTGCCCTTACAAACTCCTTGGTTCAACTCCACAATCTTGACGGAGGCTCCCAAGTGACACCTAACCAATCTAGGAGACACCACTCTCCAAAAGGTAATAGATGGTGTGTTTATGATGAACTCCTTGCTCTTGTGCTTCAAATGATAGTCTCCCCAACACTCAACTCTCTCTCACAGATTTGGATTTGGTGGAAAGATGATATGAGTGGAAACCAACTTGGGGAAGGCTAGAGATCAAGATTCTTATGGTTGGATTGGAATGTCTTGGTCTCAACACATGAGTAGGTGGTTCTCTCTCAGAAAATGAATGCTGGAAGTGTAGGCACGTTCTGATGGCTTTCCTCACGAATGGAGGAAGGGTGGAGGGTTATATATAGCCTCCACACAAAATCTAACCGTTACACACAATTTACCAAACTCGGTGGGACCGAATAGTGAAACTCGGTCAGACCGATTTAGTTCAAAATGTGAACGTTAGGATTTTCGGTGGGACCGGCATGTCAACTCGGTGGGACCGATGTGCTAGGGTTAGGATAAAACCTCATCTCGGTTTGACCGATTACACAAACTCGGTGAGACCGATTTTAGTAATGAGCAAACAGAGAGTTGGCCAAGCAAACTCGGTGGGGCCGACTACCTATTTCGGTGAGACCGAAATATTGCAGTAGGCAACAGAGAGTTTGCAAGCCCATCTTGGTGAGACCGAGATCCCATCGGTGAGACCGAACTGATTAGGGTATCTGGCAGTGGCTATGTCAAATGAACTCGGTGGCACCGGATAGATCAAATCGGTGGGACCGAGTTTGATTTTAGGTTTAGGACATATGTGGATATGAGAAAGTGGTTGAGGGTTTTGGAGCATATCACTAAGCATTTTGAGCAAGCAAGCCATTAAGCAACACCTCATCCCCTTTTAATAGTATTGGCTTTCCTATGGACTCAATGTGATCTTGGATCACTAAAATGAAAAGAGTAGAGTCTTGAGCTTGAGCCAATATATGTCCTTAGCATCTTGAAGGGGTTCCACATCCTCTTGTCCTGCCACTCCACTGTTGAACTTATCTGAAATATACTAGATAAAAGTATTAGTCCAACAAGAGATTTGTTGACATTAATTACCAAAATCACCCAGGGAGCACTTGTGCTTTCAGGGGCGCGGGGAGGCACAGAAAGAGAGGGGAGAGGGCGGAGTGGAGCTCACCAAGCGGTCACGAAAGACCCTTGGCGGTTTAGGAGCAGCAGACGTCGCCGGAGAGAAAGAAGTTCGCCAGCGGCCGAACGAAAGGGGGGCGGCTCGATTCTTGCGCTGCAGTGCTCCACGGCGCCCGTTCGAAGACGCAGACGACGTGGTCGATGTCGGCGGAGAGGAAGGATAGGTCGGCGAGGAGAGGCGAGGGCGCTGGCCGCGGCTGCGACGGCGAGCGGCGGCGGGCGCGCTTGGTGAAGCTCGCGAGCGAGCGAGAGAGAGCGAGGGAGAGGGGTAAAATGTGGATGAGGATGGAGGGGGAGGCCGAGGTGGTAGGCCTTATCCCCTCGCCTGGCCGCGGTGTCGCCGTGTCGGCGTTTGGCCGGCGCGCGCGCTCGCGCCCACGGCGGTGGCGACACGTGGGGAGAGAGAGCGGGAGGAGAGAGAGATGGGCCGGCCTCAGGCACTGTGCACTTAGGCCCAGTGCACAGTGGCCTTTTCCCCTTTTCTATTTTAGTTTTCTGCTTTTCTTTTTCAGAGAGGGGTTTTGCAATATTTTGAGCCACCAAATGATTTTGGATAAATGTGAAACTTTGTCACATAAGTACATTGGAATATTCTGCACTGCCACAAGAAGTTTGAGAAATTTTGGAATTCTTTTTGATTTTTCAAAAATGGAAATGGCATTAACAGTGCTGTTTTGGCTCTGTTTTAAATGCTTAGGCCCATTTTCAATTGAGGATGATGTTGTATTCCTTAACAGCAAATGGTTTTGGAATATTTGCTAGAAGGTGAACATTTTTTCAGCAATTTTTGAACAATTTTAATTTGCACTTTGAATTTGAATTGAGTTCAGAGAGGGAAATTGAAATGAGTTGAATTATCACTGCGATCATGCATTGCAAATGATGATGACAAGGCAGGATTCAGAGGTGATCACTGTAGTTGATACAGGGGGGTGTTACAAATCTCCTCCACTACAAGAAATCTCGTCCCGAGATTTAAGTGGGGATGTAAAGGGTAACTTCGGGAGAACTAACCCTTGTCTGGTGAACAATTCAGGGAATGTGGCAGAAGTATCTCTCGAGTTGAAACTTAAGAAAACATCGAGAGCAAAGTATGAAGGTACAATAAGAAGTTTCAAGCGAATGGACATCCGATCGATACCTGAACAGAGTGTGTAGAGGGGTTCAGAGCATCCGGAATAGATCAACTCTCGGAGGGTGGCTCGTGATAACACACAAAATCAAGAGCATATGATACTTCGAAATCAAGGATATACAGGAGAGTTAGGTTCCGATCCTATGGAACTGTGATGAGGATACTAAAGGCAAGGATGTTATCCACGGGCATTATCGGTGGTCAAGAACTACAAAGAAGTGGGCACAGGGTCTCGAGAAACATCGAGAAATATCTTCAGAGTCTTCTGACGAAACAGTCGATCATCTGTGGTGAAGGGGCTCTCCGGGATGAAGTGGTTACGAGATCCTAATGTCTGAGTTAGTAAAAATCATTTAACCCGAATAGACGAGAGATCAGAGTCCCAGAGTATAGACGAGGAATAAAATATACTAATCCCATCCAATGGCGACGTGGGCCCGTATGCCACCCAGCCAAGTTAGTAAAACAATTTTTATTGACTAGACTCCACTTCGGCCAAGGAATTGGAAAGGGGGTTCCTACAGGCAGTCGGCTCTGATACCAACCTGTGGCGCCCCCGGCTCAACTGTGCACTAATCATACACGCAAATGCACACGATCAAGCCTAAGGACTCACTTGAAGATATCACAACACAACTCTACACACAAATAAAAATAATACAACCTTTATATTACAAGCCAGGGGCCTCGAGGGCTCGAATACATAAGCTCGCACACAAGCGTCAGCGGAAGCATCAGATATCTGAGTACAGATATAAAAGAAAACACAGATAGGCCTTTAACAGGCGGGGCAAAAGAAAACACTACGATCGAAAAGGCGCAGGCCTCCTGCCTGGGACCCTCCGAACCTACTCCTGGTCGTTGGATGGCTCCTCGTAGTAGTACTCGCCAGGAGGGTAGTAGTAGTAGCCGTCGGCGGGGGCAGCTGGCTCCGGGGCTCCGTCATCTGGTTGCATCAAACGGAAAATGGGGAAAAAGTGGAAGCAAGCAACCGTAAGTACTCATCCGAAGTACTCAGCAAGCAAGGATCTACACTACATATGCAACATTATCAAAGAAGGGCTGTATATGTGGACTGGGCTGCAGAAATGCTAGAATAGGGAGAAGGCCTAGTCCTATCGAAGACTAGCATCTTCAGCGGTCTTGCAGCATTAGAAGAGTGTAGATCAGTACAGTATAATGTAGTAGCAGTATTAAGTATCAACCTCGGCCTGAGATCCTTCCTGGACTTCCTGCGAGGAAGCAATCCCAGAGCCATACTATCCATTTCTCATCACAAGTATCCAGTTCTAGTTGTATCAATCGGGATACAACTCCAAGCGTCCGTTACCGAGGATCCGGCTATGCATAGATTAGTTCTTCCCTGCAGGGGTGCACCAACTTACCCACCACGCTCGATTAACTCCGGCCGGACACACTTTTCTGGGTCATGCCCAGCCTCGGCCAAACGATACGCCGCAACCCGACCTAGACTTAATAGAGAGGTCAGCACGCCGGACTAAACCTATGCGCCCAGGGGTCTTGGGCCATCGCCCCGGGAACTCCTGCACGTTGCGAACACAGTCGGTGAGTAGACCTAGCCCCCCTTATACAAGCGCAGGGCGTTACCAGTCCAACCCAGCGCGCGCCGCTCAATTGCTGACGTCTATTAAGCTTCGGCTGATGCATACGACGCAGAGTGCCCATAACTGTTCCCACGTGATGGTTAGTTCTATCGGGCCAGAGGCCCACTCAGATCAAATATCCAAATCATTAGTGTATTGGTAGTGCGGTAACAAGCAGAGACTCACGATCGATGTGACCCCGTCGCTCCGTCTCGAGGACTTGCTGCAAAGGCTAAGAATGCCCGGCCACGCCTCGTATTTATCTCTCGGGTACCCTCCAAGTCAACCCGACTCCATATCAATCGTCACTTAGGCTCACGCGGGTGCCCCTCAGGGTCGACCCACCTTTCCAAGTAACAGTAGTAAAGTCCAAGTATCCGTGTGTCCATAACATCAGGGGAATCCGAGGTATCACCCTCATTGGATTCCTACTCGATGTAATCGTCAAGGTGAACTCGGAGGAATCACCCTCGATGGGTTCATACTTGAGGTGTTGCACGACAACATCGTTATCGGGAGTGGTGAAGGAGGAATCACCCTCGGTGACCATGACCGAATAGCTACTCTCCAGAGTTAACATCAGAAGTGCTAAAATAGGTATCACCCTCGGCACTCGATAGTAACGCTGCAGTGTCGTACAACTAAGGGGGTGATGTGCGGTGCCGGGGCCTGGTTGTCGATCACGTTGATCGAGTCATCTGATAATCCTGCGGGGCAACTGGGACAAAGTGGGTGTCTCTCGTGGATCACTACCCAGCCTATACTAAGCAGTTTAGGATAAGCAGGTAGATAACAATAGCAGGTTACAAAATCAGGCTATGCATCAGAAATAGAATAAACAGTAGCAGCAGCAATTTCTAATGCAAGCATAAGAGAGAAAGAATAGGCGATATCGGCATGTTCAAAAGGGGGGTGCTTGCCTGGAAGCTCTGCGGCAAGAGAAGGGTCATCAACAGTGTAGTCGATCTCCGGAGCTGCGTCGGCCTCGGGGACTATGTCGGTGTCGGGGTCTACCGAGAGAGAAGAGGGGGGAGAAAACAGATAAATACACAGCAAACATATGCAACACAGAGCATGCTATGCTAGCGTGCAGTGCAGGGTTGCCTAAAGATATGTCTAAGTCATTTTAGTTATTTTAGGATTTAAGTTGGATTTATTAACCGGTATATATGCACTATTCATCTACCGGAAACAGGCTAAAAGTTGCGGGTTCACCTCCATAGAGGGTCCCGACACGGAAACAGATGGCACGGTCAGCTTCGTCTCGTCGTTCTGATCAACTTTCATGTATAAAGTTTTCCGATCCGAGCTACTGTTTAAATTATATGATTTCTCTAAGATTAAAGCATTTTCTGGAATTACTTAAATTAACAGAAAACAATTATGATGTCAGCATGATGACATGCTTGCATCAGCAGTCGGCTGACCAGCTGATTGGTCAAACTGACAGGTGGGACCCACCTGTCAGTCACTGTGAGAATTAACAGTGGGTTAACTAAATTAACAGAACTAATTAGGGGTGTGGGCCCCAGTTGTCAGTGACTAGCTAACTAATTAATCAATTACAGATTTTAATTAACAGTTTTAATTATTTATAAAATGTTTTTAGGCAGTGGGGCCCGCATGTCAGTGGGCCACGGTGCCCAGACAGCAGTTGACTGGGTCAACCCAGTCAACTGGGGCCCGCGAGGCCCACTGGCTGTGACCCTGGGATGGCCCCAGGTCAGCCAGCGTGGCGGCGGCCGGCGGCACGTCGCCGGTGACCTGCAGACATGGCGGAGGGCCTCGGCCCTCGTCGGAAAACGCCTAGAGGGCACCGTTTGGCGCGCGGCTAGGCTCGTTCGAACGAGCCGAACGAGCCGCGTCAAGTGGTGGTGGTGGCGCAGCCGGCTTGGCCGGAATCGGCGCCGGCGACGAGCGGAGGCGGTGGTGCATTCAGGCGCTCGTCGGGATCGGTGCTAGGGGCACGGGAGCGGGCGTGCGTGTGTGTGCCGTGCTCCTGGGAGCACAAGGAGCTCGATGGTGTGCTCGGGCAAGCGTGGCAATGGTTGAGGCCACGGCGGCGAGGCGCACGGTGGCCGCGCATTCGGGTCCGAGCAGCAGCTATGGTTAGGGGCGCGGGGAGGCGCGGAAAGAGAGGGGAGAGGGCGGAGTGGAGCTCACCGAGCGGTCATGAAAGACCCTTGGCGGTTTAGGAGCAGCAGACGTCGTCGGAGACGAAGAAGTTCATCGGTGGCCGAACGAAAGGGGGGCGGCTCGATTCTTGCGCTGCAGTGCTCGACGGTGCCTGTTCGAAGACGCAGACGACCCGGTTGACGTCGGCAGAGAAGAAGGACAGGTCGGCGAGGCGAGGCGATGGCGTTGGCCGCGGCTGCGACGGCTAGTGGCGGCGGGCACGCTCGGTGAAGCTCGCGAGCGAGCGAGAGAGAGCGAGGGAGAGGGGGAAAATGTGGATGAGGATGGAGGGGGGAGGCCGAGGGGGTTGGCCTTATCCCCTCGCCTGGCTGCGGCGTCGCCGTGTCGTCGTTTGGCCGGCGCGCGCACTCGCGCCCACGGTGGTGGCGACACGCGGGGAGAGAGAGCGGGAGGAGAGAGAGATGGGCCGGCCTCAGGCACTGTGCACTTAGGCCCAGTGCACAGTGGCCTTTTCCCTTTTTCTAATTTAGTTTTCTGCTTTTCTTTTTCAGAGAGGGTTTTGCAATATTTTGAGCCACCAAATGATTTTGTATAAATGTGAAACTTGGTCACATAAGTACATTGGAATATTCTGCACTGCCACAAAAAGTTTGAGAAATTTTAGAATTCTTTTTCATTTTTCAAAAATGGAAATGGCATTAAGAGTGCTGTTTTGGCTCTGTTTTAAATGCTTAGGCCCATTTTGAATTGAGGATGATGTTGTATTCCTTAACAGCAAATGGTTTTGGAATATTTGCTAGAAGGTGAACATTTTTCCAGCAATTTTTGAACAACTTTAATTTGCACTTTGAATTTGAATTGAGTTCAGAGAGGGAAATTGAAATGAGTTGAATTATCACTGCGATCATGCATTGCAAATGATGAAGACAAGGCAGGATTCAGAGGTGATCACTGTAGTTGATACAGGGGGTGTTACACCTTTGCCGTCGGTGGCAAACGGCAAAGTGCCTGTATTGTTTCTGTTTTTTCTGTTTTTTGTTATATCCCTTCGTTTTCAAAAGATATATATGATATATATAGTTCCAACCTCAAACATAGCCCATGTATCAAACATCTAGCAGTCCATCAATGCAACAGAACACATAGGGTTTTAAAAGATCCAATACATAGATAGTTTCACGGAGTTCATCCATATATACATACATAGTTTCACATTGTGCATCAATACAAATGAAAACAAGAACTAAACACTAGCAGTCCATCAATGCTGCTTCCATGAAGTGAATCAAACCTAACAAATGGGATAAAAGTTAGAATAAAGAAGACTAGAAGAATAAGAAAAGTAAGAAGAAGAAGACAAGAAGAAGACTAGAAGAAGAAGAAGAAGAAGAAGAAGATGATGAAGAAGAAGACTAGAAGAAGAAGAAGAAGACTAGAAGAAGAAGAAGAAGAAGAAGAAGTCTTTCTTCTTCTCTTCTATCTTTTTATCCTTTTCCTCCTCATTCTCATTCTTCTTGTTTTATTCTTTCCTTTTCTTCTCTTTCTTCTTCTATTCTTTCTTTTTCTCCTCTTCCTTGTTTTTCTTCTTCGTATTCCTTATTTGTGTCATTTTAGAGCTAACTTGGGTAATTATGACATTTTTTTAGCTAACTAAGCTTATTATGTCAATTTGGAGGAAAATAAGGTAAGTATAGGTCATTTTTGTGCTAACCTAGGTGATGATGCCATTTTTGAGCCAACTTACGTAAGTATAGCTCATTTTTTATCTAACTTAGGTAATTACGCCATTTTGGAGGAAAATAAGCTAAGTATATGACATCTATGAGAGAACCAAGGTTATTATGCCATTTTTGAAATGAATAAGCTACTTATGTCATAAATGAACTAAATAAGCTAATTATGTCATTTTGGAGGTGACTTACCCTCATCACAAGAAATGCGATCAAGATCGCAACTAAGGTAACAATTGATCCAACGACATAATGATACCAAGCCTCATTATCAATGGCATATTTTCTAATCTTCTTAATCTTCAAGCGCATTGCATCCATCTTCATCTTGTGATCATCGACGACATCGGCAACAAACAACTCCAATTTCATCTTCTCTTCTTCAATTCTTTTCATTTTTTCTTTCAAATACTCATTTTCTTTTTCAACTAAATTTAACTTCTCGACAAGAGGGTCGGTTGCAATTTCCGGTTCACATACCTCCTAGATAAAAATATTTCTATGTCAACTTGATGGCCATAATTGTCATAAATGCGAAATGCAACAAATAGTTATAAAAGCGAATATACCACATCCGAATCATAAACTGGGCGAGGGCCGACGGGGACGGATATCAAGACCATGACACTATGTATAACAAAAAATCATGCAAAGTAAGAAAATTATACAAGTAACTATATAAATCATACATTCATACAAGTAACTATATAAATCAAGTACAACATAAAAAAATTGAATACCTAATAATAATCTTGTTCGTCGGGTTCAATAAATGCTCCGGGATCAATAAATGCATCATCATCATCACTATCATGAATGAAGTGCTCATCGGGTTCAGCGGCATCAACATGTGGAAGGCCACCTTTACGTAATCGGTCAAGCATTGACAAATCATCCGCAGCAGTAACCTCTTCTTGTTTAGGCTCTTCTTGTTCCGGCTCAGGGGTGAAGTCGGCTTCACTGTCGCTGTCTACTTCAATGTTCTGGGGTGAAGTAGAGCGTTTCTTGAAGCGTTTTTTGGAAAGACGTGTTTCTTGGAAGAATTCACCTTCATATGTGTCTGGGTTAATGTGAGGTTCATAATCCTATTCATTGGGGGAGGTGGTCTAACACATGGCGGCACTTCATAAACGACATCCCAACCATTCAGATTTGGATCAGTTTGGCAGGCCCACGGTAGATAGAAAACTTGGGTCGCCTGTTGAGCCGTAATATAGACATCGGGAACATCTAAATGGGTGCTTTGTTTGATTTCGACTAGCCCTATATGTTCATGAGTCCTTCTAGTCTCCTTCGGCTGGAACCAATAACATTTGAAGACTACGACGTCCGGTGGGTTTTCACCATAGAATAGAAGTTCATAAATTCCTTCAACTCTCCCATAATACTCGATACCTCCATCGCCGATAGTAGAGACACAACAATTTGTAGAATTTTGGTCGGCCATAGATAGCTCTTTGCCGTAGGTACGAAAGCGATAATCGTTGATGTCGTATTTTTAAAATGAACGGACCTTGTAGTCAAAACCATTAGCGACTTGTCTCAATTCGGCGTCCATAGACTCTGAATTAGCCTACAAGTTTAATACGAAAGGATTGTTGCATTAGCCGCAAATTAGACGAAGAAAATGAGAATGGTCTAATGGAAATTACCGATTGTTTGAACCAAGAGATGAAACCGGGAAAGCCGCCTCCTTTCTTTGCCAGAAGCTCATACTCTTTGATGGATTCCTTTTCGATCTCCGCTCCATCCGAGAATTTGGTGACATATCGACTGTATCAAATATCCGGGAATAAGAGATTTTCAAAGGAATTAGAAGTTGCGAAACAATGTACCGTGATAACTTACGTGATGTACGGCCGCACTTCTGTTAGGTTGTTGAAGATATACAACGAAATGGTCAGCCATTCTTCGACATCCAACGATAGTGGTTTAGAACCACCGGCTGGTGCGAGATTCCCTTTGAATAGGCTGAGGTTGGATCCACCTTTTTTAGGGTCGCCAGCATTGTACCGAGGCTTCAGTTAATCTAGTTTGTCAATTTTATTACGTCCATGCAACCTACACTCTAATAGGTAAAGATAGGTACTAATCCCACCCAAGTATGTGTAGATTGAGTACGTTCTCCATGCTCTACCCCATTCCGAGACAAAATTTCGGCAGCACCTCCCAGCTATTCTCCTGGTACACGTCTCGGCAAAAAGCCGAGAGAATGTGCATCCGGAGAACAACAGGGAGGCGCTGACGAAATTTTATCTCGGAATGGGGTAGAGCATGGAGAACGTACCCAATCTACACATACTCGGGCTGTCCGTGGAAATCGCTGGACAATCCGAATGAGTTACGGTGATAAATATGCAACTGAATGCATATTTATCGATGCAACCCTTTCGGATGGGAGACACATACTGGTTACGTGGCTTAACAGGAAAATGAAATCTACTGACATGATTAAAAGAGCGTAGGAGGTGAAGGTGGATCCGTAGCTCACCCTCGGCTATATAGGAAGTAGTCGAACAACGGTAGGATCACGGACAAAAAACTTCGACCAATGATGACTCCAAGGAGATGAAATAGCACAAAGCCTGCAAATTTTACCGATCAAGTCAAGAAAATTTAGGACATCACATCACATAAAGCATCGACACTTCAAACTATGAAAAAAACTTTAACCTCTCGGCGATCCTCGATCCTCGACACCTCGACCCTCGACCTTCTTTTCCTTCTTTTCTTTCCTTTCTACTTTTTCTACTTCTTTTTTTCATCTTCTTCTTCCTTCTTTTTTTCTTCTTCTTCTTCTTCTTCTTCTTCTTCTTCTTCTTCTTCTTCTTCTTCTCTCTTCTCCTCCCCCTTTTCTTCTTCTTCTTCTCTCCTCCTCCTCCTCCTCCTCTTCTTCTTCTTCTTCTTTTCTTCTCCTCCCCCTTTTCTTCTTCTCCTCTTTTTCTTTTATTCTTCTTCTTTTCTTCTCGTAATAATTTTTTTCTAGAACTAACCTAACTAACCTAGAACTAACCTAACTAACCTAACTAACATACTAGTAACTAACCTAATTACTAACCTAACTAACCCTTGTAACTAACCTAACTAACAGTAGAAAAAATAGAGGGGAGAGGCTCACCGGAGTGGGGAGGCGGGGCACCGGGGCGGCTGGTCGGCGAGGCAGCGAGGCCGTGGGGCGGCGAGGCCGCGGGGCGGCGGCGAGGGCTGCGAGGCGGCGGGGCGGCATGGCCGCGGAGCGGCGGGGCGGCGGCGAGGGCGGTGGGGGTCGGGGGCGGCGGCGGCGATGGCGGTTGGGGTCGGGGGCACGGTGAGTGAGAGAGTGGGAGGTGGGGTGGTTGGGGTGCGCCGTTAGGTAGCATGGTAGCGTTTAATTTGCTGTCAGCCAGCGGATGGCAAAGAATCTTTGCCGTCCGCTAGCGGACGACAAAGAGGTGGGGCTGGTGGGCCGTTAGGGTTTAGGCCTCCACTGGACCCCACCCACCTCTTTGCCGTCCGCTAGCAGACGGCAAAGATTCTTTGCCATCCGCTGGCGGACGGCAAAGAACTGGCTGATGGCAAATAGGATCTTTGTCGTCAGCCAGTTCTTTGCCGTCCGTTTTTTATAAGTGGACGGGAAAGGCCTTCTTTGCCGTCCGCTAGCAGACGGCAGAGAGCTGACTGATGGCAAATTCTCTGTTTCCAGTAGTGTACAAAGGGATTGCTTTCTCACCCAGGCGGCTTATAAACCGGCTCAGGGCTGTAATTCGACCCGCCATCCGCTGAATGTCATTGATGTTTGCCGGCTTAGCAAGCGAGGTCACCGCCTTGATCTTGTCCGGGTTAGCTTCGATTCCATGTTTTGACACCAGAAAGCCAAGTAAATTGCCAGCAGTGACACCAAAGACACACTTGTCTGGGTTAAGCTTCATCTGATAAGTTCAAAGATTTGTAAAGGTCTCCTTGAGGTCTTCCAACCTAGGTCTCCTTGAGGTCTTCCAACAAGGTCTCCTTCTTCTGTGACTTGACCACGATGTCATCAATATAAGCATGAATATTGTGCCCAATTTGGTTGTGAAAACAATTCTGAACACATCACTGATAAGTCGCCCCCGCACTTTTGAGTCCAAAAGGCATAGAGACATAGCAGAAAGCTCCAAAGGGTGTGATAAAGGCTGTTTTCTCTTGGTCCTCGACGGCCATTTTTATCTGATGACAGCCGGAGTAAGCATTTAAGAAACACAGACTCTCACAACCCGCCGTGGCATCAATGATCTGATCAATGCGTGGGAGGGCGAACGGGTCTTTGGGACAGGCTTTGTTAAGATCTATGTAGTCAACACACATACGCAAAGTGCCATTTTTCTTTAGAACAAGCACGGATTGGCCAACCACTCAGGATGGAAAACTTCAACGATGAACCCGGCAGCTAGGAGCCGGGCCACCTCTTCACCAATTGCTTTGCGTCTCTCCTCGTTAAAACGTCAGAGGTATTGCTTGACGGGCTTGAATTTGGGATCAACATTAAGGCGGTGCTCACCGAGTTTTCTCAGTACCCCCGGCATGTTAGAAGGCTTCCATGCAAAGATGTCCCGATTCTCACGGATAAACTCGATGAGCGCGCTTTCCTATTTGGGATCCATATTGGCCCCAATGGTGAACTTCTTGGATGGATCACCAGGGACGAACTCAACATCTTTGGTGTCCCTGGCCGACTTAAACTTGAGTGGCGGGTCAGCTTCAGTGGTGGGCTTCTTTAGAGGCGTCATGTCAGCCGGATCAACATTGTCAGTGAATACTTGAGCTCCTCCACAGTGCAAGTCGTCTCAGCATAGGCAGCGTCGCCCTCCTCGCACTCAAGAGCAATTTTCCTATCACCATTGACCATGATGGTGCCCCTTGGGCCAGGCATCTTGAGCTTGAGGTAAATATAGCAGGGCCGGGCCATGAATTTGGCATAAGCCAGCCGTCCAAAGAGAGCGTGGTATGGACTCTTGATCTTGACCACCTCGAAGGACAGAGACTCGCATCTGTAATTGTCGTCGCAGCCGAACGGAACATCCAATTTGACCTGCCCAATAGGATAAGCTGATTTGCCAGGAACAATCCCATGAAAGACAGTGATGGACGTCTGAAGCTCCTTCTCGGACAAGTTCATGCGCCGGAAAGTACCATAGTAGAGGGTATTGATGCTGCTTCCTCCGTCCATAAGCACCTTTGTGAGGGAATAACCGCCCACCTGGGGGTGCCACCACCAAGGCCAGATGACCCGGATTCTCAACCAGGGGCGGGTGATCCTCTCTGCTCCAGGTTATTGAATACTCTGACCATCTCAAGTATTGGGGGACTGCTGGCTCAACCACGCTGATGGCCCTTTTCTTGAGCTTACGATCTCTTTTGTCGGTGTAAGTGGTAAACACATGGTACCGAACACTGTTCAGCTGCTTAGGGTTGCTCTGGTAACCAGTTTAATTTGATTGCCTTGTTGATTTCCTTGCTGCTGATTGTTTCCACTGTTACCTTGATAACCGCCTCTTGAGCCTCCCGGACCGTGATAACCCGGCTGCTGATAACCTCCCGATGAGCCGCCACCCGACTGCCTGGGTCGCCACCACCGCTGCCTTGGTGGTTCTGGAAATGTTGTCCAAAGGCTCGCATGATGTGGCAATCTTCCCAAGAGTGTGTGGCCGGCTTATTAGGCAGGCTATGCTTTGGACACGACCCCTTAAGGGCTTCCTCAAAGTTCTTGGGCTTGAAATTTCTTCCACCATTGTTCCCCTTCTGGAACTTGTAGCCAGTATTGGTGTTAGCAACAAAATCTGACCCACCGTCCGGGTGTTTGCGCTTTCCACTATTGCCCTGGTTACCATTGTGGTTGTTCTGCCGATTACCCTTGCCGCCATTGCCCTTCTTCCCCTTGCCATTGTGCTCCTCACCTGTGCTCGGGTCTTTCATGGAATCAGACTCGGCGTATTTGTGAGAGCGTTCATGAGTTCTCCCATGTCTTGGGTGCTTCGCTTGAGCCGCCCAAGCTTCTGGACCAGCGGGTCAAAGTGGCAATTCTTTTCCAATATCAGGACCGCCTGAGCCGCCGATATGTTATCAGAAGAGTGGATAATTTCAGCCACCCGGCCGACCCAATGGTGGGCCGACTCGTTGTCACGCTGGACGCAGTTATGTAGATCGATGATCGTCTTAGGACGCTTGCAGGTCCCCTGATATTTTTTGATGAAACGCTCTTTCAGCTCAGCCCACGTGTTGATAGAATTGGGGGGGGGGGGGCAGGGTCTTCAACCACGTACGAGCCGGCCCCTCTAACATCATGGTCAGATACTTTGCGCAGACCGCGTCGCTTACGTCCAACATGTCCATGGCCAGCACATAACTCTCGATCCAAGCCGTCGGCTCGAGGTCTGCCATGTAATTGGGAACTTTGCGAGGGCCTTTGAAATCCTTAGGCATGCGCTTGTTGCGTAGAGCCGGAGCCAAGCAAGGTATCCCAAGGGTCCTGCCAGTGGGGGTCAATTGGGTTGTGACAGGCGGTGATTGAGCCGCCGCGTTTGCCGCCTCAGCCGCCCGCTGGGCCCAAGTTGAGTCGACAATATCCTGGGCATTAGGAGCTCCAGTATGTGGTAAAGCACGGGACGGCTCACGACGCCGATGGGTGCTGCTCGAAAGAGCTGGTGAGTCACCGTGGCGGTTTCTGCTTCGGTTTCGGCTCGGGACTGGCGTGGAGTGGATGCGCTCCCTACTGTAGGAGTAGTTGGCTTGCTGCGCGACCGCGGTCTTCAGCATCTCGATGGAGTTGCGAGCTTCGATCTCGATAGGCGTGTTGCCCGTAATCGGAAGTGTTGCCAAGTTGGTTGCTGCAGCCACCAGGTTATCCAGAGGGTTGGAGAAGTGACCCGCCGGCGTAAGGAAACTGTGAGGGGCGTCTCATGACGCGGGACCGGCTCCCGTTGGGGCTGCTGAGCCGGCTGACCAACATGACCCGGCGTGGGTTGTCCTCCAGCGGCCGGGGGCACAACGGGCGACCCTGGGGTACCTGTCCCTGGGCTGTGAAGGCGTGTATCCTGAGGGGTGGTGAACAGCTAAGTGGGCTCAAGACCAGACGGAATACGACTCCTGTGCCTCCCCTGGTGAACCGCCTCCGATGCGTTTTGACGCTGCTCCAGATGCCAGGCTTCGTTCCTCAGACGTTCGACTTCAGCCTGTACCTTGGACTGCAGCTCTGCCAGGCGAGTGTTCTCTGCGTCGATGTCAGCTTGGACCTTGGCCATCTGTTCGCGAAGCTTGGTCACCTTTGTGTTACGCTCCGTTTGGTTCTCGGGAGTTACCGGCGTGGCAAGGAGCGTTGCAAGTGTGGCGGCTAGCTCTGCCAAAGCCTGAGCCGGCGACGCGGCTGACCCGGTAGTTGAGGTGCCAGTTCCAGCCACAGCAGCCGCCGCCGTTGAGTTAGTCGTGAGAGCTGTGCCAGCCATGTAGACGGCTGACCGGAGGGATGGGCCAAAGGAGTCCTAGGCCGGCTCAGCCTCAAGGTATCCCCCAAGCATACCGTCGTGAAGCGGAAGGATTGACTCGCCGTCGCTTGAGGAAGACCCGCCATCGGAGTGGATGACCGTGTCACTGTCCGAGGCTGAGTCATCGGTGTAGTTGACTCCTTGGGTGAAGCCGACGAAAACGTGTCGAGGCCGGGCGGGTTGCGCGTCCTGAGCCGGCTTGACGATGTTGGTGTGGATATCCGACCCATGTTTCGATCCGCCGGCTTGGTGAGGCGCGACGCGTTTCGGGGCGGCTCTAGCCGCGGCAGGTCGCGCGCGCCGAGCCGACTCGAAGACGTCGGTGCAGAAGTCCGGCTCGGGATCGGATCCGCCGGTTTTGCCGATGAAGACGTGGATGCCGCCGAAGGGGACCCGGTACCTGTACTCAATTGAGTCGGCCTCGGGGCCCCAGCCTGAATCGTCCATGTAGAGCTTGCCACGGCGACTCTTGGTCATGTGGCCGATGACGTATCCCTCGAGCCCTTGAGGAGGACCCTTCGAATACTCAACACCACCGTGCGACAGCCCCACGGTGGGCGCCAACTGTCGTGGTATTTTTCACGGCAGATGTCCTCGAAGGACTTAGTCGCGAGGCCATCGGAATCGGGTGGTAGTTCGAAGGGGTTAACTGGACACGAAGAACACGAGGTTTACCCAGGTTCGGCCCCTCGCAACGGAGGTAAAATCCTAAGTCCTGCTTTGGTTGTATTGATGATGATCTCGATTACAAGGATGCTCTTGGCTAACCTAGTAGTCGAGGGTTTGTCACTTGATCTTTCGGACCCCGGGGTTCCCCTTTATATATAGGTGGAGGCTTGGGTCTTACAACAGAGTCCAGGTTGGAAACAACCCATGTCATACTCAAACTCTTAACATATCTTACCCTCTAAGTAAGGAAACATTGTAAGGCGGCTCAACTGGAAGTGCTTAAGTCGGTGCGCCGTAAGCCGGCCCATCAACGGGCGGCTTATTCTTCTGTATTGGACGTTCTGGATCACCGCGGCCCACCTGACCCGGCCTTCTTAAGTCGCCATGTTAGTGACCCGGCCCTAAACGGGCGGGTTACACCCTGGGGTTATATCCCCAACAGGCGCTCCCATCGGTGGTGGTGTCGCCTGGCTGCGGCTCTGCCTAGCTCGGGGTCGGCCGGCTCCATGGTGGGGCTGTGGCTCCGGGCGGCGGATCTTCTCGGTGGAAGCCGGGACGGCGCCCCAGAAAATCGTGTGATGAGGCGACACGGTGGTGCGAGTTTTGGCCGGCGTGTGGTGGTGGACGCGCTTGTTCCGACGGCGTGGGCAGCGGCGCAGCGGCATACGACTTCCCCTCTCCATGGTGATGGCAAAAGGTGACGACTTTGCCCCCCCCCCTCCCCTTCCCAGTTTGTTGCGCTCCGAAGACGTTATGACAAGGCCGAGGAGAAATCCGTGTGCTGCTGTGGCTGCGGGCAACGGCGACGCCTGTGGGCGCCGTCTCCTCCTTGGAGGCGTTGCTATGGCCTTGTCCATCCCCTGCTCACACCGGGGGAAACCCTTGGCTCGGTTGCTCATGACCTCCCTTCTCTCATGCTGTCACTCAGTTGAGGAGTTTTCTTGGTATGGCTGCAGAAAAAGAAGATTTGTCAAGAATTATGGGATCAATTCTAGGCCACTTCATGACTGTCTAAAAAAAGATTCATTCCAGTGGTCAGATGCTTAAATTGAGGCCTTCACAACATTGAAGAATTGTCTGGTCACTGCTCCTGTTATGGCTTTGCCTGATTTGACTCTACCATTTACTTTTTAAACAGATGCATCAGGTCAAGGTATTGGTTCTGTCCTCATGCAACAAGGCAGACCAATTGCTTATTTCAGTAAAACCCTTGGACCCAGAAATGCAGCTATGTCAACTTATGATAAGGAGAAGCTTTAGCTATTTTTGAATCCTTGAAGAGATGGCGCCACTACTGGGGGGAGGGGGGGACAGATGTGAGGTGGGTTGAGGATTATATGAGCTGACAAATCATCTTTAATTTTGCTGAAGTCTCAAGGGCAGCGCTGGGAAATGCATCAGCTTTGATGCTGAAGTCTCAAGGACAGCGCTGGGAAATGCATCAGCTTTGATGCTGAAGTACACTGAGAGGTAGCTATGGATGCGGCTATGTGTCGCTTATAACGATCCCGAGAGCAATGTGGCCTACAGCGCTCCTTCAATGAGCCAGCCCAAGAGCCGTAGCTGCTATGTACGCTGCTTCATTCGCTTCTGATCGATCGTTTGTTTCGATTTCTTTATTTTCATTTTATACTTTTATTTATGTTCTGAAATATCCTATATATATATATATATATTTATGTACTGTTTAAAAAGTGTTTATGCAGTGTTAAAAAATATTCGCGCAACTTTTGGAAATGTTGATGGCATTAAAAAATGTACATCAAAAAATGTTCACGCATTACGAAAAAAAGTTGGTGAAATTTTTAAAAATTGTTTATCAAGTGTCAAAAATGGTCTTGCAACTTTACAAAAATGTTAATGTGGCATTAAAAATGTACATAAAAAATTGTTTATGATTTAAAAATAGTAATAATTGTGACATTTTAACAAAATTTTGTACAACGTAATACAATGTTCACATAATTGAAAAATAATGTTTCATACCATTCAAAAAATGTACGCCAAATTTAGAAAAAAAGTTCACCCATAACAGAATTGATAAAAATGTTTATACAACGTAAAAGAATGTTCACTTAGTTTAAAATAATTTTTTTATCATTTGGAAAACATATTTTAACATGTATTTGAGAAGTCTTTAACACATATTTTTAGAAAATGCATATCATGTATATAAAAATGTCAACGTGTATGAAAAAAAGTTGCATCTGTATATGAAAAATGTGCAATCCATATCGTCAAAATGTGACATGCTGGAAAAGAAAAAGCCAAAAAATGATGAAGCAGAAAACCAGATAAAAAACAATGAAAGAAATACAACACAAGAACGAAAAGGAAAAAACAACCATAAGAAAATCTGGTCGAAACCACACAGAAACAAAAACCGAAAAACCCACGCAAAAAAAGGATGAAAAACTTCCCTGAGAAACCCGTCCCCAAGGATCCGTACTGGGCAGGCCATCTGCCTCCTGCCAAGGCGATATTATGGGAGCGTCTAATTAACGAGCGCTCCATTGGGAGCCTCTCAAGGGTCACCTGGGGGTTGGCTGAGAGCACGTCAATTGGCGCACTCTCAGGCGCCGCATGTGTCGCGCTCTGTGCACTGCCGTCGATTTTTGTTTCTATTTTTATTTTTATTTTTTCACCCGCGTTTTGGCTTTTTAGATGGTTTTTCTGTTTTTCGGCTTTTTGGTTTTCCCCTAGTTTTTCTTAGGTTTTGGACGAAACAAAATTTGATTCCCCCCCCCCCCCCCCCCCCCAAAACACGTTTCTTTTCCTTCAGCGAGATCAACGGACGTGCCTCTCGAAAACGAAAGAAATACGTTTCTTTTCCTTCCCCAAGAGGCATGGATTTGCTTCCGCCAGGAAAACACGTTTCCTTTTTTTTTCTTCCGCGAGAGGCATGGTTGTGCATCTCGGAAATGAAAAAAAAAACATGCTTTGTTTTTTTCCTTCCGCGAGTGGTACGGATTTGCTTACGCGAGAGTCGCGATCATGCCTCTCGAAAAAGGAAAAAATACATTTGTTTCCTTCCGCTAGAGGCACATATTTACTTCTCGTATAGGCACGGATTTGCTTCGACGAGAGGCACGGTCGTGCCTATTTCGGAATGGAGAAAAAAAATGCTCCCGGTTCGGTTTTCTCGTCTGGTTTTTCGTCCAGTTGTTTTCGTGAAAAAAAGTTCAATAAAACCTATCAACATGGGGTCCAACTTTGAAGATCTCGACGTGAGTAATCCAATGGTGAAAATGGTTCGAGATTTGGACGCACGGTTTAAGAGATAAACTTTTTGAATAAACGAATCTACGAAAAAAGGGAAAACTCTTGCTGGTCGCACTCTGAGGAGGTGAGAGTGACCTTTGCAACGAGTGCTGCTTAATTAATGATTTTGAATATTATGTCCTCGTATGTCGCTACATCCTGTAACATGTAAATAAGGCCGAAGTAGCTTTGGGCTTTGCAGCCGCAGCTGGTCCAGTTAGACGCTTGGCGTGGCTTAAGCTGAAAAGGGGCCAAGTTGAGCAACGCCCTAATTCGTATAAAACAGACAAATGATCCCAAATTTACAAATATCCACAAATTTAAAAAGTATTTGCTAAATCCAGAAAATGTCGTGAATAGAAAAATATCGAAATTCAATTTTTTGGCAAATTTTTAAAAAACTATGAATTTCAAAAACAAATCTTCACCAATTTGAAAAAAATGTTCAAAAATTGCAAAAATATTCATGAACTACAAAAAATGTAAACAAATGCAACAAATTTTCGCATATATAAAAATATGTTCATGAATTTCAAAACATTTTAACAAATTCAAAAATATTCATGTAAAAATGTTCACGAATTTCAAAAACTATCAATCAAATAAAAAATGTTTATGAATTCCAAAAAAATTCATGAATGTCACGAACACAAAAGATGTTCATGAAATCAAAAAAAGATGGTGAAATCAAAAAATATTCATGAATTCAAAAAATGTTAAGTTATTTCAAAATTGTTCATGAGTTTTAAAAATATTCTAGGATTTTCAAAAATGTTCCAAAAATAGAAAGTGTTTAACAATTTCTAAAATGTTCCCGCGTTTCAAAAGAATGTTCCCAAAATTCAGAAAAGTTCCAAAAATTGAAAAAATATTCTTTAATTTGACTATGAAATGTATGGTCAAAATAAACAAATCAAAATGAATAAAATAAGAAATTGGAAAAACCATAATAAAAAAAAAGCAGAAAACACGAGGTAAACATGCAGAAAAAAAGAAGAAAACCCGGTGTGTGAAGGTTGGGCTGGTCTAGCCGTACCTAGCTGGGAGGTACAGAGTACGCGAAAAATAAGAGCTGCCCCTACTTAGCTCCTTGTTATGAAGTCCTGAGTGAGCGATCCCTCAAAAAACAAGAAGTCCTGAGTGAGCGAAGCTGGCCGAAGGGCGCGTAGCAACCCTAGTCCCCGCCTTTGTTGGCCTATTTATTATTTTATAGAACGGATTAATTAAATGAATATGGTGCCTATCAAATGCCGGCCTGCCCTTTCACTTAGTATAGATTTATTTATTTTCAAAAGTATTAAGAAATTTTTATTTATTTTAAAATATGGATTTTTTAGAAAAATTGTGATTTTTAATTGAAATTACCACACATATTTTGAATTTAAGTATTTTATTAAATTGGAAAATATTTACAAAAAATGCAAACATTTATTTTATTTTTATTTTTTTTGCAAAACTACACATTTTTTAATTTTGAGAACATTTTATGAATGACGAACACATGTTGTATTTTTAGAACATTTTGCGGAAGGTTTGAACTTTTTTTTTTGGATTTTGATATTTTTTTTCAAAATCCACACATTTTTAAATTTTGATTTGCGAATGCCAAATAGTTTTAGAAAAAGTAAACATTTTTGGAAGATTTTGAACATCTTTTGAAATGGGATCCTCCTCCTTCCACCCCATAGCCTCCCTCCCTCCTCAACAGCGCCCGAAACCCTAGCCCGCGGCCATGGCTAGGGTTTGTGCAGTTCGGTCCCCATCTCATCTGGTGAGATCCCTTTCCCTTTCCTCCATGGAGAAGCTGCTGCTGCTGATCCTTCTACCTCCCGTCTCCCTCTAGCTGACCCCCGCCTCGTCTCGTCTCGTCTCGTCTCTGCAGGTAGAGAGAGCTGGCGAGCGACCAGCACGACGCCTCGGCTCTGACTGCTGGTGCTTCAGCCTCGGCTACAGCAAACATAGGTGAGTCCCCCCCCCCCCCTCCCCTTCTCTTCTTCCTCCTCTCTGGTCTGGGTCAAATGCAATGGCAAAGTTTTCTAAATCAAATTTTTTTAATATAAGATACATACATGCTCATGAGTTAGCAGCGAGTTTTTCAACATACAAATTTTTAAATCATGAGTTAGCAGCGAGTTTTTCAACATACAAATTTTTAAATCATGAGCGAGCAGGGAGTTTCTCAAGATACATGCTCATGTATATATCAAATCAAAGGACCAAAATTTCCTAGTCTCCTATCCTTGTTGCGGTACAGTGGCAACAAGTTTTTTTAACACTTTGTTTGCAAGATACATTCTCATGTCGCAAGTGTTTGAAACCAGTAACCATTTATTATGTGTCGCTGTTTATTCCTGCTCATGTTTGATATGATGAAACTCCCTGCACAACCTGCTATTTATTTGGTTTAAAATGCATCCATGATCTTCACAATGGGATAGTTGTTGGTTGGTGAATTCTATTATCCACAATGGGATAGTTGTTGTTGTTGTTGTGGATACCTCTGCTCTCTCCCTCTCTGACCCCCGTCTCGTCTCATCTCTACAGGTAGAGCGTGCCGGCCAACGACCAGGACGACGCCGGGAGAGGAGGGCCGCGTCCAGGGTTTTGGTTACCGCTCGAAATTTCGAGATTTACCATGGTTACCACATATTTCAGTCCCCCTCGGTAAATGGGCATTTCCAGCAATTTTTTTTGATTTTTTGAATTTTTTAAATTCAAACGCTCAATGTATAGTAAAGTGTGGCAGCACCTCACAGCATGCACGTAGACAATGTTCCACTGAGCTAGTAGCCCTTTTATGATAAATATAAGTTCAAGTGCTATCTATATCTATTTTGAAAGAATTTGAATTCAAAATTCAATTATAAATTTCATTCGAAATTCGTTCGAAATTTTCTCGAAATTTCGTGGTAACCACATTTACCAGTCCCGCTCGGTAAAAATGCCCCATTCGGTAACCAAAACCTTGGCCGCGTCGCCTCGGCTCTGACTAGTGGTGCTTCGGCCTCGGTTACAACAACCACAAGTGATTTCCCCTTCTTCTCTTCTTCCTCCTCTGCTCTGTTTGCAATGCCCAAAGTATTAATCTGTCTCCCTTCTCACTAAAGGACCAAAATTTGTTTGTGGTAGCAGCAGGAGATCAAATTAAAGTTCTGCATCTCCTAGTCTCCTAGGCTTGTTACTGTACAGCGCCAACAAAAATTTCAACACTTTGTTTGCAAGGTACATGCTGTTTACGTGTTGTTGTTTACTCTGCATTTCATATGATGCACGTATTCAATCTGATCTGTTTGTCTTATGTGAAGGGCATGCCGGGAGAGCTGCTGCGGGTTCAAGGGCATGCCGGGAGAGGAGGGCCACGATGCTCCCACCCTGATCGACGCCATGGAATGGAAGGTCTCCCGCCCATCTCCTCTCTCTTTTCTCTGTTCAGTTTTCTTTTTCTTTAAACATGGGCAGATTCATCAATGAATTGTGTCTGCGTTTAGGATTCCACAAAATGGTGCTTCAATCTGATTGCCTGTCTCTTATTCGTAAATAAACTGATGAATGCAAAGGATAGAGACCGGTCTCCGGTCGGCGCTGTTGTTGCAGATATCAAGTCGTTGTCGAATCTGTTTACCTCTGTTATATTCATTTATATTAGTCGATAGTGCGAATGAGGCAACTCCTCTGCTGTCTAGGTCGAGTGAGCTCTCTGCTCGTTTGGTTTATCGACATTGTGTACCTGGTTATATCCAGGATGTTATATCCTGCGAATTGTTGTTATAATTGAAGAGCTGCCCTAATCTCATAAAAAAAGTTGGCGATGCTCTGTCTAACCTAGTGTCCATATATTAACAAAATTTTCAACACTTTGTTCGCAACGTACATGCTGTTTACTCTGCATTTGATACGATGCACATATTCCATCTGACCTGCTTGTCTTATTTGAAGGGAGTGGATCATGGAGAGCTGCTGCGTGTTCAAGGGCACACCGGGAGAGGAGGGCCATGATGCTTCAACCCTGACCGACGCCATGGAATGGAAGGTCTCCCACCCATCTCCTCTCTCTGTCTCTCTTCAGTTCTCTTTTTCTTTAAACATGAGCAGAAATGAAATGTTGTCGGTGCTCTGCTTTAGCCTGGTTTCTATATATTAACCGGACATGCTGCAATTCATCTTTCCATAGTCTATCTTGTACTTGTGCGTGGTTCAACATTGCCATGCTTGCTTCTGTTGTTTTGCTCTTCCACTCAATACAAGTAGAAGAGAGTGACAATCCATCTTGGGCATTCATAATTGCTGCTAATGTTTCATCCGCAAAAATGATCATCGATTTGAGTTGGTCTTTGTTTTGTTCAATACTGCCATGTTGACTCTATTGTCTCATGCTGTAGAGTTGATACTGTCGTCGATTGTTTAATAGTTCAGTCTTTTTAATGTGTGCTCCGTGGCGGTTGCTCTATCGGATGGCATTAGATCCCTTTTCTGTTTACAATAGGGTTGCTTTTGGTCGCATATAGTGAAACAAACAGAGATGAACTCGATCCGCAGTCAATTTTATTTCGACCTAGCAATGTTCCTTTGCCTTAAATGGTGTTCTGCTTGTTACTTCTTGCCTTTACTTTTACCGATAATACAAGTCATGCCATCAGCAGTGAGTCCTTCATTTACTCAGATGCTCAGAAATGTTGAACTTACTGAAGTATAGAAAAGTATCATAGTCATGAATGTCCAATTCAGAGTTGTGTTATTTCATATGGCATCGGCATTACTAAACTGACCTCTCTATCTCCTATGTTGCTTACAGCTCAGCAATTTTTCCCTCATAGCTCCAGCGGTGGCTCCTCTAAGGTTCTGAATCCTGAAGCTGGATCTCCACCCAACAACTCGGTGAACATGCTGACGTCCAAAGAAAGGAGGAGCATTCAGCTATTTGGCACCACGATCATGTCGCCTCTTCAGAGCACCACCAATGGTGGTTCCGAAGAAGTGAACCAGGTGCCTGAAGCTGTGGTTGATTTAGCTGCTACTGACGATGTTTCTGCCACAAGTCAACTTGACCGCCAACTCACACTTGGTAAAGATGATTGCCTCGGCCAAAATGGTTCCAAGCAAGAACCCTGAAGTCGCATACACACACTATACTTGAAGGTACTATTTCATTGTGGTTTTCCTGCTTTGTTTTGTGACTGATGAACATGCAGAGATGGTTTTACATGACCATTCAGACCTAAATGTGAAAGGTCATTTAATTTTAGTCTTGAAGGTATAATTTAGCTCTGTTTTTTCCATTAGTGAAAATTTCATTTAATTCCTAGGTGTTCTTGTACTTGCTGGAGTACGAGTAGAAGAGAGTGGCAAGCAATCTTGAACTAATAATGAAGTCAGTAAGAGATAATTTTGTTTACCTTAATCGGATTCATGACTAGCTAAGAGATCCGTTGCGAAGTATGTGGTTGTTAGTTAAACCGTGTATTGTGATCTCTGAACTGCTGTATGTAGGGAATTGGGAGTGCATGATCATGCGTATTTGGTTAGTTCTTGGACTGAACTGGATGCAGAAAATGTGGCTGACTTGCTTTCTTCTTCCTGTACATGGCAAGTTACAGCAGCAGAGTCGACCAGTATACGGAAGCAGGGAGGCTCGCCTCCGCCGAGGGGCTGGACGACCTTCCTGTACAGCAGCGGGTACTACCGCCCTGGTGTGGTGCAGGACGACATGGCGGTGCCCCCGGCGACGTACCTGACCTTGATCTCGACTATGGTGGGTCTATGAATCCCTCATTCCCTTTTCTTCTTCTAGTTTTCTTCATCTCCACATCTGATGCATGAGTGAGGTTTGTGCAGCTGCGGGTTCAAGGGCATGCTGGAGAGGAGGGCGGCGATACTCCGATGCTGACGCCATGGAAGGTCTCTGCCCCATCTCTCTCTATCTCTCTCTCTTCATTTTTTCCTTTTAACATGAGCGGATTAATCGATCAATTGTGGCTGCAATTAAGGATTATTCCAGAATTGCGCAAGACAGTGCCCCGTAATGCTCTTTGCTGCATCCATTCAGAAAAAGAAAAAGAAAGGAATTATTTACTGTTTGCTTTCACTGTATGCTCATGGCCATGTGTACTGCCTAATTTATCTAGATAAATCATGTTAGTTAAGTAATCATATACAGAGCAACCCATAGCAATTCTGGGCTATCAGGAACAAGTATTCAAGTGTAGCTTCTTAATTCAGTTATCTGCATCAGCATTGGTTTAGAACTGAGATCAACACACGTGTGTATCTGCTAGCAAGTAGTGCCTTTAAATTGAAGTTATTCTTCACACAAATGTACTACTGTGACTAACAGGTGACATACACGGGCGTGCTGCCTGGATGGATCCAGGACCAGCCGCTGAGGAAGGATTCGCCGCCTCACCAAGGCTGGTCTCCTGCCTGCCTGGGGTGGGGCTTGAACATCTTCCTCACCCAGCACCTGGACCGTCCGAGGCAGTGAAGACCAGTAGATGCAAATGTCGTACGACCACAACCCGGTGCAGGAAGCCATCCCCGGCGAGCTCACGCCCCTGCACCACCAGAGGCACCACGTTGGCAACTGCAACATCAAGTTCGACGACTATGGTAAGAAAACCACCCTTCCTTCCTTGCTCGCAGCTAGTTTGGGTTGTGTTGGGGGTTCTCCAATCTGGTGGTGCAGCTTTTTAGTAGAATTGCTTGTGGCACCCAGTTCCCCTTGGTCTTTGTTGTGTGATTGTTTTTTTTATCAGAGATATACTTGTATAGTTGTGCAGGTTGGTTGGCTCTTATCACAGTTGTGATTCTTCAGTATGCTATTGTTTTTTTTGTGTTAAGTGATTTGGTTCCTATTATTGAATTGAATTCGGCTTCTTTCTTAGCAGCAGAGCTTGCTCTCATCTGTTCTCTTGCGAAATTTTGAACCTAGGCAATTAGACCTTTTAGCTATAGAATTTTAAATCACAGCTTTGTGACGAATATACATGTTTTGCCACATTACAGATGGCAACTCCTCATCTCTTTTAAGATTGTGTTCTCTACCTTGTAAATTAACTTCATTCATGGTCTTAAACTCTACAAACAAAGCTTCCTACAAAAGGTTAAATGGTTCAAAACATATATACTGGACACATAGATCGTGTATGTGTTCCAAATAATGCAGAGTTTAAGAAAAACAACAACTGGATTAGTTTACCAATACCCAACCGCTGGCACCAGGGAAACCCGAGCTTATTTATTCTGCTTGTGTTGGAATCTGAAATATATCATGATGTTCTTTTATCTAGTAGGAATGGAAGCTGATGAAGGTTAATGTGTTGTGTTGTTCTAGAGAAAGACACTTTCTTTCAGTACTCGTCTCTATATTTTTTGCTTGTGTTGGGATGAATCATGGAATTTTTCTGTCATGAAGCATGGTAATGAGAATAAACACCATTTATAAGACTGAACAGAAACTGGAAATTACGAGCAACTCTCTTTTGAACCATGGCTTACCGTTTTCTCTTCTTTCGTTCATTATATATTAAGTATATATGTAAATACATGGTCTAACTAACAAATCCATTGTTGTTTAGGCTTCAAAGACGAGATTGGACCAACGTGACTAGTTATCGGGCATCAAGGAATAGCAGGTGTAAGCCAGAACAGCCTTCTGTTTTCCAAAACAGCAGTTTTGCCTTGGTTGAGTGACCATGATGCTCTGGATAGGTTAGTGTTGCTGCCTTTCAACACACAACAATTGTTCTTTTGCCAACTCACTTTTCCTTAGATAGTCACGTTCCAGACTTATCTAATAGTTATGATGTTATTGTGTGTAGAGAGGCCCCAACCAAGCCCATGATGGCCAGACAGTACAAAAATACCCTCATTTGACTATGTCGCCAATGGGTAAGCAAGTGTTGTCAATGTTTCTAGTATCGAGTGACTGCAACCACCAACTTTAAGCCGACAATATTTTTCCTGCAGCGCTTCCCATGCTTTCAAGCTGAGGGACTTCACTAAAGGGCATACTCTGCAAGCAATACAAATTCAGAGAGCCCTGAGAACTGTTGGAAATATGAGCAAATTACTACGAGATTTAATCCGAATAAACAGAAGATAAACCATGACAGCAATAGCAGAGATTAAACTAACCATGCAAACTAGCATAGTAGATGAACAGATCACAACTAGGGCACATACTAGAAACATGAATTCTACCACGATCTCGAATAAGAAGGATAGAATCACATACGGTGCAGCGGGAGCAGCACCGCCGGCGTTGAGGTTGTCGCCCATGTCGTCGAGGATGAGGTTGCCGAGGTCGGGGAAGAAGTCGTCGTTGGCGAAGTCGTCGCTGCCAGCAGTCGCGCGAGTGCGCTCCCCAAAAACCTGATCGCCCCTCTCCCGTACAGGATCACGAGAGGCGGGGTTCCGGAGGCCTGCTGTCCCTTCTCGCGGTGCACGCCGGAAGGAGGGATGGAGAAGACTTGCATGGCGGCGCAATGATCTGGAACGGTGGTGTGAAACCATACGAAGCGGCGGCGGCTAGGGTAGACGTCTGCCTGACTATATAGTGCGGGCCGGGTAGGTCGTGGGAGTAAATCCCACGTCCGAGTCGCGATCCAAAAGAATCGGAAACGGTTCAGTAATTAACGCGTCCGTTAATTATTAATTAATGACTCATTAATTTTTCCCAAGCAGCAAAAATATAGACAACGTGCATAGCTCTGTCCTCGGCTCAATCCCGCAACCCGCCCCGCCCCGCGGCGCGGCGAGGCGTGGCGAGGCGAGCGAGGAGGAGGAGCGCGCGTGTAGGTCTCCTCTTCTCATGCTCTTACAAGTGGTAGAAGAGCTCACCTTATAAAGAGGTGCAAGTCTCACTCAACTTCCGGGGTGGGACTAAACTTTAGTCCCACTCACACCACTCACAAGCTATGCATGAATGGGCCAAGAGAATTTCAGAATTTTAGTTGGGCTTTGGGCCAAAGGCCTACTAGCAAATTCCAACAATCCCCCACAAAGTCTCATTGGCACATCTCATCACTTAGTTCCAAAACATTGTTTATATACCGGTGCTCAGTGGAGACTGTAAAGTTGAACTTCCACTTAGAGATTTATGCTACACTAGATCAGAACTTGAATAGTGTACTATGCCTTGAACTACAAGTTTTCTGCGTGACTAGTTTCACACAGATTCTTGACCGATACTGGGCTGCCGCAAGGCTTCCCCGCGGGTGGAGCGTATACGTCATACTCCAGGGCCTTTCATGAATTTATTAGAGAACACCCAATTCTCACAGGCTGCGACGTTAACAGTCAAATTCATATAGGTGTGTTCCTCAGGAGATGCTCTGCAGGACAACATCTCTGCTTACCCGAATAAGCCACTTGGAACACATTAAGATAAGTATCAACCTGCCATGCAGATCAGGAGAGTATTGCATCTTCATGGAGTGGGATAATTAATATAGGGATACTCTCCTCCCAGCTGACCAACAGCTTGTCTCCCACTTCTACTTCACGGGATCTCCGATCACATAGAATGGGTTACCACTATGGACAACTCATGCGGTGGGTCTCAAACCCATCTCCATCGATGCATTATCTATCACATTACGTGATAGACCCTTTGTGAAGGGATCTGCCAAGTTTTTCGACGTTTGGATATAATCCAACGTAATAACTCCGGAGTTCCTCAATTTTCTGACAGATTTTAGTCTCCTCTTCACATGCCTTGAGGACTTCATATTGTCCTTAGAACTGTTTATCTTGACGATCACAGTTTGATTATCACAGTTCATCAGGATAGGGGGTATTGGTTTTTCAACCACAGGTAAGTCCATCAAGAGCTCACGAAGCCACTCTGCTTCAACAGTGGCAGTGTCTAATGCTGTGAGTTCTGCTTCCATAGTTGACCTCGTTAAGATGGTCTGCTTGCAAGACTTCCAGGAAACAGCGCCACCACCAAGTGTAAAAACATAACCACTTGTGGCCTTAATCTCATCAGCATCAGATATCCAGTTTGAGTCACTATAACCCTCCAGTACCCTTGGATACCCGGTGTAGTGAATCCCATAGCTCGCAGTGCTTTTCAAATAGCGCATAACTCTCTCAAGCGCATGCCAATAATCATCTCCCGGTTTTGACACAAACCGACTCAGTTTGCTCACAGCAAAAGAGATGTCAGGCCTCGTGGCACTCGCCAAATACATAAGCGAACCAATAATCTGAGAATACCTCAGTTGATCCTTAGCAATCCGTCGATTCTTTCGAAGCAACACACTAGCATCATATGGAGTTGGGGAAGGCTGGCAGTCGCTATACCCAAAACGACTCAAGACCTTTTCCACATAGTGAGACTGAAGCAGTGTAATCCCACCATTCTCATCTCTCAACAGCTTGATGTTTAAGATAACATCAGCTACTCCTAGATCCTTCATCTCAAAGCAACGAGATAAGAAATCCTTAACCTCATTGATTAAATCAAGTTTGGTTCCAAAGATCAGTATGTCATCGACATACAGACAAAGAATAACTCCTTCGCCCCCACCATGGCGATAGTACACACACTTGTCACCATCGTTTACTACAAAGCCGGCAGTAGTTAATGTTCTTTCGAACTTCTCATGCCACTCCTTAGGAGCTTGCTTAAGGCCATATAAAGACTTTAATAACTTGCACACCTTTCCTTCCTGACCAGGTACTACAAAACCATCTGGCTGATCCATGTAAATTTCCTCCTTCAACTCTCCATTGAGGAAAGCCGTCTTAACGTCCATTTGATGAACGAGAAGACCATGTGAGGCAGCCAGTGATAGTAGCACCCGAATAGTGGTCAGTCTAGCCACGGGTGAGTAAGTATCAAAGAAGTCTTCACCTTCTTTCTGGGTATAACCCTTAGCCACAAGCCGTGCCTTGTACTTTTCAATCGTACCATCAGGTCTAAGCTTTTTCTTGAACACCCACTTACATCCCACAGGTTTGCACCCATAAGGACGGTCAGTGATCTCCCAGGTTCCGTTAGCTAAGATGGAATCCATCTCGCTACGAACAGCTTCCTTCCAGTAGTCAGCATCAGGAGATGCATGGGCTTCTGAAATAGTCCTGGGTGTGTCATCCACAAGGTACACAATGAAATCATCACCAAAGGACTTTGCAGTCCTCTGTCTCTTGCTCCTCACAGGAGTTCCGTTGTCACCCTCAACTGGATTCTCAACGTGTTCCATCGCAATGGTGGGTTCAGGAATTACAGCAAATTCCTCACTAGATGGAGTAGGTATCTCCTGATTTGATGAACTCGACATATCCTTCATAGGAAATATGTCCTCAAAGAAAGTTGCATCATTCGACTCCATAATTGTACCAACATACATGTCGGATACCTCAAATTTTATTATCAAAAATCTATAACCAATGCTATGAAAAGCATAGCCCAGAAGAACACAATCCACGGTTTTTGGTCCAAGCTTGCGCTTCTTGGGAATTGGTATATTGACTTTCGCCAAACAACCCCAAGTACGTAGGTAAGAGAGTTTCAACCTTTTCCTTTCCCATTCCTCAAATGGAGTCATGGTCTTATGCTTTGTGGGAACTCGGTTTAGGACATGACACGCAGTCATTAGCGCCTCCCCCCACCATTCCTTGGAGAGACCCGATGTGTCTAACATGGTGTTAACCATATCAGTTAGAGTTCGGTTCTTTCTTTCGGCTACCCCATTTGACTGAGGTGAGTAGGGAGGCGTCCTCTCATGAATTATACCATGTTCCGCACAAAACAAATCAAAATCATTGGAAAAATACTCTCCACCACGATCAGACCTAAGCCGTTTAATTTTCCGATCAAGTTGGTTCTCTGCCTCAGCTTTATAGTTTTTGAAAAAAGTTAAAGCCTCATCTTTTGATTTCAGAAGATACACATAACAATATCTAGTGGAGTCATCGATCAACGTCATGAAGTACCTCTTTCCACCTTTTGTCAACACGCCATTCATCTCACAAAGATCAGAATGTATAAGCTCTAGTGGCGCCAAGTCTCTTGCCTCTGCAGTCTTATGGGACTTGCGAGGTTGCTTAGCTTGCACACACACTTGGCACTTGGAGCCCTTGATAGTAGGTATTTTTGGAATTAAATTCATATTTGCTAGCCGCGTCATGCAACCAAAGTTAATATGACAAAGTCGTGAATGCCAAATGTCAGACTCATTATTGTGGCAAACATTATTAATAACTTTAGTGCAAATATCTGACAAAGATAGGCGGAACAAGCCTCCGCTCTCATAGCCTTTTCCAACAAATTGTCCATACTTAGAAATTACAACTTTATTGGATTCGAAAACCAACTTAAAACCATCTCGACATAAACGGGAACCGCTAATGAGATTTTTATTGATGGACGACACATGATGAACGTTCTTCAGACGCACGGTCTTCCCCGAAGTGAACTTCAGATCGACTGTACCGACACCTCGAACGACGGCATGTGACCCATTCCCCATCAGCACGGGAGAAGTCCCTGTGACCTGGTAAGAAGAAAACATGGAGGCGTCAGCACAAACGTGTACATTGGCACCGGTATCAATTAACCAATCAGGAGATTGAAATACTGAAAGGATGGTAGGAAGAATACCGTACCCAGATTCCTTCATATCAGTATCACCGATGACAACATTAGCGGACTTGCCGCTCTTCTCATGTTCGCGCTCCTCAAAGCGGTTAGGACACTTCGGAGCCCAGTGATTAGGATCACCGCAGACATGGCAAAGTCCCTTCCCCTTCTTATGAGAATTCTTCTTGAAGTTGGTAGAATGTGACGGCTTGTTCTTTGTATCAAACTTGCCTTTGCCCTGAGTTTTGTTCTTGTTGTTTTTGAACTTGTTGGGCTGGAAGTTCTTCTTCTATACCATGTGGGCACTAGAAGCTCCCTCAGCAACTCGAGCACGTGTGTCCTTTGCTCTCGCCTTCTCTTCAACATCAAGAGTACCAATGAGATCCGCAACGGAAAACTCCTGTCTCTTGTGTTTCAGGGAAGTAGCAAAATTGTTCCACGAGGGTGGAAGCTTGGCAATGATGCCTCCGGCAACAAATTTGTCCGGCAACACACACTTGAAGTACTCGAGTTCCTTTGCGAGCGACTGTATCTCATGAGCTTGCTGTACAACAGAGCGCTCATCAGTCATCTTGTAGTCATAGAATTGCTCCATGACGTACAACTCGCTGCCGGCGTCCGAGGCACCAAACTTGGCCTCGAGCGCAGCCCACATGTCCTTGCCATTGTTAAACGCCATATACGAATCCACAATGGAATCATCAAGAACACTTAGAAGAGCGCCTTTAAAGAGAGTATCGATCTTCTCAAAAGCTTCCAGCTGTGCTGGATTAAGATCGCCCTCAGGCTTGCCCTTAGTGGCATCATAGCAGCACATGGTCTGAAACCAGTAGACTGCTCTCGTGCGCCACCTCTTATATTGCACCCCCTTAAAGGTAGGCGGCTTCAAATGCGCAGCAAAACCACTCGGAGTAAATTGCCTATAATCAGGTTTTTGGATTGTTGGAAATATGAGCAAATTACTACGAGATTTAATCCGAATAAACAGAAGATAAACCATGACAGCAATAGCAGAGATTAAACTAACCATGCAAACTAGCATAGTAGATGAACAGATCACATCTAGGGCACATACTAGAAACATGAATTCTACCACGATCTCGAATAAGAAGGATAGAATCACATACGGTGCAGCGGGAGCAGCACCGCCGGCGTTGAGGTTGTCGCCCATGTCGTCGAGGATGAGGTTGCCGAGGTCGGGGAAGAAGTCGTCGTTGGCGAAGTCGTCGCTGCCAGCAGTCGCGCGAGTGCGCTCCCCAAAAACCTGATCGCCCCTCTCCCGTACAGGATCACGAGAGGCGGGGTTCCGGAGGCCTGCTGTCCCTTCTCGCGGTGCACGCCGGAAGGAGGGATGGAGAAGACTTGCATGGCGGCGCAATGATCTGGAACGGTGGTGTGAAACCATACGAAGCGGCGGCGGCTAGGGTAGACGTCTGCCTGACTATATAGTGTGGGCCGGGTAGGTCGTGGGAGTAAATCCCACGTCCGAGTCGCGATCCAAAAGAATCGAAAACGGTTCAGTAAGTAACGCGTCCGTTAATTATTAATTAATGACTCATTAATTTTTCCCAAGCAGCAAAAATATAGACAACGTGCATAGCTCTGTCCTCGGATCGGCTCAATCCCGCAACCCGCGGCGCGGCGCGTCGTGACGAGGAGGAGGAGCGCGCGTGTAGGTCTCCTCTTCTCATGCTCTTACAAGTGGTAGAAGAGCTCACCTTATAAAGAGGTGCAAGTCTCACTCAACTTCCGGGGTGGGACTAAACTTTAGTCCCACTCACACCACTCACAAGCTATGCATGAATGGGCCAAGAGAATTTCAGAATTTTAGTTGGGCTTTGGGCCAAAGGCCTACTAGCAAATTCCAACAAGAACATCAAGACAAAAATCAATCGGTTGTCGCAAACCCTTTCAAACGCGGTAATTGTCTTGCAAATATGCGATGAGTGGTGTGATTTTTGCCTGTCTATGATATAGCTTGTTGGATGTCCTGTTATTGGTTTCTTGATTTTTTTTTGTTTCATAACTAAGTTATTCGATGAACTCTACATTACTGGAAGTCCAAAAACAGTCCAAATATGTAATTCTAATTGTCTGCGTAATCATGATAATTCGTTTGCCCGTTTGACACCTCATTAGTTTGGAGATCAGCTTGTTGTGTATTGAACACTTGCTGCTTCATGTTTCTTTCATAAGTTTGATCTGTTGTGGATAGGATGCATGCAAAAGTCTGAATCTTTTGCTTGTGCAGTACTTTATTGCTGCCTTTAATCCATTTTCCATCCACGTGTAGAGTTGCATTATGGCTGAAGTACAAGTTCTACGCATCTATGTTTTAATTTTTCGTGACACAGCTAATAATTCATTCATAGACAAGATGTGTTGTTACTCTGTGTAAGGAGATGCAAGCTATGGTTTTTAGTTGGGAAACTTGCTGTCTTGATGGATTTATATGCTAGTACATCTGCGTGTCCCGTGAGTACTTGTGTGCAACTAAGAAAAAGGAGCTTTTTGTCCTGGTTCCAGTAGTACCATGCCATGCTATGCTTTTGCTATTTTTAGATGATGATGAATGGATTCCAGAACGCAGCTTTTGTTTTTGAAATTCTGGCTATTTTGTTCTATGATTGCTTAAACCGTTGTGGAGTAGCTGGCTGGTATTATATGCCCACCAAGTGTGTTAGTGGTGCATAGTGTTCATCTACCATTAACATAGCTTATATTTTATTGTGTTCATTCGAGAGAGAGCTGACAAGTTGGTTTCTTTGAATATAACAGGAGCTATAGGGGGGATAACCCTGGAAGTGTCAGGCCATCTCCGGCCAGTTCACGCCCCTGCACCACCAGAAGCATCACTTCGGCCACTGCAACATCGAGTTTGATGACTATGGTAAGATAACCACCCTTCCTTCCTTGCTTCCAGCGCTTTGATTTTCCCTTAGCTAGCTAGTTTGGTTTTTGTTGGTAGTTTTCTAGTGCGGGGGTTTAACTTCATATTAGAATTGATCGTAGCACCCGGTTACTCCTGGTGAATATGTTTGTTTACCAGGGATACTTCCTTAGTTGTGGCCGGGCCATTGAGCTCAAGCCAATGATTTAGGGTGGGCGTTATGTGGTCATGCGACATGTGGTGGTGGTCCTATGGCCTCCACAATCTTGTGATTGTGATGATTTTGCTGATGAAGTTTGGTCCCTCTACTGGTTAGGCCGCCAACACCTCACATAGTCTACAAGTACATGGAGCTTACTGATGTGCGAAGCGGAAAACGTCTTACCTCATCGAGAGGGGACGCCGTGCATGTTATAGGCAGGGGCGCAAGTCCCTGATAGCGCATACAGTTGAGATCTTACAGGAGAGATTACAACTTGGAGATCAAGCTAGGAAGAGATAGAATTATGGTTACAAAAGATAAGCCTCCTAGCCTACAACCGAAGGACTCCTGCTAAGATACGTACAATGCGCTCAATGATGCACCCGAAGACGTTTAACATGTTTAACACGTACAGCCTCAATATTGATGTTTAACACCCTCCCTTAATCACAACCTCATCAAGTTGAGATTATGCTTGAAGTCTTCAAAACTTCTTGTAGGCAAAGGCTTTGTGAATCCATCTGCAAGTTGATCTTTGGAGTGCACAAAGCGAATGTCAAGTTGCTTCTGAGCAACTCTTTCTCTGACAAAATGAAAATCTATCTCTATGTGTTTTGTCCTGGCATGGAACACCGGATTTGCAGAGAGATACGTAGCACCAAGGTTGTCACACCATAAGCAAGGAGCCTGTTTACTTTGTATGCCAAGTTCCTTTAGCATGGACTGAACCCATATTATCTCAGCTGTGGCATTTGCCAATGCCTTGTATTCTGCCTCTATGCTTGACCTGGATACAGTAGCCTGTTTACGTGCACACCATGTTATCAAATTAGGTCCAAAAAATACTGCAAAACCACCAGTGAAGCGTCTGTCATCAAGACAACCTGCCCAATCAGAGTCAGAGAATGCACTGACAAGAGTAAACGGTGATTTGCTGAAGTTCAGTCCTAAGTTCAGAGTGTGCTTAACATATCGAACTATACGTTTTGCAGCTGTCAAATGAACATTGGTGGGTGCATGGAGAAACTGGCAGACTTTGTTAACAGCAAAGGAAATATCAGGCCTGGTAAGTGTGAGATACTGAAGAGCTCCTACCAGACTTCTGTATTTGGTGCTGTCCTCTTGATTCAAGGGCTCGCCTTATGCAAGGGATAATTTTTCTGAGCTAGATAACGGAGTAAGTGAGGGTTTACATCCTTGTAACCCAGCCTTCTTAACCAAGTCAGTGGCATACTTTTCTTGAGAGAGGAGAAGTCCATCCTTGTGCTTCTTCACCTCAATCCCAAGAAAGTAATGCAAGTCACCAAGATCATTTAGAGCAAAATCTGCACTCAAATCCTTAAGAAGTCCTGTGATCTCTTCATCAGATGAGCTAGTCACAATAATATCATCAACATATATAAGAACAAATATACATGTGTTGGATTTGTTGTAGATGAACAATGATGTGTCAGACTTAGAAGGAACAAAACCAAGTGCTTGCATTTTGTGACAGAGGCGAGCATACCATGCCCTTGGAGCTTGCTTTAACCCATATAGCGCTTTATCAAGCTTGCACACATAAGAAGGAGCATTCTTACTCTCAAACCCAGGAGGTTGTTTCATGTACACTTCCTCTTCCAGAACACCATGGAGGAACGCGTTCTGAACATCGAGCTGCCTGAGACTCCACCCTCTAGAAACAGCAATAGACAGGACAAGACGAATAGTGGCCGCCTTTACCACTGGACTGAAAGTGTCCTCGTAGTCTATGCCGTATCTCTGTTTAAAGCCTTTTGCAACGAGTCTAGCCTTATAACGATCAATGGTTCCATCAGCTTTCCTCTTAATCCTGAAAACCCACTTGCAATCAATCAAATTTTTACCTTGCTGTGGGGGAACCAAGTGCCATGTTTTGTTTCTCTTCGATGCCATGTATTCTTCATGCATAGCTTTCTTCCACTTCTCATCACACAGTGCTGCTTCAAGGGTGTTAGGCTCATCTGGTTCACCTGTGGAACAAACCATACCATACTTGGTTATATGCTAGTAATTAATAGGTTGAATTACCCCTTGTTGCAGCCGTGTGCGTCGCGGTTGTGAAACAGCAGGATCAGTAGCCACAGAGGATCCTGCAGACTGCTCATTTGTGGCTGCATCGGATCCCAATGAAGATTCGGATGGATTTTCTGCAGCTGATTGTTGAAGTAGAGCACCTAGAATGGCCGCAGAGGATCCCGCCAGTGCATGTGCATGTGCATGCAACTCATCATTACGTGATGATGGCACATTCACCTGGGTCGCAGCGCCGGTCGGACCCTCCCTGCGTCGCGTGCCATCACGCCGCGTGTACGTCACCGGGTGGGTGGCGTACCTCGTACCGTAGGTGGATGGCGACTGGTGCGGGGCCTCGACCGCCCGAGCGCGCGTGTCCCCCACGGGACCGGCACGTGGGTCTGGGGAAGGCGCGGCGGGCGCGCCCGCGCCTGCAGCTGCCCCGTCAGCAGGAGGCGATCCCGAGGCGCCTGCACCTGCCTCGTTCGCAGGAGGCGATCCCGAGGCGGATTCGATCCGCTGCAGCCGGGCGGATCCCGAGGACGATTTGTCTCCCCCGGTGAAGCACATGGAATATGGCTTATTTTCAGCCGCATTTTCTGCAATTTCCGCACTGTTTTCTTCTGTTCCATCAACACAAAACTCATGCACATCATTAGATGGGTTAGTCAATAAGTCATCAATATTAGGTCCCCCTTGATCAAAACTAGTGAGATGAGGAGGCAAAAGAAGGATTTCTTTGCGAAGGAGTGCACCAGCATTGGGATGGAGGTCAGCGAACGGAAATTTTGTTTCATCAAAGACCACGTCACGTGAGATGTAGACACGGCCAGTGGAGACATCTAAGCATTTGACCCCTTTATGCTGGGCACTATATCCTAGGAAAACGCACTGTTTTGAGCGAAACATGAGTTTGCGATTGTTGTAGGGACGAAGGTTGGGCCAACATGCACACCCAAAGACACGGAGAGACTTATAATCTGGTTTGGTGTGAAGAAGTCTTTCTACCGGAGTTTCATTGTTAATGACACGACTGGGTAGCATGTTGATAATGTGAACGGCTGTGAGGAAAGCTTCGTCCCAAAACTTGAGAGGCATGGAGGCGCCTGCCAACAGGGCAAGGCCAACCTCGACAATGTGCCTGTGCTTGCATTCAGCGGAACCGTTTTGTTGTTGAGCATGCGGGCATGACACGTGGTGCGAGATGCCAAGATTTTGGAAGAAGGAATTTAACTTTTCGTATTCCCCTCCCCAATCGGATTGGACAGCGATAATTTTGCTATCAAACTTGCGTTCAACAAGAGCTTGAAAGTTTTGGAAAACTTGAAACACATCTGATCTCCTTTTGAGGAGATAGATCCAAAAAAATTTACTATAGTCATCAATGAAACTGACGTAATATGTATGTCGACCAACAGAGGTAGGGGCTGGACCCCAAACATAAAAAAAATGAGTTGCAACGGTTTGGTAGAAATACCAGTTGAGATGGGATACGGCAATTGATGACTTTTAGCTCGCTGACATGAATCACAAATAGTTTCAACATGACGCTCACCAACAAATGGGAGCTTATTTTTCCTAAGCAACTTTTCAACTAAAGAAAAAGAGGCATGTCCTAAACGATCGTGCCATCGTGTGGACGAAAGCTTGATAGCACCACAAGCTTGTTTATTGAATCTTCTAAACTCCGGAATCAACGGGTAGAGCCCTCGAACACATCTACCTCGATAGAGGATTTTCCTCGTTGCCTGATCCTTGATCAAAAAGAAAAAAGGATGAAATTCGAGAAAAACATGATTATCAATGGCAATTCTATGGACGGAAAGAAGATTTTTGTGTGCACTAGGGACATGCAAGATTTTCTTAATATGTAGTTTGCGACTAGGGGTACGAAATATAGAATGACCAATGTGACTTATTCCCATACCTTCTCCGCTGGCATACCTTCTCCGCTGGCAGTATGGATTTGATCTTTGCCGCGGTATTTGTCCTTCATGGTGACCTTCTCAAGCTCGTTCGTAATGTGGTTTGTGGCCCCGCTATCGACGTACCAGTTGGTGTCAATACCGTAGGAACCATTAGCGGCGGCAGCTACCTTGTCATCGTCTTGAGAATCATCATCATCGTCATACCGATACCAGCAATCTTTTGCTGTGTGTCCAGGCTTCCCGCAGATTTGGCACCTTGGGGTCTCCGGACGCGTTCTGTTGCTGCCACCACGTCCACGCCTGCGGCCTCAGCCGCCCGAGCGCTGAGGAGAGTGGCCGCGGTCGTTCCTGCCGCCGCCACCAGATCGCCCCTTGTAGCGGGGAGAGCCACGCGAGCAGGATCCACCGCCCCGGCCGCGAGACGCCATGTTTGCAGAAGACTTGAAGCCGCCGGATCCGTTGTACTGGGCCATGCGCTGATCAAAGTTGGACAGCATGGCGAAGAGCTCGTCGAGGGTCGCAGGGGTGACACGGGCGTCGAGAGCCGACACCAGAGGTTGATAGTCCGCCTCCAACCCATGAATGATGTACGAGACGAGCTCATCATCCTGGATAGCCTTGCCCGCCACGGCCAGCTCGTCGGCATAGCCACGCATGATGGCGAAGTAGGAGGCAACCGAGAGGTTACCCTTCTGCGCGTTGATGAGGGAGGTGCGGATGTTGTTGATGCGACTTGCCGATTGAGACGAGAACATGGCAGCGAGCGTCGTCCAGAGCCCGCCCGCCATGGTGACCGTGGTCACCGTGACCAGGACCTCTTTTGTGAGGTTAATCAGCAGGTAGCCAAGGACCTGCTGATCCTCCCGTACCCATATAGGGTGGAGAGGGTTGGGCGATGAAGTCTCCTTGCCATCCTTGGTGGTGACGAGGAGCTTGGCCGGCTCCGGGTTGGTGCCGTCGACGTAGCCGAAGAAGCCGGCACCGCGCAGCTGAGGTGTGATCTGCGTGCGCCACATCACGTAATTCGTGCGAGACAGCTTCTCTGTAACCTGACTGTTGAGACTAGGCGAGAAGGAGCCGGAGGAAGACATGGCTAGGCTAGATGGGTTCGACAGAAGCTCTAGATGGGAAAAGGAAAAGCTCTGACTACCATGTGCGAAGCGGAAAACGTCTTACCTCATCAAGAGGGGACGCCGTGCATGTTATAGGCAGGGGCGCAAGTCCCTGATAGCGCATACAGTTGAGATCTTACAGGAGAGATTACAACTTGGAGATCAAGCTAGGAAGAGATAGAATTATGGTTACAAAAGATAAGCCTCCTAGCCTACAACCGAAGGACTCCTGCTAAGATACGTACAATGCGCTCAATGATGCACCCGAAGACGTTTAACACGTTTAACACGTACAGCCTCAATATTGATGTTTAACAACTGAAGCAACACTTCATTGCATATTTGGTGGTTACAATTTTTTTTTTCTGTTTTTGACTGGATGGTTACATTTTTTCTTCTTCTAATAGACAGTAAAATTCGCTAGTACCTCTGATTTGCGGAAGAGGCTGAAAAACTCGTGAGAATTGCGTGTTGTCGAACTTCTAAGGGTTGGCAGTGTGATTTTGTTTGGTGCAAATGGAAGTGGTAGATAGACCTCGACATGTTAATGTGCTATGTATGTTCAAGTCACCCCTTTCCTGAACCATGCAGAGCTACATGCAGAATCTGCATTTCCACACAAGTTTTTTAACATTTGGCTCTACTTAGAAGTTATCTTGATGGACAAGTGTCTTGGTCTGCTGTGATGTCTGCATTTTTTTTTTGTTGTGTTCCTGTCTGAAAACAATGGAAACCTATGTTACATAGTGGTCTTGATGCAATTAGCTTCCTGTTTCCTGTTTGACAACTCTTTATGTTAATGCTATTCTTATATCAGTAGCTAGAGGTGAACAATAATAACTTGTGGTTTATGTTTTGCCTCGGTGCAGGATAATCTCAAATTTGCTCATTTCCAGTTTATATTTGAGGCCAAGATGCTGTGGGCAATTTATAATTTGTGGTTTATGTTCGCCCAGCACCAGCAGCGTTGGAGGCGGTGAAGACCAGCAGCAGCAGACGCCGCACGACCATGGCCCGGTGCAGACAGCCATCTTCGGCGAGCTCATGGCCCTCCACCACCAGAAGCACCACGTCGGCAACTGCAACATCGAGTTCGATGGCTGTGGTAAGGGAACCACCCTTCCTTCCTTGCTTGTAGTGCTTTGATTTCCCCTAGCTTGCTAGTTTGATTTTGTGTTGGGTGTTCTCCAATCCGGCGGTGTAACTTCATCATAGTATAATTGCCTGTGTCACCCGGTTCCTCCTAGTCTTTGTTGTGTGGATATGTTTTTTTTATCAGAGATGCTTGCGTAGTTGTGCAGGTTGACTCTTAGCACAGTTCTGAATCTTCACTATGCTATTGTTATTTTTTTAGGTGAAGTGATCCGGTTCCTATTGTTGAGTTGAATTGGGCTTATTTCTTAGTAGCAGAGCTTGCTCTCATCTATTCTCTTCTGAAATTTTGAACCTAAGCAACTGGACCTCATCTATAAAGTTTTAAATAACAACTTTGTTAGGAATATGCACGTATTGCCACATTACAGATGACCGCTCCTCGTCTCATTACAAATTGTGTTCTCAAACTTATAAATTAGCTTCATGCATGTTTTTCAACTCTACCAGTAGGGATTCAAGCGTACGGCGTCTGCTTGTCCGCGAGCGTCCACAAAGTTTACCTATCCTCTCGCTAGTACCTCAGATTTTTGGAAGAGGCTGAAAAACTCGAGAGAATTGCGTGTTGTTGAACTTCTAAGCGTTAGCAGTGTGCTTTTGTTGGGTGCAAATGGAAGTCCTAGATAGATCTCGGCATGTTAATGTGTATGTATGTTTAAGTCACCCCTTTCCTGAACCATGCAGAGCTACATACAGAATCTGCATTTCTGCACTCAAGTTTTCTAACATTTGGCTCTGCTTAGAAGTTATCTTTATGGACTAGTGTCTTGCTAGTCTGATGTGATGTCTTGCATTTTTATTTTGTTGCTTTCCTGTTTGACAACAATTGAAACCTGTGTTAGATAGTGTCCTTGATGAAATTATTTTGTCGTTTCCTTTTTGACAACTATAGTTGTAAATGCTATTGTTAGATCAGTAGCTAGAGGTGAACAATAATAATGTTTTGCCTCAGTGCAAGATAATCTCGAATTTTCTCATTTCCAATTTATAATTGAGGCCTAGAATGTTGTTGTAGAGTTAATAATTGTCTTGCACAGTTTCGAGCTCCATACTTGAGGCCTAGTAGAGGCTGATTTTTTGGTGTTTAACTCGCTTGCTTAGTTTCCGCACCATGCTTGCCGACATTCTTTCCTTCTGTGAAGTTCAGTAGATTTCCTCATTGTGTATCATAATGCTTTCTACGAATACTTATTAGTATAAACTGGTTGTTGCTCTGAAATTTACATGGCTTATGGTTTTAATCGATTGGCATGTTTATGTTAATTTGTATGGGTAATGTTGATAAGAAGGCTGACTCATGGTGTTGCGTTGGTACTTCTTATGGCTTGATCTTTTACATGGCTTTGGTCATTTTGTTTCTTTGATGTAGGCATGTAAATGATAACCCTACATAACCCGCAATGTCTTTCTTTGAGATTTTAAATCTGATGGGTTGCTTCTCTTGATTATAGGGCACTGCTACTGATGCCTCCTGGAATTCTGGTCACCTTCGTCCATCTCAGCGAGTTCGACAATAGTGGGCTGTGGGGCCGCCTCTTCCTTGGTTCTTGTGAGTCCCTGGTATCCTCCCTCTCCCTATGTCTGGCCATCTAGCTGTGGCCAATTGTGGTGCCGGCCATGTTTCGCTTGTGCAGTTTCCTTTGCTGCCTTTAATCCATTTTCTTGGAGATTAGCTTGTTCTGTCCTGTACACTTGCGGCTTCATGTTTCTTCATAAGTTTGATCTGCTGTGGAGAGGCTGCTGGCAAAAGTTTGTGCCTTTTGCTTGTGCAGTAATTTTGTTGCAGCTTCTAAACCATTTTCTATGCACATATGGACTTGCACTATGGCTGAAGTACAAGTTCTACTCGTCTATGCTTTCATTTTTCGTGACACGACCAATTAGCCTATAAGACATGATGTGTTGTTGCTTTGTATCATGTTCTTAGTGTAAGGACATGAAAGTTTTGGTTTTTAGTTGGGAAACTCGCTGTCGTGATGGTTTTATATGCTGGGCTCAGATGTTTCTCTTCCTGATCCTTCAAGGTCCCCCGTTCCTGACATCGTCCAAAGGCCGTTGGCGCTGTACATCCGGGTGTCATGAGTACGTGTGTGGAACTAAGAAAATGAGCATTTTGTCCTGGTTCCAATAGTAACCATGCTATGCTGGCAATTATGTGCTGCCAATCCATGATTAATTATATAGGATTATGTTGTGCCTGCATGAATATGTAGCGAACCATTGCAGTGCTTTGCTTTGCATGTTGATGCCAAGCTAGCATGCATATATCAATATCTGTTGTTTGCAAATTACATGGATACTATGCATGACTTACTCATGATATTGTTTCTCAACAGGTGATCTTGCCGGAGCAGACCATGAAGTTGTTACGTGCTTGCACAACTGCTTTGTTTATGTAAAAAGTCGTGAAAGGAGAGGCTAATTCATGCATCTACCTGTACAAGGACCAGTTTTAGTATGTGGATTGCCGTGTTTGGCGGAAATGATTGAAAGATGTACGCTAGCTGTAGGGCCTTGCTCAGTGAGTTAATAACCATGCAAGGGGAGGGGAGTCGATTGATGTCAAGAAATCGCACTGCCTATTCCAATGTTTTGTTTGTGGAAAAGTTGCCTTTTGAACCGATGAAAAGGAATGATTGGTCCCTTGTAATGATTGCCTCTCATTTGTGAAAGCCCAGAGGATGGATGGAATTCAAGCAGATTATGTCTATGCAACAACAATCTACAACCTCCGTAGTTATCCTTGTGTCAAAAAACGTCTTATGTTAAGTTACAGATGGAGTATTTGCAGCAGTGGATGCAATCTTTGTTTCCTTGTTGTATGGCTTGTAATGCAGTCACTTTTCTGTAATGTATCTTTTCATTTTCTGGACCAGGCATCAATGAAAAGATTTAATTTTTCGACAGAAAGAAAACTAGTATGTGTGTTGATGCATGGTTGATGATTTCTAATGTCGTGGAATCCTTTTCACGTTTTGTGTTGGTTTGCACCAAATGCTGGTGCGTGCTTGCTTCATGTCACGCTGTTAAGCTGTGCAAAATCTAGTCAGTGGAATAGTGTGAAATCTGTTAGCTGATATGCGTCAAAGTTTGCTTGTTTCAATTAGCTGTTATGCGTGGTACTCCCTCCGTCTCATAGCCATTTATCAAATATAGAAACTTGATCCTAATCGAATCTAACAAGTGGAAAATCTGTTGGAACGAATATACTCAGTTAGATGTTTATGAATCAAAGTTTGCTTGTTTTAATTATATACCATGCCAGCATCTATATGAAAGAAAGAAACTTGAGCCAGTATGTTTGTAATCCAATGAAAAAAACATATTCATTTATCCATCAGGTTTCTCTTCTCCAGTCCAACACAAGCAAGTAACCTGATACTATACAAGCATCCGGGGTCAAGTCCATGCATCGACCATATGTAACGACATATAGGCTTCTGAAACTGATTGAGTGGTATGGGAAGTGAAGCAGCACCTGAACCAGAAAGAAAGAACACCGATCCTCAAAAAAAAAAAAAAAAAAAAAAGAACACCATACTAGCCTAGAACATTTTGTGGAAGGTTTGAACTTTTTTTTTTGGATTTTGAGATTTTTTTTTCAAAATCCACACATTTTTAAATTTTGAGTTGCGAATGCCAAATAGTTTTAGAAAAAGTAAACATTTTTGGAAGATTTTGAACATCTTTTGAAATTTACAGTTTTTGAAAAAACCCAAGAAAAAACAAAAATAAATGGGAAAAGAAAACCTAGTAAAAAACAAAGTGAAAAAAGAAAAACGGTCTACGAGGTTCCCAAAACCGGAAAATCGGACAGGAACCTGGTAGAAGGTTCCTTAAACTGGGAGTCTGTTTTGTACTTACCTTTTGAAACTAGCTTGCGCAACATCTCGATCGCTCTTTTGTAGCCTGTGCGAAGGGTGGACATTTTGACGCTCAATTCGTCAAATGGATGTGGAGTCCGAAATGCACTTTGAAGCTATGAGAGATTATCACAAGGGATAAGTCTGCTAGTATTACTTATCAACCAATGGATTAAGTACTCAAATTAAATGATTGATCAGCAAAATTAAGGGCAACGCTATGCTTCAGCCGGCTGATGTTTTGAAATGATCAGCCATGTCATGAGCCACCAAATCCACTGTAGGATCCGAACCAAACAGTGGTTAGATGGTTAGAATGACAGTGGTATCCTCGGCCCATTAGGGTTGCTGCTCGCATTTTTCTGGATTTATTCCAGACCATCTGGAGGTGTGCATTCAGTGGGAGGGGACGTTCCCGTCGACTACGAATGTGTCTATGGCGACTTCGTCAATCTCAAGATGATGTGCCGACTCAGTATGTCGGAGGTGCTCATTTTTTTTACAAAGGGAATATATTAATATCACGAAGATATCAGTTACACCCAGCCTCTGCACCAAAATGTCCAAAGATAGCTAGGATGCACACAACCAAGAAAAAAAAGAGAGAGAAAAAGAAAACAAAGACCCCATCATGGTAATGAAGCACTCGCCACAGCAACACTCTAACCACCACCGAAGACAACACCCGGGCCGCAAAAGAGATTCTCCAAAATGACGCCTTCAAGAAGGAAACAAAGCACAAGCGTTGTCGTCATCCGATCGAAGATCTTGAGTTTTCACCCTGAAGAAAGTCTGAGTTCCCAAAACAATGCCATTGGCAAGGCCATTACCAGGCACAACCAATGAAGGCCAGACCTTGGGTTTTCACCCTGGAAATCGCGACTCGGTACTCAAGGAGCACCACCAAAAATGAAGTCCACATGTGCTGCCACCCCCTCTTTCCAAGGCCGCTGCTGCAAGTGACCGAAACCAGATACACAAGAAAAACCTGTGCCGCCATTCTTCATCACCACCAGGACACCTCTCCACCATGACAAACCTTCGATCGCAGGCACCATGACTTTCTCCACCTCTGTCACTGCCATGGAAATCTATATTTAGACATGTCCCATGATGTCGTCAAGAAAGCGAAGCTTCGCGACAATCCCTCATGAAGCCTCACTAGCCGACTATTAGGGAACGCATAGCCGAATCAATTCCAATCTAGATATCCAGTGGCGCCACGGGCTAATCGGCGGAATCACCGAATGGAAGACCGGAACTCGTCGACGTCTCGATCAAGGTGGCTTGCATGAAGCAGATCGAAGACATGGCGCTCGAAAAACAGCAGGACCAGACCACCTTTATTCAGGCCGAGCCCGCAGCCCCCCACGCCGCCGGCCAGCAGCAGAGGAGGAGACGAACGCCGCTGACCCGCACGTCTTCCGGCACAGAAGGGGCGCACGGTCAAACCCAATGCGGGAAGCTTCACTCGTTGGGTCCGGATCGGAGCCAAACAGGACATGCCCCGCTGAAGGAAATATGCCCTAGAGGCAATAATAAAGTTATTATTTATTTCCTTATTTCATGATAAATGTTTATTATTCATGCTAGAATTGTATTAACCGGAAACATAATACATGTGTGAATACATAGACAAACAGAGTGTCACTAGTATGCCTCTACTTGACTAGCTCGTTAATTAAAGATGGTTATGTTTCCTAACCATAGACATGAGTTGTCATTTGATTAACGAGATCACATCATTAGGAGAATGATATGATTGACCTGACTCATTCCGTTAGCTTAGCACTTGATCGTTTAGTATGTTGCTATTGCTTTCTTCATGACTTATACATGTTCCTATGACTATGAGATTATGCAACTCCCGTTTACCGGAGGAACACTTTGTGTGCTACCAAACGTCACAACGTAAATGGGTTATTATAAAGGTGCTCTACAGGTGTCTCCGAAGGTACTTGTTGAGTTGGCGTATATCGAGATTAGGATTTGTCACTCCAATTGTCGGAGAGGTATCGTCTCTGGGCTCACTCGGTAATACACATCACTATAAGCCTTGCAAGCATTGTAACTAATGAGTTAGTTGCGGAATGATGTATTACGGAACGAGTAAAGAGACTTGCCGGTAATGAGATTGAACTAGGTATTGAGATACCGACGATCGAATCTCGGGTAAGTAACATACCGATGACAAAGGGAACAACGTATGTTGTTATGCGGTTTGACCGATAAAGATCTTCGTAGAATATGTGGGAGCCAATATAAGCATCCACGTTCCGCTATTGGTTATTGACCGGAAACGTGTCTCGGTCATGTCTACATAGTTCTCGAACCCGTAGGGTCCGCACGCTTAACGTTCGGTGACGATCGGTATTATGAGTTTATGTGTTTTGATGTACCGAAGTTAGTTCGGAGTCCCGGATGAGATCGGAGACATGACGAGGAGTCTCGAAATGCTTGAGACATAAATATCGATATATTGGACGACTATATTCGGACTTCGGAAAGGTTCCGAGTGATTCGGGTATTTTTCGGAGTACCGGAGAGTTACGGGAATTCGCTGGGGAGTATATGGGCCTTATTGGGCTTTAGGGGAAAGAGAGAGGGGAGGCTGCGCGCCCCCCCAAGGCTTAGTCTGAATTGGACTAGGGGGAGGGGCGGCGCCCCCTCCTTTCTTCTCTTCTCTTTTCCCTTTCCTTCTCACCTACTCCTACTACATGGAAGGGGGGGAATCCTACTCCCGATGGGAGTAGGACTCCCCAGGGCGCGCCATAGAGAGGGTCGGCCCCTCCCCTCCTCCCCTCCTTTATATACGTGGCTAGGGGGCACCCCATAGACACACAAGTTGATCATTGATCTCTCTTAGCCGTGTGCAGTGCCCCCCTCCACCATAATCCACCTCGGTCATATCGTAGCGGTGCTTAGGCGAAGCCCTGCGTCGGTAGCATCATCATCACCGTCATCACGCCGTCATGCTGACGGAACTCTCCCTCGAAGCTCTGCTGGATCGGAGTTCGTGGGACGTCATCGAGCTGAACGTGTGCTGAACTCGGAGGTGCCGTGCATTCGGTACTTGGATTGGTCGGATCGTGAAGACGTACGACTACATCAACCGCGTTGTCATAACGCTTCCGCTTTCGGTCTACGAGGGTACGTGGACACACTCTCCCCTCTCGTTGCTATGCATCACCATGATCCTGCGTGTGCGTAGGAATTTTTTTGAAATTACTACGTTCCTCAACAGTGGCATCCGAGCCAGGTTTTATGCGTAGATGTTATATGCACGAGTAGAACACAAGTGAGTTGTGGGCGATACAAATCATACTGCTTACCAGCATGTCACACTTTGGTTCGGCGGTATTGTTGGATGAAGCGGCCCGGACCGACATTACGCGTACGCTTACGCGAGACTGGTTTTACCGCCGTGCTTTGCACACAGGTGACTAGCGGGTGTCAGTTTCTCCAACTTTAGTTGAACCGAGTGTGGCTACGCCCGGTCCTTGTGAAGGTTAAAACAACACTAACTTGACGAACTATCGTTGTGGTTTTGATGCGTAGGTAAGAACGGTTCTTGCTCAGCCCATAGCAGCCACGTAAAACTTGCTACAACAAAGTAGAGGACGTCTAACTTGTTTTTGCAGGGCATGTTATGATGTGATATGGTCAAGACATGATGCTATATTTTATTGTATGAGATGATCATGTTTTGTAACTGAGTTATCGGCAACTGGCAGGTGCCATATGGTTGTCGCTTTATTGTATGCAATGCAATCGCCCTGTAATTGCTTTACTTTATCACTAAGCGATAGCGATAGTCGTAGAAGCAATAGTTGGCGAGACGACAATGATGCTATGATGGAGATCAAGGTGTCGCGCCAGTGACGATGGTGATCATGACGGTGCTTCAGAGATGGAGATCACAAGAACAAGATGATGATGGCCATATCATATCACTTATATTGATTGCATGTGATGTTTATCCTTTATGCATCTTATGTTGCTTTGTTTGATGGTAGCATTATAAGATTATCTCTCACTAAATTTCAAGGTAAAAGTGTTCTCCATGAGTATGCACCGTTGCCAAAGTTCGCCGTGCCGAGACACCACGTGATGATCGGGTGTGATAAGCTCAACGTTCATCTACAACGGGTGCAAGCCAGTTTTGCACACGCAGAATACTCGGGTTAAACTTGACGAGCCTAGCATATGCAGATATGGCCTCGGAACACTGAGACCGAAAGGTCGAGCGTGAATCATATAGTAGATATGATCAACATAGTGATGTTCACCATTGAAAACTACTCCATTTCACGTGATGATCGGTTATGGTTTAGTTGATTTGGATCACGTGATCACTTAGATGATTAGAGAGATGTCTATCTAAGTGGGAGTTCTTGAGTAATATGATTAATTGAACTTTAATTTATCATGAACTTAGTCCTGGTAGTATTTGCAAATTATATTGTAGATCAATAGCTCGCGTATAGCTCCACTGTTTTATTTTTGATATGTTCCTGGAGAAAACTAAGTTGAAAGATGATAGTAGCAACGATGCGGACTAGTTCCGTGATCTGAGGATTATCCTCATTGCTGCACAGAAGAATTATGTCCTTGATGCACCGCTAGGTGACAGACCTATTGCAGGAGCAGATGCAAACGTTATGAACGTTTAGCAAGCTCGATATGATGACTACTTGATAGTTTAGTGCGCCATGATTTACGGCTTAGAATCGGGACTTCAGAAACGTTTTGAACGCCACGGAGCATATGGGATGTTCCAAGAGCTGAAATCGGTATTTCAGACTCATGCCCGTGTCGAGAGGTATGAGACCTCTGACAAATACTTTGCCTACAAGATGGAGGAGAATAGCTCAACTAGTGAGCATGTGCTCAGAATGTCTGAGTACTACAGTTGCTTGAATCAAGTGGGAGTTAATCTTCCAGATAAGATAGTAATTGACAGAATTCTCTAGTCACTATCACCAAGTTACTGGAACTTTGTGATGAACTATAATATGCAAGGGATGACAAAAACGATTCCCGAGCTCTTCGTGATGCTGAAATCAACGAAGGTAGAAATCAAGAAAGTGCATCAAGTGTTGATGGTTAACAAGACCACTAGTTTCAAGAAAAAGGGCAAAGGGAAGAAGGGGAACTTCAAGAAGAATAGCAAGCAAGTTGCTACTCCCGGGAAGAAGCCCAAGTCTGGACCTAAGCCTGCAACTGAGTGCTTCTACTGCAAAGGGACTGGTCACTGGAAGCGAAATTGCCCCAAGTATTTGGCGGATAAAAAGGATGGCAAAGTGAACAAAGGTATATTTGATATACATGTTATTGATGTGTATTTTACTAGTGTTCATAGTAGCCCCTGGGTATTTGATACCGGTTCAGTTGCTATGATTAGTAACTCGAAACAGGTGTTGCAAAATGAACAGAGACTAGTTGAGGACGAGGTGACGATGTGTGTTGGATGAGATTCCAAGGTTGATAAGATCATCATCGCACACTCCCTCTATTTTCGGGATTAGTGTTGAACCTAAATAAATGTTATTTGGTGTTTGCGTTGAGCATGAATATGATTGGATCATGTTTATTGCAAAATAAATGTTATTTGGTGTTTGCGTTGAGCATGAATATGATTGGATCATGTTTATTGCAATACGGTTATTCATTTAAGTCAGAGAATAATTGTTGTTCTGTTTACATGAATAAAAACCTTCTATGGTCATACACCCAATGTAAATGGTTTATTGAATCTCGATCGTAGTGATACATATATTCATAATATTGAAGCCAAAAGATGCAAAGTTAGTAATGATAGTGCAACTTATTTGTGGCACTGCTGTTTAGGTCATATTGGTGTAAAGCGCATGAAGAAACTCCATACTGATGGACTTTTGGAATCACTTGATTATGAATCATTTGATGCTTGCGAACCATGCCTCATGGGCAAGATGACTAAAACTCCGTTCGCCGGAACAATGGAGCGAGCTACGGACTTATTGGAAATAATACATACCGATGTATGCGGTCCGATGAGTATTGAGGCTTGCGGCGGGTATCGTTATTTTCTGACCTTCACAGATGATTTGAGCAGATATGGGTATATCTACTTAATGAAACACAAGTCTGAAATGTTTGAAAAGTCCAAAGAATTTCAGAGTGAAGTAGAAAATCATCGTAACAAGAAAATAAAGTTTCTACGATCTGATCGCGGAGGCAAATATTTGAGTTACGAGTTTGGTCTTCATTTAAAAATGTGGAATAGTTTCGCAACTCACGCCACCTGGAACACCACAGTGTAATGGTGTGTCCGAACGTCGTAACCGTACTTTATTAGATATGGTGCGATCTATGATGTCTCTTACCGATTTACCACTATCGTTTTGGGGTTATGCATTAGAGACAGCTGCATTCACGTTTAATAGGGCACCATCTAAATCCGTTGAGACGACACCGTATGAACTGTGGTTTGGCAAGAAACCTAAGCGTCATTTCTTAAAGTTTGGGGCTGCGATGCTTATGTGAAAAAGCTTCAACCTGATAAGCTCGAACCCAAGTCGGAGAAATGTGTCTTCATAGGATACCCAAAAGAGACAGTTGGGTACACCTTCTATCACAGATCCGAAGGCAAGACTTTCGTTGCTAAGAATGGATCCTTTCTAGAGAAGGAGTTTCTCTCGAAAAAGTGAGTGGGAGGAAAGTAGAACTTGATGAGGTAACTGTACCTACTCCCTTATTGGAAAGTAGTTCATCACAAAAACTGGTTCCTGTGACTTCTACACCAATTAGTGAGGAAGCTAATGATGATGATCATGAAACTTCAGATCAAGTTACTACCGAACCTCGTAGGTCAACCAGAGTAAGATCCGCACCAGAGTGGTACGGTAATCCTGTTTTGGAGGTCATGTTACTAGACCATGACGAACCTATGAACTATGAGGAAGCGATGATGAGCCTAGATTCCGCGAAATGGCTTGAGGCCATGAAATCTGAGATGGGATCCATGTATGAGAACAAAGTATGGACTTTGATTGACTTGCCCGATGATTGGTGAGCCATTGAGATTAAATGGATCTTCAAGAGGAAGACGGACGCTGATAGTAGTGTTACTATCTACAAAGCTAGAATTATCGCAAAAAGGTTTTCGAAAAGTTCAAGGTGTTGACTACGATGAGAGTTTCTCACTCGTATCTATGCTTAAGTCTGTCCGAATCATGTTAGCAATTGCCGCATTTTATGAAATCTGGCAAATGGATAAACAAAACTGCATTCCTTAATGGATTTATTAAAGAAGAGTTGTATATGATGCAACAAGAAGGTTTTGTCAATCCTAAAGGTGCTAACAAAATATGCAAGCTCCAGCGATCCATCTATGGACTGGTGCAAGCATCTCGGAGTTGGAATATACGCTTTGATAAATTGATCAAAGCATATAGTTTTATACAGACTTGCGGTGAAGCCTGTATTTACAAGAAAGTGAGTGGGAGCACTACAACATTTCTGATAAGTATATGTGAATGACATATTGTTGATCGGAAATAATGTAGAATTATTCTGCAAAGCATAAAGGAGTGTTTGAAAGGAGTTTTTTAGGACCTCGGTGAAGCTGCTTAAGTATTGAGCATCAAGATCTATAGGGATAAATCGAGACGCTTAATAGGACTTTCACAAAGCACATACCTTGACAAAATTTTGAAGAAGTTCAAAGAAGGAGTTCTTGCCTGTGTTACAAGGTGTAAAATTGAGTAAGACTCAAAACCCGACCACGGCAGAAGATAGAAAGAGAATGAAAGTCATTCCCTATGCCTCAGCCATAGGTTCTATAAAGTATGCCATGCTGTGTACCAGATCTATTGTATACCCTACACTGATTTTGGCAAGGGAGTACAATAATGATCTAGGAGTAGATCACTGAACAGCGGTCAAAATTATCCTTAGTGGAATAAGGATATGTTTCTCGATTATGGAGGTGACAAAAGGTTCGCCGTAAAGGGTTACATCGATACAAGTTTTGGCACTGATCCAGATGACTCTAAGTCTTAATCTGGATACATATTGAAAGTGGGAGCAATTAGCTAAAGTAGCTCCGTGCAGAGCATTGTAGACATAGAAATTTGCAAAATACATACGGATCTGAATATGGCAAACCCGTTGACTAAACTTCTCTCACAAACAAAACATGATCACACCTTAATACTCTTTGGGTGTTAATCACATAGCGATGTGAACTAGATTATTGACTCTAGTAAACCCTTTGGGTGTTGGTCACATGACGATGTGAACTATGGGTGTTAATCACATGGTGATGTGAACTATTGATGTTAAATCACATGGCGATGTGATCTAGATTATTGACTCTAGTGCAAGTGGGAGACTGAAGGAAATATGCCCTAGAGGCAATAATAAAGTTATTATTTATTTCCTTATTTCATGATAAATGTTTATTATTCATGCTAGAATTGTATTAACCGGAAACATAATACATGTGTGAATACATAGACAAACAGAGTGTCACTAGTATGCCTCTACTTGACTAGCTCGTTAATTAAAGATGGTTATGTTTCCTAACCATAGACATGAGTTGTCATTTGATTAACGGGATCACATCATTAGGAGAATGATATGATTGACTTGACCCATTCCGTTAGCTTAGCACTTGATCGTTTAGTATGTTGCTATTGCTTTCTTCATGACTTATACATGTTCCTATGACTATGAGATTATGCAACTCCCGTTTACCGGAGGAACACTTTGTGTGCTACCAAATGTCACAACGTAAATGGGTGATTATAAAGGTGCTCTACAGGTGTCTCCGAAGGTACTTGTTGAGTTGGCGTATATCGAGATTAGGATTTGTCACTCCGATTGTCGGAGAGGTATCTCTGAGCCCACTCGGTAATACACATCACTATAAGCCTTGCAAGCATTGTAACTAATGAGTTAGTTGCTGAATGATGTATTACGGAACGAGTAAAGAGACTTGCCGGTAACGAGATTGAACTAGGTATTGAGATACCGACGATCGAATCTCGGGCAAGTAACATTCCGATGACAAAGGGAACAACGTATGTTGTTATGCGGTTTGACCGATAAAGATCTTCGTAGAATATGTGGGAGCCAATATGAGCATCCAGGTTCCGCTATTGGTTATTGACCAGAAACGTGTCTCGGTCATGTCTACATAGTTCTCGAACCAGTAGGGTCTGCACGCTTAACGTTCGGTGACGATCGATATTATGAGTTTATGTGTTTTGATGTACCGAAGGTAGTTCAGAGTCCGGGATGAGATCGGAGACATGACGAGGAGTCTCGAAATGGTCGAGATGTAAAGATCGATATATTGGACGACTATATTCGGACTTCGGAAAGGTTCCGAGTGATTCGATTATTTTTCGGAGTACCGGAGAGTTACGGGAATTCGCCGGGGAGTATATGGGCCTTATTGGGCTTTAGGGGAAAGGGAGAGGGGAGGCTGCGCGCCCCCCCAAGGCTTAGTCCGAATTGGACTAGGGGGAGGGGCGGCGCCCCCTCCTTCCTTCTCTTCTCTTTTCCCTTTCCTTCTCTCCTACTCCTACTACATGGAAGGGGGGAATCCTACTCCCGGTGGGAGTAGGACTCCCCAGGGCGCGCCATAGAGAGGGCCGGCCCCTCCCCTCCTCCACTCCTTTATATACGTGGCCAGGGGGCACCCCATAGACACACAAGTTGATCATTGATCTCTCTTAGCCGTGTGCGGTGCCCCCCTCCACCATAATCCACCTCGGTAATATCGTAGCGGTGCTTAGGCGAAGCCCTGCGTCAGTAGCATCATCATCACCGTCATCACGCCATCGTGCTGACGGAACTCTCCCTCGAAGCTCTGCTGGATCGGAGTTCGTGGGATGTCATCGAGCTGAACGTGTGCTGAACTCGGAGGTGACGTGCATTCGGTACTTGGATCGGTCGGATCGTGAAGACGTACGACTACATCAACCGCGTTGTCATAACGCTTCCGCTTTCGGTCTACGAGGGTACGTGGACACACTCTCCCCTCTCGTTGCTATGCATCACCATGATCCTGCGTGTGCGTAGGAATTTTTTTGAAATTACTACGTTCCTCAACACCCGCCGCCTCCAAGCGCAGCTGCATGCGCTGCCTGGAGCAAGGCTCGACGCATCAAATCCCTTCGCCAGATTCGCGCCGCCGTCAGCCCAGATCGGCCTAGAAGGGCCCGCATCCGCCGCTGCACGCCATGGCAACAGATCGTGCCGCCGAAGGCCGGCCACGCCCGATCTGCCATCGCTAGCGCCGCTGCCCTCGTCTTCCACCTCCACTGGCCACCTCCGCGCGCGACTGTCGCCGTGCCTCACCGCACAGGTACACCACGATTGCGCGCCTCCTCAGGTACTCCGGAGGTTTGCACATGATTCATGTTGCGCTCAGAGTTTGCAACATGGGTCATGTTGGCTCGGAGATTTACACAACGAGTGATTTGCAAAATGAGCCTTGTTGTGCTTGGGAGATATGCAATATGGCCAATGTTGCGGTCGTGCATATGTCGATTTTGTCTTGTGCATCGTCGATTTGTCCCGTAGAGGTTGCAACATGGTCATTGTTTTTTTTAGAATGAAGACGCCAGGTGCGTCCGACTTTAACTTAATAAAGCCCACAACAGGCAGCGTACCAAATTCAAGTTTTACAGCACGAAAAGCCATCCAGGCCAGCGAAACAAGAGAAACGACGAAGGTTCAGAAGCCATACAGTCCGCGAGTAGTCTTACAAGGCCAAAGCCCTACAGAGCGCACAGGCTCGCAATGAGACAAAATAACCACGCCTAGTGCGTGGTCGCCGGCTCCCTCGCCATCACATAGACTTGCAGCAAGCGATCTTGGGCAGTCTTCAACAGCTCAGCATCCTTGCGCCTCCCCAATGGACTCCACTGCTATAGGAACAAATTGCATTTGTAGATGATATTAGCCAGATGAGATGGAAAACATCCCTCAATAGTAAGCTTGTTTCTAGTTAACCAAAGTGCCCAAAGAAGTGCCCCTGCACAACTCCACATTACACGCTTTCCTCGGCCCTAGACCGAGTCTAGGAGGTTTACTAGTTCGTTCGAAGACCTAGGGTCCCATTGAACACCCGCCGCGGTCCGCACCGCGCTCCACGCAAACCTCGCGAGTGGGCAGTGGAAGAAAATGTGATTAGCGTCTTCAGGCGCACCGCATAACGTGCATGGGCCGGTGGTCGGGCCATTACGCTTGGCTACGTTTAGGGAGGTGGGCAGTTTATTGCGGACAAGTTGCCATAAGAAGACTTTAATTTTCAATGGCAACCGCGCCTTCCACACCCCTTTGACCACGAGCTGAGTCAGCCCTTGACACAGCTTATGGTAGAGGGATTTGACCGAGAATTTTCCCGAACCAGTAAGCGCCCATGTCACTGTGTCGGGTTGGTCAGTTAAGCGGAACGGGCCGATCAGGCCAAGTAAGGCCTCGAGGCTCATCCGTTCTTGGGCGTTGAGCCCCTGCAAGATGTGGATAGCCGGAGGGGTCGGAGCCAGCGCATCCGCCACAGACTTTGCTGGGTCAACATCAATGGCATAAAGGTCTCGGAATTCAGCCCAGAGGGGTCGAGCGCCGACCCACTGGTCTGTCCAGAAGCGGGCGGAGCGGCCATTCCCTATAGCGAACTTTGCCCCCATGGTGAAAGCTGGTTTGATGGCCTGAAGGTCATTCCAGAAGGGAGAGCCCCGTTGCACCCCTTCAAAGAAGTTTCCGTTTGGGAAATATTTCGCCCTCAGGAGGTCTACCCACAGACCAGTGGCCCCCTGGGCAATTTTCCAGATCCACTTACACATGAGAGCCACATTGAGGATCCGAGTGTTAGTGATCCCGAGGCCCCCCAAGGCCTTGGGTCTACACACCCACGCCCATTTGACCATGTGATATTTACGGTTTGGGCCCGTTCCTTCCCAAAAGAATCTAGATCGGGGTGTGTCCATCTTGGCGTGCACCCCCTCCGCAAGCAGAAAGAGGCCCATCGCAAACATGGGGAGGGAGGAGAGGCCCGTGTTCGTGAGGACGAGACGAGCCGCTTTTGATAGAAATTTCCCCCTCCAGGGGCAAACCCTGCACCCAACCTTAGCACAAAGAGGCTCCCAATCCTCTATTGTGGGGCGTTTGGTGGCAACAGGAAGCCCAAGATAAGTGAACGGGAACTTCCCTACCTTGCAATTAAGCAGGTTAGCTATGCGGTTGCCCTCCTCTAGCTCTACCCCCATGGGGAGCACTTTACATTTGTGAAAGTTTATTTTAAGCCCGGACAAGAGCACGAAACTTAGGAGGATCACTTTGACCGTAGCAATGCTATGCTGGTCAGGCTGAAATAGCAGTAGCGTGTCGTCGGCGTACTGCAGGTGGGTTACTCCCCCTGGAATAAGGTGGCCCACCACTCCTTTTATGTGGCCTGCCGCTGTCGCTCTCCGAAGCATAGCGGACAGCGCATCCACCACAAAATTGAACAGGAGCGGGGACATGGGGTCACCCTGTCTCAGCCCGCGTTTGTTCCGGAAGAAGTGCTCTACTTCTCCGTTAACCGAGATCGCGGTCTGGCCTCCCGAGACCAACTGCATCACCCGGTGGACCCAAACCGCCGAGAAACCACGACTGAGAAGCACTTGACGCAGGAAATCCCAATTTACCCGGTCGTATGCCTTTTCGAAGTCTAGCTTTAGGAGAATAGCCGATTCTTTCATGCGTTTGAGCTCATGGACTATTTCCTGAAGAGATAGCAGACCCTCAAGGATGTTGCGGCCGCGAATGAACGCAGATTGGTTACGGTTAATCGTGCGATGAGCTATCGGGACTAGGCGCGTCATGCTTGCCTTAGCACAAATCTTAAAAGGAACATTAATAAGCGCGATTGGTCGAAACTGCCTAATATTGTCGGCCCCAGAGATCTTGGGGATAAGCGAGAGGACGCCAAAATTTAGCCGGGCGATGTCTACAGTCCCACGCATGAACCCGTTGCAAACTTCGAAGATCGGGCCTCTTAGGAGAGGCCAGAAGCGTTTAAACATAGCCACCGGCCACCCGTCCGGGCCCGGTGCCATGTCCGATTTCATACCCATCAGGGCATCATCGATTTCTTTAGGGAGGAATGCGAGCCCCAGCTCCTCATTCTCGTGGTCCAGAACCCGTTGAGAGGCCTCCCACACGTTTGCGTGAAGGCCCGCTCTCTGTTCCTCGCAGGACCCCATCAAATTGATGTAAAAATCGTAGATGTGGCGCTTGATCTCCTCCTGGCGCAGCAGCAACCCCTGTTCTGACTGCAGCCGGAGGATCGCACACTTCCGACGCTGGCCGTTGGCGTAGGCATGGAAATACTTAGTGTTGGCGTCACCTTTAAGTGTCCATTTCAGGCCACCGCGGCGGCGCCAGTACTCCTCCTCAGCACGAAGCAAAGCTTCGACCTGCCCCTCAAGGGCGTAGCGGTGAGCCCATTCCTGTTCTGAGAAGGGCCGCACGTCTGCCTCAGAGTCAATGCGTGCAATCTCCTCGACGATCGACGCCCTGAGGACTTTGTCGTTCCGCCCTTAGTTTGCACCCCATCCCTTGAGGCTAGCTCGGAAACGGCCCCCTACCGCATTCCAGAACTCCATGGGGCCCCTCTGGGGCCCAACCTGGTTCACGCAATGCCTCCATCTCTCCGTGAAAATGGCCTCAAACTCCGGCAACTCGAGCCAGGCCGTCCCGAAGAAGAAGCGCGGGCTTCGACGCAGCCGATCCTCCCCGGAGGTGAGCACTAGTGGAACATGGTCGGACCCGATGCGGGTTTCTGCCACTAAAGAGCAGAGGGGATAGAGTATCTCCCAATCCGGAGACATAAACACCAATCCAGCACCGAGCGTACTGGATCAAGTTGTTTATTTGTCCATGTGAATCTAGCCCCAGACCTAGCCACTTCCCTAAGGGCCATTGACGCAATTGCGTTATTAAACATGGCCACCCGCGACCAGTTAATATTGCTGTTGTTTTTGTCCGCTCCCGAGCGGATCAGGTTGAAATCCCCCCCTACCAGGACGGGGATAGCGATCGCGGTCACCGCAGTGACCTTAGCCTGGAGTTCTCCCAAGAACTCCGCTGACCGCGAGTGATCAGCCGGTCCGTAAACCTGAATCACCACTAGCACGCGGAGGGACGCGCGTATGCGGATGTGCGCCGCGATGAAAATTTTGCCCACATCCCAAGCTAGCAGATCGTAAACAGAATGACAAAGGCCCATGAGCATCCCACCCGAGTGCCCAACCGCAGGAGTATGATGCCATTCAAAGCGCTCTAACGGATCGATAGATAACAATTCGTGGAAACAAAACTCCGCCTTGATCATTTCTTGTAAACCAACGATATCTATCTCCTCCTTGCGCATATACTCCTTCAGCTGGGTTCACCGCCCAGCGTGGCCGAAGCCACGGATATTCCAGAAGAGGGCACGCATCTAAATAACGCGGTTACGGAGACGTACACCTCTCGAGGTGACCGCCTTAGCGACGCGCCTCACCTTGCCACGGCAAGGCGAGGGAGAGGGAGCAACCCCTGTTGCCTGACCCCCCCTCTTCGGGCTGGACCACGAGAGCATCAGCAACCCCTCCCACAGAGTCGCCCGCACTCTGGTCTGCACGCGCCGCAGCCGCGGCTGCGAGCGCGGCCTGCGCCACCTCCTTGGCGCGGACCAAAGAGATCAGTTCGCGCGCTCCTCCCACACATGACGGATCCACACCACTATCCACCAGGACCTCGCTCAAGTGATCATCAGAGAAAGAGTCCAAAACAGTGAAACGGGGGGGGGGGGGAGGGGGCGGGTTACCTGAGATCTCCATGTTCTTCTGGGCCTGGAGGAGCTGTGCCCGCTGCAGGGACGACATGTTCACCTTGGCCCCCTTGCAGCGTGAGCTTGTGCGCACCGGAGCCGCCGGCAGCGTCTTGGTTCGCCTGGCCTTGGAGATTGGCGCCGTCTTGGTGGCCTCCTGCAGCAACGGGTCGACGGGAGGCGGCGCGACTGGGGCAGCCAGCGCCATGACAGTCTGACGCGGGGTAGCAGGCGCGCCCAATGGCTCCATCAAGCGGACCGCCTCCGCGCTCACCTTGCGGACCGCCAATTTCTGTAGGAGATATGCCCTAGAGGCAATAATAAATGTTATTATTTATCTCCATGCTCATTATTATGTTTATGTTCCATGCTACAACTGCTGTGGTTCCCGAGCCCGTATATCCATAAAGGCTCTGGGGAAAACCCATGTGCACGTGTGGAATAATAAACGGTAAAATGTATTCCTAGTCATGCCTCTAAGACTAGCTCAAGTGTTGCATGACGATTATGTTTTCCCAATCATGGGCATGTCTATGCCAGCAGCTTTGAGGGCACAATGTTAGAAGAACATTTGTGTTGAATCGACCCGATTGATGTTATGCTATGAGTTACTTTTGTCACAAGTTAATGGTTAATAACACAGAGATGGTTAACGTTTGCATGATTCCTTAGACCATGAGAGTATCGAGTTTCTTCATGCTTGCTTCATGAACTTTGGGGTTTGTTAAATGTCATCCGTAAATGGGTGGCTATTACGGCGGCTTAAGGGTTCATGGAAAAGTATGTCAAGTAACTTGATAGCTCAAGATTGGGATTTGCTCCTCCGACGATGGAGAGATATCTCTGGGCCCTCTCGGTGTTACGGTATCCATCATCGTCTGGCCAGACTGAAGGAAATATGCCCTAGAGGCAATAATAAAGTTATTATTTATTTCCTTATTTCATGATAAATGTTTATTATTCATGCTAGAATTGTATTAACCGGAAACATAATACATGTGTGAATACATAGACAAACAGAGTGTCACTAGTATGCCTCTACTTGACTAGCTCGTTGATCAAAGATGGTTATGTTTCCTAACCATAGACATGAGTTGTCATTTGATAAACGAGATCACATCATTAGGAGAATGATGTGATTGACTTGACCCATTCCGTTAGCTTAGCACTTGATCGTTTAGTACGTTGCTATTGCTTTCTTCATGACTTATACATGTTCCTATGACTATGAGATTATGCAACTCCCGTTTACCGGAGGAACACTTTGTGTGCTACCAAATGTCACAACGTAACTGGGTGATTATAAAGGTGCTCTACAGGTGTCTCCGAAGGTACTTGTTGAGTTGGCGTATTTCGAGATTAGGATTTTTCACTCCGATTGTCGGAGAGGTATCTCTGGGCCCACTCGGTAATGCACATCACTATAAGCCTTGCAAACATTGTAACTAATGAGTTAGTTGCGGGATGATGTATTACGGAACGAGTAAAGAGACTTGCCGGTAACGAGATTGAGCTAGGTATTGAGATACCGACGATCGAATCTCGGGCAAGTAACATACCGATGACAAAGGGAACAACGTATGTTGTTATGCGGTTTAACCGATAAAGTTCTTCGTAGAATATGTAGGAACCAATATGAGCATCCAGGTTCCGCTATTGGTTATTGACCGGAGACGTGTCTCGGTCATGTCTACATAGTTCTCAAACCCGTTGGGTCCGCACGCTTAAAGTTCTGTGACGATTTGTATTATGAGTTTATGTGTTTTGATGTACTGAAGGTAGTTCGGAGTCCCGAATGAGATCGGGGACATGACAAGGAGTCTCGAAATGGTCGAGACATAAAGATCGATATATTGGATGACTATATTCGGACATCGGAAAGGTTCCGAGTGGTTCGGGTATTTTTCGGAGTACCGGGAAGTTACGGGAATACGGGGAATAAGTATATGGGCCTTATTGGGCTTTAGGGGAGAGAGAGAGGCAGGCCGCGCGCCCCCCCAAGGCCTAGTCCGAATTGGACTAGGGGGAGGGGCTGCGCCCCCTCCTTCCTTCTCTTCTCTCTTCCCCTTCCTTCTCCCCTACTCCTACTACTTGGAAGGGGGGGAATCCTACTCCCGGTGGGAGTAGGACTCCTCCAGGGCGCGCCATAGCTAGGCCGGCCCTCTCCCCTCCTCCACTCCTTTATATACGTGGCCAGGGGGCACCCCATAGACACAACAATTGATCATTGATCTCTTAGCCGTGTGCGGTGCCCCCCTCCACCATAATCCACCTCGATCATATCGTAGCGGTGCTTAGGCGAGGCCCTGCGTCGGTAGCATCATCATCACCGTCACCACGCCGTCGTGCTGACGAAACTCTCCTGTGAAGCTTTGCTGGATCGGAGCTCGCGGAACGTCATCGAGTTGAACGTGTGCTGAACTCGGAGGTGCCGTGCGTTCGGTACTTGGATCGGTCGGATCGTGAAGACGTACGACTACATCAACCGCGTTGTGCTAACGCTTCCGCTTTCGGTCTACGAGGGTACGTGGACACACTCCCCCCTCTCGTTGCTATGCATCACCATGATCCTGTGTGTGCGTAGGAAATTTTTGAAATTACTACGTTCCCCAATAGTGGCATCAGAGCCTGGTTTTATGCGTAGATGTTATATGTACGAGTAGAACACAAGTGAGTTGTGGGCGATACAAGTCATACTGCTTACCAGCATGTCACACTTTGGTGCGGCGGTATTGTTGGATGAAGCGGCCCGGACCGACATTACGCGTACGCTTACGCGAGACTGGTTTTACCGCCGTGCTTTGCACACAGGTGACTAGCGGGTGTCAGTTTCTCCAACTTTAGTTGAACCGAGTGTGGCTACGCCCGGTCCTTGTGAAGGTTAAAACAGCACTAACTTGATGAACTATTGTTGTGGTTTTGATGCGTAGGTAAGAATGGTTCTTGCTCAGCCCATAGCAGCCACGTAAAACTTGCAACAACAAAGTAGAGGACGTCTAACTTGTTTTTGCAGAGCATGTTGTGATGTGATATGGTTAAGACATGATGCTATATTTTATTGTATGAGATTTTCATGTTTTGTAACTGAGTTATCGGCAACTGGCAGGAGCCATATGGTTGTCGCTTTATTGTATGCAATGCAATCGCCCTGTAATTGCTTTACTTTATCACTAAGCGGTAGCGATAGTCATAGAAGCAATAGTTGGCGAGACGACAACGATGCTACGATGGAGATCAAGGTGTCGCGCCAGTGATGATGGTGATCATGACGGTGCTTCGGAGATGGAGATCACAAGCACAAGATGATGATGGCCATATCATATCACTTATATTGATTGCATGTGATGTTTATCCTTTATGCATCTTATTTTGCTTTGTTTGACGGTAGCATTATAAGATGATCTCTCACTAAATTTCAAGGTAAAAGTGTTCTCCCTGAGTATGCACCGTTGCCAAAGTTCGTCGTGCCGAGATACCACGTGATGATCGGGTGTGATAAGCTCAACGTTCATCTACAATGGGTGCAAGCCAGTTTTGCACACGCAGAATACTCGGGTTAAACTTGACGAGCCTAGCATATGCAGATATGGCCTCGGAACACTGAGACCGAAAGGTCGAGCGTGAATCATATAGTAGATATGATCAACATAGTGATGTTCACCATTGAAAACTACTCCATTTCACGTGATGATCGGTTATGGTTTAGTTGATTTGGATCACGTGATCACTTAGATGATTAGAGAGATGTCTTTCTAAGTGGGAGTTCTTGAGTAATATGATTAATTGAACTTTAATTTATCATGAACTTAGTCCTGGTAGTATTTGCAAATTATGTTGTAGATCAATAGCTCGCGTATAGCTCCCCTGTTTTATTTTTGATATGTTCCTAGAGAAAACTAAGTTGAAAGATGATAGTAGCAATGATGCGGACTGGTTCCGTGATCTGAGGATTATCCTCATTGCTGCACAGAAGAATTATGTCCTTGATGCACCGCTAGGTGACAGACCTATTGCAGGAGCAGATGCAAACATTATGAACGTTTAGCAAGCTCGATGTGATGACTACTTGATAGTTTAGTGCGCCATGATTTACGGCTTAGAATCGGGACTTCAAAAACATTTTGAACGCCACGGAGCATATGAGATGTTCCAAAGAGATGAAATTGGTATTTCAGACTCATGCCCGTGTCGAGAGGTATGAGACCTCTGACAAGTACTTTGCCTACAAGATGGAGGAGAATAGCTCAATCAGTGAGCATGTGCTCAGAATGTCTGAGTACTACAGTTGCTTGAATCAAGTGGGAGTTGATCTTCCGGATAAGATAGTAATTGACAGAATTCTCTAGTCACTATCACCAAGTTACTGGAACTTCGTGATGAACTATAATATGCAAGGGATGACAAAAATGATTCCCGAGCTCTTCGTGATGCTGAAATCAACGAAGGTAGAAATCAAGAAAGAGCATCAAGTGTTGATGGTTAACAAGACCACTAGTTTCAAGAAAAGGGCAAAGGAAAGAAGTGGAACTTCAAGAAGAATAGCAAGCAAGTTGCTACTCCCGGGAAGAAGCCCAAGTCTGGACCTAAGCCTGAAACTGAGTGCTTCTATTGCAAAGGGACTGGTCACTGGAAGTGGAACTGCCCCAAGTATTTGGCGGATAAGAAGGATGGCAAAGTGAACAAAAGTATATTTGATATACATGTTATTAATGTGTATTTTACTAGTGTTCATAGTAACCCCTGGGTATTTGATACTGGTTCAGTTGCTAACATTAGTAACTCGAAACAGGAGTTGCAAAATGAACAGAGACTAGTTAATGACGAGGTGACGATGTGTGTTGGAAGTGATTCCAAGGTTGATAAGATCACCATCGCACACTCCCTCTATTTTCGGGATTAGTGTTGAACCTAAATAAATGTTATTTGGTGTTTGCGTTGAGCATGAATATGATTGGATCATGTTTATTGCAAAATAAATGTTATTTGGTGTTTGCGTTGAGCATGAATATGATTGGATCATGTTTATTGCAATACGGTTATTCATTTAAGTCAGAGAATAATTGTTGTTCTGTTTACATGAATAAAAACCTTCTATGGTCATACACCCAATGTAAATGGTTTATTGAATCTCGATCGTAGTGATACACATATTCATTATATTGAAACCAAAAGATGCAAAGTTAGTAATGATAGTGCAACTTATTTGTGGCACTGCCGTTTAGGTCATATTGGTGTAAAGCGCATGAAGAAACTCCATACTGATGGACTTTTGGAATCACTTGATTATGAATCATTTGATGCTTGCAAACCATGCCTCATGGGCAAGATGACTAAAACTCCGTTCTCCGGAACAATGGAGCGAGCTACAAACTTATTGGAAATAATACATACCGATGTATGCGGTCCGATGAGTATTGAGGCTCGCGGTGGGTATCGTTATTTTCTGACCTTCACAGATGATTTGAGTAGATATGGGTATATCTACTTAATGAAACACAAGTCTGAAACGTTTGAAAAGTTCAAAGAATTTCAGAGTGAAGTAGAAAATCATCGTAACAAGAAAATAAAGTTTCTACGATCTGATCGCGGAGGAAAATATTTGAGTTACGAGTTTGGTCTTCATTTAAAATGTGGAATAGTTTTGCAACTCATGCCACCTGGAACACCACAGCGTAATAGTGTGTCCGAATGTCGTAACTGTACTTTATTAGATATGGTGCGATCTATGATGTCTCTTACCGATTTACCACTATCGTTTTGGGGTTATGCATTAGAGACAGCTGCATTCACGTTTAATAGGGCACCATCTAAATCCGTTGAGACGACACCGTATGAACTATGGTTTGGCAAGAAACCTAAGCTATCGTTTCTTAAAGTTTGGGGCTGCGATGCTTATGTGAAAAAGCTTCAGCCTGATAAGCTCGAACCCAAATCGGAGAAGTGCGTCTTCATAGGATACCCAAAAGAAACTGTTGGGTACACCTTCTATCACAGATACGAAGGCAAGATATTTGTTGCTAAGAATGGATCCTTTCTAAGAGAAGGAGTTTCTCTCGAAAGAAGTGAGTGGGAGGAAAGTAGAACTTGATGAGGTAGAGGTACCTTCTCTTGAATTGGAAAGTAGTTCATCACAGAAATCAGTTCCAGTGATGCCTACACCAATTAGTGAGGAAGCTAATGATGATGATCATGAAACTTCAGATCAAGTTACTACAGAACCTTGTAGGTCAACCAGAGTACGTTCCGCTCCAGAGTGGTACGGTAATCCTGTTCTGGAAGTCATGTTACTAGACCATGGCGAACCTACGAACTATGAGGAAGCGATGATGAGCCCAGATTCCGCGAAATGGCTTGAGGCCATGAAACCTGAGATGGGATCCATGTATGAGAACAAAGTATGGACTTTGGTTGACTTGCCCGATGATCGGCAAGCCATAGAAAATAAATGGATCTTCAAGAGGAAGACGGACGCTGATAGTAGTGTTACTATCTACAAAGCTAGACTTGTCGAAAAAGGTTGTTGACAAAGTTCAAGGAGTTGACTACGATGAAACTTTCTCACCCGTAGCGATGCTTAAGCCCGTCCGAATCATGTTAGAAATTGCCGCATTTTATGATTATGAAATTTGGCAAATGGATGTAAAGACTGCATTCCTGAATGGATTTCTGGAAGAAGAGTTGTATATGATGCAACCTGAAGGTTTTATCGATCCAAAGGATGCTAACAAAGTGTGCAAGCTCCAGCGATCCATCTATGGACTGGTGCAAGCATCTCGGAGTTGGAATATACGCTTTGATGAGTTGATCAAAGCATATAGTTTTATACAGACTTGCGGTGAAGCCTGTATTTACAAGAAAGTGAGTGGGAGCACTACAGCATTTCTGATAAGTATATGTGAATGACATATTGTTGATCGGAAATAATGTAGAATTTTCTGGAAAGCATAAAGGAGTATTTGAAAGGAGTTTTTCAAAGAAAGACCTCGGTGAAGCTGCTTACATATTGAGCATCAAGATCTATAGAGATAGATCAAGACGCTTGATAAGATTTTTCAATGCTTACATATTGAACAGTCAAAGAAGGAGTTCGTGCCTGTGTTTTAAGGTGTGAAGTTGAGTGAAGACTCAAAACCCGACCACGGCAGAAAATAGAAAGAGAATGAAAAGTCATTCCCTATGCCTCAGTCATAGGTTCTATAAAGTATGCTATGCTGTGTAACAGATCTATTGTATACCCTACATTGAGTTTGGCAAGGGAGTACAATAGTGACTAGGAGTAGATCACTGGACAGCGGTCAAAATCATCCTTATATAGTGGAATAAGGATATGTTTCTCGATTATGGAGGTGCCAAAAGGTTCGTCGTAAAGGGTCACGTCGATACAAGTTTTGACACTGATCCAGATGACTCTAAGTCTCAATCTGGATACATATTGAAAGTGGGAGCAATTAGCTAGAGTAGCTCCGTGCGGAGCATTGTTGACATAGAAATTTGCAAAATACATACGGATCTGAATTTGGCAGACCCATTGACTAAACTTCTCTCACAAGCAAAACATGATCACACCTTAGTACTCTTTGGGTGTTAATCACATGGCGATGTGAACTAGATTATTGACTCTAGTAAACCCTTTGGGTGTTGTTCACATGACAATGTGAACTATGGATATTAATCACATGGTGATGTGAACTGTTGGTGTTAAATCACATGGCGATGTGAACTAGATTATTGACTCTAGTGCAAGTGGGAGACTGATGGAAATATGCCCTAGAGGCAATAATAAAGTTATTATTTATTTCCTTATTTCATGATAAATGTTTATTATTCATGCTAGAATTGTATTAACCGGAAACATAATACATGTGTGAATACATAGACAAACAGAGTGTCACTAGTATGCCTCTACTTGACTAGATCGTTGATCAAAGATGGTTATGTTTCCTAACCATAGACATGAGTTGTCATTTGATAAACGGGATCACATCATTAGGAGAATGATGTGATTGACTTGACCCATTCCGTTAGCTTAGCACTTGATCGTTTAGTACGTTGCTATTGCTTTCTTCATGACTTATACATGTTCCTATGACTATGAGATTATGCAACTCCCGTTTACCGGAGGAACACTTTGTGTGCTACCAAACATCACAATGTAACTGGGTGATTATAAAGGTACTCTACAAGTGTCTCCGAAGGTACTTGTTGAGTTGGCGTATTTCGAGATTAGGATTTGTCACTCCGATTGTCGGAGAGGTATCTCTGGGCCCACTCGGTAATGCACATCACTATAAGCCTTGCAAGCATTGTAACTAATGAGTTAGTTGCGGGATGATGTATTACAGAATGAGTAAAGAGACTTGCCGTTAATGAGATTGAGCTAGGTATTGAGATACCGACGATCGAATCTCGGGCAAGTAACATACCGATGACAAAGGGAACAACGTATGTTGTTATGCGGTTTGACCGATAAAGATCTTCGTATAATATGTAGGAACCAATATGAGCATCCAGGTTCCGCTATTGGCTATTGACCGGAGACGTGTCTCGGTCATGTCTACATAGTTCTCGAACCCGTAGGGTCCGCACGCTTAAAGTTCTGTGACGATTTGTATTATGAGTTTATGTGTTTTGATGTACCGAAGGTAGTTCGGGGTCCCGGATGAGATCGGGGACATGACGAGGAGTCTCGAAATGGTCGAGACGTAAAGATCGATATATTGGACGACTATATTCGGACATCGGAAAGGTTCCGTGTGGTTCGGGTATTTTTCGGAGTACCGGGGAGTTACGGGAATACGGGAAATAAGTATATGGGCCTTATTGGGCTTTAGGGGAGAGAGAGAGGCGGGCCCCCCCCCCCCCCAAGGCCTAGTCCGAATTGGACTAGGGGGAGGGGCTGCGCCCCCTCCTTCCTTCTCTTCTCTCTTCCCCTTCCTTCTCTCCTACTCCTACTACTTGGAAGGGGGGGAATCCTACTCCCGGTGGGAGTAGGACTCCTCCAGGGCGCGCCATAGCTAGGCCGGCCCTCTCCCCTCCTCCACTCCTTTATATACGTGGCCAGGGGGCACCCCATAGAAACAACAATTGATCATTGATCTCTTAGCCGTGTGCGGTGCCCCCCTCCACCATAATCCACCTCGATCATATCGTAGCGGTGCTTAGGCGAAGCCCTGCGTCGGTAGCATCATCATCACCATCACCACGCCGTCGTGCTGACGAAACTCTCCTGTGAAGCTTTGCTGGATCGGAGCTCGCGGGACGTCATCGAGTTGAACGTGTGCTGAACTCGGAGGTGCCGTGCGTTCGGTACTTGGATCGGTCGGATCGTGAAGACGTACGACTACATCAACCGCGTTGTGCTAACGCTTCCGCTTTCGGTCTATGAGGGTACGTGGACACACTCTCCCCTCTCATTGCTCTGCATCACCATGATCCTCTGTGTGCATAGGAAGTTTTTGAAATTACTACGTTCCCCAACACAGACACTTGGTGATTTGATCACGGGGATGCCGGAACACGGTAACGAGAAAAGAGAACAATACCGGTAACGAGGTAACTAGCATAGTGGACAAGTTGTTGATCCACGGGAATGCCAACATGTCTCACCTCGGGTATTTGTAACATATCGCGAAGCAACAGGAATAGCACACGGCAATTGGAGGTTCACTCGAATATTCATTCGTATGGGTATAGGGGTCAATATGGGTGTCCACGGCTCCGATGTTGATCATTGATCGGAAGGGGTTCCATGTCATGTCTATACTTCACCGAACCTATAGGGTCACACGCTTAAGGGTCATCTATCTTCTGAATACTAGACAGGGAGTCTGAGAGAAAATCACCAAAAAAGTTTCGGACAGTGGAAAAGTTCCGCAGAGAGGACACCGGATGAGTTTCGGTGAAACTGAAAAGTTGTTTCAGAGGATACCATAAAGTCAAATTGGTTTCGGCACATGCCCGATAATCCTTGGAGGGTGCGAGAATCATTCTGGAAACTTTTAGGAATTTTCTGAAAGAAAAACCGGAAATGTTACGGAGCTGCCGGAACCACTTCAGATGCTTTTTGCAGATGAAAATCACTTATCTGGAATTGTTCCAGAACGCGTTGAAAATTATTTTAGTGGGTACTGGAAATGTTCTAAGCCCACATAAATATTTTCAGTTCGAACGGACGCTGAAAAATGTCGTCATGAATAGTGAAAGTGCTTTTTGGGTTACTTTTTGGAAAGCCATTATTTTGGGCTTTGTCCCAAGATATTTTTTGGGGGTGACATGGATGGATGAGGCTCCCTTGGGGGGGCCCCTCCTAGGTGTGGCCGGCCACATGGGGACTCCTCCTTGGAGCCCCCTCTTGTGCCTTGGTTTCACATTTGGGTCCTTGTGGAAGGACTTCATTCATGTGCTTTTTGGGTTTTATTGTAAAACCACCCTACCCCTTGTGATTTCCTATAAATAGAGGTGGAGGGGCAGCCCTCCACACTCATCCCTTGCTCTCATACTCATGCCATGCAATTATCTGGCTTCTCTCTCCCTCACACGAAAAGAGTTTCGTAGAGCCGAAAGGCTGTCTGGGTTCCGGTGGGAACTAGTTCTGGACGGCGAAGCCCTGCCGGATAGATGACACCGTATGTGTGCAACTCTGTAGAGAGGTCGTAGTTTCGATCTTAGTGCCCGAGGGGCTGTTCGTAAGTGCCTCCCGAAGGGCTGTCCAAGTGACGGTCCGAGTTCTGTGATCCTCCCGAAGGGCTGTCCGAGTGACCGTCTGAGTTTCGAAGGTCCTCCCGAAGGGCTGTCCGCGACACCGTCCGGGGGACTGTTCGACCGCCTCCCGGAGGGCTGTCTGGGGCGCGGATGAGGGTATACATCCTCGCGGTTGAGAGGTTGTAAATCCTAGCTGCGGGGATCTGCACCGCCGATCGTCACCGACTCTACTTCCGCTGCGCTACGAGTCGGTAACGAAAAGATCAAACCTTGTATGCAGTCTCCATAGTGGTCCTGGCTGGTGCGTAGGTCGGAAATTTTTTGTTTTCTTCTGTGTTCCCCTACAGTGGCATCATGAGCCGTGCTATGCGTAGATGCAGGTTGCGATCTAGAATACATGAGATGTATGGGTGTTGCACAATATAATTAGGTAGTAGATGAGTTCTATTACTGAAAAGTATTTGTGCGGGTAGCAGATGAAATCTGTTACCCGATATTCTTGTTGCTTCCCTGGAATTTGCATATTTCTGATCTTGATAACAGCATGGTGGAGTTTCAATGTTCTGGCAATCCGCGATCCTGATTGATCAACGAAGTGCTAACAGTTCATTGAATTCCATCGTAGTTAAAAAGAAAGATGAAATTTCGCAGACGAAAGGGCAATGCAGATATGATCTGCACGGGGGTCATGCGTATGACGAAGTTCAGTATGGGGCTCGAGATTTTATTATCTCGTGTCTCATACACCCCGCGATGTTAATCTAGCGACTTGGATTATCATACTTGATGATGGACGTTGGTAGCTTCGGTTTGTTTCGAAACCTTAGAAGCCACGTAAAACAAGTTTTTGCTTGAACCGATTAGAGACGTCTAACTTGGTTTTGCAGGAGGGTTTGCATGTGCATATGATGTGTTATAGCAGTGCTCATAATAATTTGATTATGTATGAGATGACTATATGATGTAAATTGATTAACATGACCTGCGTGTCATGATTCGGCATGATGGCTGGAGCCATATGATTGTCACTTTATTGACCTGCGTGTCAACCTTAAGTAATGCATTATTTTATTAGCTATAGAGATAGAAATATTACCTGGTGCATCAACAAGGTGGTGTCAATCTTCGTGAAGGTGAACACCGACGCGAATGCCGAAGACGAAGAAATACAAGACTTCTCCGTCAGAAAGGGCTATACCATATCATGCTATTTATGAATTGCCTGAGATGTTTATCCCTTATGTTGCACCCTTCTTGATTGCGTGGTAGTCGCTTTTTATTAGGGTGATCTCTCACAAAAATATCAAGTAGTTAGTGTTCTCCCAAGTGTAGCACCGTCACGGCACCTAACTTTTTGGGGTATCACATGGATACATGGGTACGAACGATTAGGGATGTGTGAGGCGGGTGAGTTGAGACCTCGCAGCGAGATCACTTGGTTGTCTTGACGTTCTAGCTTGAAAGTCCTGAGCTCGGAACACGCCCATTGAAAGATGAACAAGAGTCACATAGAGATGTGATTGGCAAGTTGGCCTACCGATTGCAATTCTCGTCACTTGAGATGGATACATCCTTGGCGTTGAATTGTAATATGGATCTTGAATCGCTCACAATCAATTATGAGAGATATTGATTTGAGTGGGAGCGCACTGTAGAATTAACTTGTTTAATTCTTGGTGCAATTAATTTTGAACACTGTCCAAGTGTGATTTGCAAAATAGTTGTAGAATAATGGCTCGCGTTTCCACCTTCCCTGTTAAAATTGAATAGCTGTTAAATATCTGGTTAAAACTTTACGGTTGGTAACGTAATGTGAGGATTGTCCTCAAGAGTGCCGAGAAGGACTTTGTCCTATCGTATACTTTCGGTATTCTCTCGCTTATGCTATGGATCATGTGACTCTCGTCCTTCGATCCAAAAGCTAGAATTCCGTTTTAGTCAAGTGCAATATGTTTGCTTCCATGAGAGCCGAACTTCGAAAGTTTGGATAGTTATGTGATATTCATGGAATCTGAAAATCATTTTCAGGGACAAACAAAGGCTAAAATATATGAGATATCCATAGCAATGTTTGTTTGCAAACTATTAGTAAAGGAGTTTACTATGCATTAGACTGATAAGAGAGGGATCCAGAAGAACGCCTGTCATATGATGAAAGGTGAATAAAACAACAACTTAAAGAGAAAGGAAGTGTCCGAAGGGTGTTAGTGAAACTTTCACGCCTAGGAAGTCCGGGGATAACGCCACTCTTAAGTTGGGTGCTTCTTCTGGGAGTAGGAGAAATACTGAAAGTTAAACTGTTAGAAGTATAAAGGCAGAAAGAAAGAAGACTGGAATATCCAGCTCATGTATGAATGTCATACAAGTTTTTGATGTATAGAAGGCTGGTCAAAGATATAGTTCTTGGGAATTATGGTTAAACATGTTAATCACTAATTCTTGGGTATTGTGAGTTAATCACAAAGATACCCGCTCGATTGCTTTCTGTTGCAACTCGATGTAAGAACTACTATGGCCTGGAAGACTAGCCAGGAATGAGGTTTAGGTATACACAGGGAACATAGTAAATGTTACTATACCTTCCATCGGTGTATTACCGTCTATATTTATTTTCATAATTCATTTAGAGTTTCACAAACTCTAGCCCATTGCATAAGGTATCTTACAAGAAGGTTGTTCATAAGAGAACTTTTGATGTTCGGTGTTATGAATAACATAAGGGCCATACTTTCATTATGAATGAGATGTATGTTATGAATGTTGATAATAATACATTACCTCTATATTTACTTTCATAATTCATTTTAGAGTTTCATACACTCTAGCCCATTGCACAATGTTTGTTGCAAAAGAGTTGTTCATAAAAACAACAATTGTTGTTCAGTATTATGAATAACATGAAGGGCCATGCTTCCATCCAAGATGGGACGTATGTTATGAATATTGATGGTAATATGATACATCCATAACACTGACGCTAAATGTCGCAAGACTGAAAGAATACCACACAAGTGTGGCACTGCATTTGGTCACATTGGAGAAACCTGCATGGAAAATTCCATTATGATGGATTTTGAAGTCGTTTGATTTTGAATCATCTGACACTTGCAAATTTCCTCCGAAAAGTGAAGTGACTGAAATACCGTTCACAGGCCATAAGGAACGAACAACAAACTTATTGGTGATCATACATTTGATGTGTGTAGTTCGATAAATGTTGCAAGTAGTGGATTTACTATCTTCAGAAATGACTCAAGTAGATATATGGATATTTGCTTGATGGGACGTAAGTCTGGATCTTTTGAAATCATTCGAAAGGTTTTCAAAAATGAAGTAGAAGTTATTGTAACAAGAAAATTATGTTTCTACAATTCGATTGCAGAAAGGAATATTTGAGTTACAAGTTTAGCGAATGTCTGATGAGTTGTGAAAGGGGTTTCATAGCTTGCACCTCCCGGAACACCACTGCAAGTGGAAAGTCCGTGAAGATGTAATCGAACCATTTATGACATGGTAAGATTAAAGATGACATAAATAAATTTGCCATTATCCCTTTTAAAGTGATGCTTTAGAGACTGCGGCTTTTACACTGAAAAGAGCTCCATCGGGTCTGTTGAAATGACGCCATGGTATGGTACGCACAACCATGTTATATCTTTTCTTAACATTTGGAATATGGGGCTTGTGTAAAAGGTTACAAACCTATTCCAAATCAGACAAGTGCTATTTTGTAGGTTATCCCAAGTTATTGGGTATTCCCCCACCACTATACCGAGGCAAAGGTTTTTGCCACAAAGAACGGTATGGTTTTTGAAGAAAATGGTTCTTTCAAAAAGGTGAGTGGGAGGACAGTGCAACTCGACGAGATAACCAGTATCTTCGTCATCAGGTCAAAGGAAAGGAACCTTGGAAGTGATTCTGGAGTTTCCTACTGCGACTAATACGGAAGTCTCTACAATAAAATGTATGGACTTCGGTCGAACTTGCAGCTGAACCACGTAGGCAAGGCTCGTGCAAACCTCTCAGGTGCGCGAACGAGATATTGTTGTTAGACAACAGTATACCTACGATACACAAGGAAGCGTTGATGGGCCCTGACTCCGGAATTGGCTAAATGCCAATACAATCCGAGATAGTCTCCATATAAATGTTTCAAGATTAAAATCTTGATACACCTTTCGGAAGACTTAGAGTCTGACAAATATTTATGGAACTAAAAACTGATACGGATAAAAATGTTTTATCCATAAAGCTCGACTTGTTGCAATAACAAGTTCAAGGAGTTGACTACGATGAGGTTGTTTCACCGTAGCGATGCTTAAAGTCAGTTCGGGTTGAACTAGCAATTAATACATATTTCAAATCATGAGATATGAAACATGGATGACGAAAGGATTTCCATCTGATGGAAATAAAACCAAGGACTTGCATGTGTTACAGTCCAAGGTATTTTGTCATTCCAGAGGATGCTAGTGAGTGTGCAAACTTCAGAGTTCCAGCGATGGACATAAGAGAGCAAAATGGAGTTGGAATCTTCGTGTTTTGATGAAATGGTCAAAAGGGTTTTGACTTCATCAATGGGTAACAAAGATGCTTGTGTTTCAAGAAAGTAAGTGGGAGCATAATAATATTTCTAAAAACCTTGTGTGCTTCACACATTGTTAATTGGAAATAAATTTCTTGACACGAATTAGGACTTCATTTGAAAATAGTTTTTCGATGAAGTGCTTGGGCTAAATAGCCTTTATATTAGGCATGATGATCTATGGAGATAGATTTACCTAATGGGGCTGAGCAAAGATACATATTGACAAGATGCTAAAACCTTTTAGCATTAAAAACGTCAAGGAGTGATTCTTGCCGAAGTCACATGGAAAGAGTTTTTTGCAAGACTCGGTGTCCCAAAACACTGATGAGCAAAATACATGATGGAGATTCCACACACTCTTGTGTTTGGATTAATAATGTATTCCATGGTATGTAAAAACAAACCAGATATGTCCAATACTCCCAAAGTTGTTGCGAGTATAGATACCAAAGTGATCAAAAATACTGATCATGGGACAACAGTGAAAAAGGATCATTGAGTACTATAGTAGCACTGATGACATGTTTTCTCGCAAGCGGAGATCATGAAGAGTTCATTGTAAAAGGTTACATCGATACAGTCTTCATCCATGCTCCAAGCGATTTTCGATTTAAGTTAAGGGTTTTGTGCAATACACAATATGGTGGCACTATAGTTGGAAATTGTTCCAAACAAGTTACTGTGGCGAATTCTATAACAGAGGCAAAGTATGTTGCCGCTTTTAAAAGCGACAAAGAAGATGTTGAATCATATAGTTCATTCATGAACTTAGTATGGTTCCAAGATGGCTTTTGTCAATGGGACACTGCTGCAGGTAGTTGCTCCATAACTCAGTCTGAGGAATCCAGGTTCGACCTGTGATTCACATACATACAAAACCAAGTCCACACAAAATATGAATTTTGTGAAAGCGTGAAAACGCGAGGATATGAAAAGATACACACGGAGCTGAAGTCGTCAGATCCGTTGGACATCAGGCTATACCACAAGCGAAGCATATTTACACCGGTGTGCCACAGGTGTAAAGTGCATTAGCATTAACTAGATTATTGACTCTAAAGCAAGTGGGAGTCTGTAGGAGATATGCCCTAGAGGCAATAATAAATGTTATTATTTATCTCCATGCTCATTATTATGTTTATGTTCCATGCTATAATTGCTGTGGTTCCCGAGCCCGTATATCCATAAAGGCTCTAGGGAAAACCCATGTGCACGTGTGGAATAATAAACGGTAAAATGTATTCCTAGTCATGCCTCTAAGACTAGCTCAAGTGTTGCATGATGATTATGTTTTCCCAATCATGGGCATGTCTATGCCAGCAGCTTTGAGGGCACAATGTTAGAAGAACATTTGTGTTGAATCGACCCGATTGATGTTATGCTATGAGTTACTTTTGTCACAAGTTAATGGTTAATAACACAGAGATGGTTAACGTTTGCATGATTCCTTAGACCATGAGAGTATCGAGTTTCTTCATGCTTGCTTCATGAACTTTGGGGTTTGTTAAACGTCATCCGCAAATGGGTGGCTATTACGGTGGCTTATGGGTTCATGGAAAAGTATGTCAAGTAACTTGATAGATCAAGATTGGGATTTGCTCCTCCGACGATGGAGAGATATCTCTGGGCCCTCTCGGTGTTACGGTATCCATCATCGTCTGCCAGACACTTTGTGATTTGATCACGGGGATGCCGGAACACGGTAACGAGAAAAGAGAACAATACCAGTAACAAGGTAACTAGCATGGTGGACAAGTTGTTGATCCACGGGAATGCCAACATGTCTCACCTCGGGTATTTGTAACATATCGTGAAGCAACAGGAATAGCACACGGCAACTGGAGGTTCACTCGAATATTCATTCGTATGGGTATAGGGGTCAATATGGGTGTCCACGGCTCCGATGTTGATCATTGATCGGAAGGGGTTCCGTGTCATGTCTATACTTCACCGAACCTATAGGGTCACACGCTTAAGGGTCATCTATCTTCTGAATACTAGACAGGGAGTCTGAGAGAAAATCACCGAAAAAGTTTCGGACACCGAAAAAGTTTCGGAGAGTGGAAAAGTTCCGCAGAGAGGACACCGGATGAGTTTCGGTGAAACTGAAAAGTTGTTTCAGAGGGTACCATAAAGTCAAATTGGTTTCGGCACATGCCCGATAATTCTTGAAGGGTGCCAGAATCATTCTGGAAACTTTTGGGAATTTTCTGGAAGAAGAACCAGAAATGTTCCGGAGCTGCCGGAACCACTTCAGATACTTTTTGCAGATGAAAATCACTTATCTGGAATTGTTCCAGAACGCGTTGAAAATTATTTTAGTGGGTACTGGAAATGTTCTAAGCCCACATAAATATTTTCAGTTCGAACGGACGCTGAAAAATGTCGTCATGAATACTGAAAGTGCTTTTTGGGTTACTTTTTGGAAAGCCATTATTTTGGGCTTTGTCCCAAGATATTTTTTGGGGGTGACATGGATGGATGAGGCTCCCTTGGGGGGGCCCCTCCTAGGTGTGGCCGGCCACATGGGGACTCCTCCTTGGAGCCCCCTCTTGTGCCTTGGTTTCACATTTGGGTCCTTGTGGAAGGACTTCATTCATGTGCTTTTTGGGTTTTATTGTAAAACCACCCTACCCCTTGGGATTTCCTATAAATAGAGGTGGAGGGGCAGCCCTCCACACTCATCCCTTTCTCTCATACTCATGCCATGCAATTATCTGGCTTCTCTCTCCCTCCCACGAAAAGATTTTCGTAGAGCCGAAAGGCTGTCTGGGTTCCGGTGGGAACTAGTTCTGGACGGCGAAGCCCTGCCGGATAGATGACACCGTATGTGTGCAACTCTGTAGAGAGGTCATAGTTTCGATCTTAGTGCCCGAGGGGCTGTTCGTAAGTGCCTCCCGAAGGGCTGTCCAAGTGACGGTCTGAGTTCTGTGAGTCCTCCCGAAGGGCTGTCCGAGTGACCGTCTGAGTTTCGAAGGTCCTCCCGAAGGGCTGTCCGCGACACCGTCCGGGGGACTGTTTGACCGCCTCCCGGAGGGCTGTCCGGGGCGCGGATGAGGGTATACATCCTCGCGGTTGGGAGGTTGTAAATCCTAGCTGCGGGGATCTGCACCGCCGATCGTCACCGACTCTACTTCCGCTGCGCTACGAGTCGGTAATGAAAAGATCAAACCTTGTATGCAGTCTCCATAGTGGTCCTGAGCTGGTGCGTAGGTCGGAAAATTTTTGTTTTCTGCTGTGTTCCCCTACAATTTCTTCATCTGCTTCACCGAGCCGCTCAGGCTGTTGCAGCGCCCACCCGACGATGGAGACCTCACAGAGAGGAGCTGCGAGGGATTGGGGGACACGCCCCGCGGAGAGCGGCCACCATCCGCCCCCACCGGAGCGTCGGAGGCCGCACGCAGAGGTGGCGACGTCACCGAGCCCAGGTTGGAGCCATCTTGGTTTGGGATCGACTGCTCCACTCCCTCGGAAGCCGCCACAGCTGCCGCCATCGCCTCCACCTGCCTAGGCGCCGACGGCACTGGGCCCGGCACAGAGATGCCCAGCTTGTCCCAAGCCGCGGTGTCGATGGAGTCATCGTCCATGCTTGCATCATGGTCCTTGTCCATGTCCTTGTCCTTGAACTTGTCGTGGTCGTTCGGGCCCTTTCCACTGCTGGGAGGAGGAGGGGGTGGGAGAGCAGGAGCAGCCTGGTGGGGGAAGGGGGGGTCCAGCTCCGGCTCGAGCTTGATGTTGAAGGCCGCACCATTGAACCAGATCTGCACCATCCCATAGAGCTTGGCTGGCGTGCGGCAAGCGAAGCGCATACGCACCGGCCCCGAGCGGATAAGTGAGAGCTCGTCCACCACCAGGGGCCTGCCAATCATGGTAGTGGCCGCCATAAGACGATCCACCCGCCTCTGCTTCGGGGGAACACCCCACATCTTGACCCACACCTCCAGCATGGTCATGGCCTTGGGCGCATCGAGGACCACGTCACGGATGCCCGCCATGATATTGTTGATGGAGAGGAACAACTTGCCACTGCGCGTCGCCATCCTCAGCATCACCGGATCAGGGAAGACCACCGAGAAGGGGTCGTTATCGAATGGGGTCACCTACCAATCCCATGCGCCCTCAAACAGATGAGGCAGCTCCGCCTCCAGGATCTCCTTAGAGAGCACGCCCGGCGCCGCCTACACGAAGGCCGCGTTGGCTCCAAGCAGACTTGCCGGCGCCTCCTCCGCCTCCTCTGCGTATGGCAGGCAGAAGAAGCCCTCCCCGGTGAACGCATGGCCCATGGATTGGAGCATCAGGGGCTTGCCACGCGTGGGGCAGTAGGCCGAAGCGTGGCCCTCCTGGCTACACAGCACGCAGAGCTTCTTGAAGGTGCAGTTTACCTGGTAGTGCCCCGTGCGCCCGCACTTGAAGCACTCTGGGCCATCCGCCTCCTCGACAGGGATGGGCTCCGCCGCCGTGCCCTTTGAGGAAGAAGGCCCCGCCCGCTGCGGCAGAGGAGAAGGCCTGGAGGCCGCTTGCCCGAGGCCTTGAACTTCTTCTGCTTCTGCTTGGCGTAGGGGTCGCCGACGCGGTCGCCGCAGTGGGGACGCAGCGAGTCCTTGCGCTTCAATTCCAGGCCCCTCTTCTTGTGCTCCTCTTTCTTCTTCTTACGCTCCTGCTCCTTGAGCCACCATGAAGGCGGTGGCCCCCAGCCGCCATCCTCGCCGGCGCGCTCCGCCGCCCGCGCCTTCACCTGAGCCCGCAGCTCCCGCTCGCGCCGCCGCTCCGCCTCCGAATCTGGATCAGCTGGCACCGCAGCGCGCTTGTCCGCGCGTCGATCCACCTTGGATCCCATCGCCACCACCTCCGCAAAGGAGCGCACGAGGGGCAGTGGGGGGAGGGTTGGGGGAGAGAAGGAACGGGCGGAGCTGCCGAAGCACCGCACCTCGGAAGGAGTGGCTGGAAACCCTAATGAGCAGTCGAGGGCACCACGGCGGATCCAGACCCACTTAAGTACTCGCTGCCCTGGGCTTGGGCCAGGAGTAGTAGGCCTGGGCTGGGCCGGGATCCCTTGAGTCACACTAGGCCCCCCTGAGCTGGTGACCGTGCGTCGTGGGCCAGAGCAGGCGCAACCAAGAGGGGGCAGCCCACAAAGCCCGTTCGGGCCCAAAGACCCAAAAGAGCCAGCCAAGCCAACCCTAGGCACGGCGTCCACCGATCCCGCCGTCGCCGCCTGCGCCCCCGCCGGTCCCGCCACCGCTGGCCGCGGCTGCGCCGAGCACGCCAGGAGAGGACCCGCCTCTCTCACCGCGCCGACCGCACCCCCCTGGGTCACTGGCCGCTGAACGCACGCCGAGGCAGCCCGCTTTGGCGCCCACCGCGACACCCCTGGTCGCCTGGCACCGCGGCCACCGGGCGCGAAAGCGCCACGCTGCCCAGCTTTGAAGGAGCCCCCGAGCTCCTCCGCACGCGCCACGAACTCACCGACCGAAGCCCGAGCCCTGCTGTGCCTCGCATCTTCCTCCACGATGTCCACCTCCGATTCGTCGTCGGAGCTCGCATCCGCCAGCGCCCAAAAGCGGCTCCCCGACCAACCCGCGGTCGGAGCAGGGCATGGAGCCACCGCAGGACCAGCGGAGGGCCGCTCCGGCCGCAGAGCCACCCGGACTGCCGTCCAAGGCGCTGCCTCACCGGAGCCGGAGCCCAGATCTGCGTCGCCCGCCCCGTCTCCTGATACGTCTCCAACGTATCTATAATTTATGAAGTATTCATGTCGTTATATTATCATTCTTGGATGTTTTACAATCATTTTATAGCAACTTCATATCATTTTTTGGGACTAACCTATTGACCCAGTGCCTAGTGCCAGTTGTTGTTTTTTGCTTGTTTTTTACATCACAGGAAATCAATATCAAACGGAGTCCAAACACCGCGAAACTTTTTGAGGATTTTTTATGGACCAGAAGACATCCAATGGGCCAGAGCAGCACCTGGGGGTGCTCCAAGGGGGGCACAACCCACCAGGGCGCACCTGGGGGCCCAAGCGCGCCCAGGTGGGTTGTGCCCACCTCGATGGCCTCCCGTACCCCCTCTTTACCCTATAAATTCCCAAATATTCCAAAAACCCTCGGGGTTAACCTAGACCAGAAGTTCTGCCGCCGCAAGGCTCTGTAGCCACCGAAAACCAATCTAGACCCCGTTCCGGCACCCTGCCGGAGGGGGGGAATCATCTCCGGTGGCCATCTTCATCATCCCGGCGGCCACCATGATGAGGAGGGAGTAGTCCACCCTCGGGGCAGAGGGTTTGTACCAGTAGCTATGTGTTTAATCTCTCTCTCTCTCGTGTTCTTGAGATGTCACGATCTTGATGTATCGCGGGCTTTGTTAATATAGTCGGATCATATTGTGTTTTCCCCTCTCCATCTTGTTGTGAATTGAGTTTTCCCTTTGAGATTTCGTTTTATCGGATTGAATACTTTTATGGATTTGAGAGCACTTGATATATGTCTTGCATATGAATACTCGTGGTGACAATGGGGTATTGTATTGATTCACTTGATATATGTTTTGGCACTCAACTCACGGATTCCCGAGGTGACGTTGGGGTAATCTACACATAGGGGTTGATGCACGTTCTTGTCTTTGTTTCTCCGGTAGAAATCTTGGGGCACTCTTTAGGGTTCTTTGTGTTGGATTGAGTATTATGAATCTGAAATTATTTGGTGTTATTTTAGTACGAACCCTTGGATAGATCGATCGGAAAGAATAGCTTCGAGGTGGTTTCGTACCCTACAAATAATTTCTTCTTATGTTCTCCGCTAGATAGGAACTTTGGAATGATTCTTCATCGCACTTTGAGGGGTGGTTATATGATCCAATTATATTAGCACTGTTGAGAGATTGCACTAGCGAAAGTACGGACCCTAGGCCTCATTTTCAAGCATTGCAATACCGTTTGTGCTCCGTTTTATCAATTGCTACCTTGCTGTTTTTTATTGTTCCTATTACAAAATTCAATATCTACTATCATTACCACACTTGTATCATCATCTCTTCGCCGAACTAGTGCACCTATACAAATTACCATTGTATTTGGTGTGTTGGGGACACAAGAGACTTTTTATTATTTGGTTGCAGGGTTGTTTGAGGGAGACCATCTTCATCCTACACCTCCCACGGATTGATAAATCTTAGGTCATCCACTTGAGGGAAAATTGCTACTGTCCTACAAAACTCTGCGCTTGGAGGCCCAACACAAGTCTACAAGAACAAGTTGCGTAGTAGACATCAAGCTCTTTTCTGGCGTCGTTGCCGGGGAGGTGAGTGCTTGAAGGTATATCTTTAGATCTTACAATTGAATCTTTTGGTTTCTTGTTTATCACTAGTTTGATCTATAAAAGAAAACTACATAAAAAAATGGAATTGAGGTTGCATCATATTATTGATCATCTTTATAATATCTTTCTTGAAAATGATGGTTCCGAAAATTGTGCTCAATTGTTAGAAGAAGAAGTCAATAAAATGTTTGGCACAAAATATTTGAATGATGAGCTTGATTGCAATGTTGTTAGTATGAATTCTTTGAATATCCAAAATGCTAATGATGATTGCATGCCTCCTATCTATGACGAGAACAAAGTTGTTACTTATGATGATTATTGTGATGATACTTATGTTATAAAAAGTAGTGATGATTATATTTATAAAACTTGTCATAGTTATGATCATCCTTTTTCTAAACATTACTCTTTTAATATGGAAACAATTTATAGTATTCGAGTTTCATATGATACTCCCACTGTTGCGAATGAGAAGAAATTTTCTTATGTGGAGAGTAATAAAATTTCTATGCTTGTGGATCATGAAAATAATGCTTTATGTGATGGTTATATTGATGAATCTATTCATGATGCTACTGAAAATTATTATGAGAGAGGAACTTATGATTCATGATGCTCTCTTTATGTTTCAATCCTTATCTTCTATGCGAGCATCATTGAAATCATCATGCCTAGCTAAAAGGCATTAAAGAAAAGCGCTTATTGGGAGACAACCCAACACTTTTACCTATTGTTTTTGTGTGTTCACATGGTTATGATACTGTAGTAATCATGTTTTATTGCTTTTGTTTCAATAAAGTGCCAAGTAAAGCCTTTGGGATAGTGTGGATGATAGTTGACTTGATTCTGTGCAAAAACAGAAACTTTTACGTTCAGTGCAGAAATTCTAATATTTTACTGGAACACGAAAAAATTCTGAATTTTTTACAGTTGATGGGTATACAAATTGTCTACGTTTTCCTAATTTTTCATAATTTTTAATATTACATAAGTATGACCTTAATTCAGATCTTTATGTACTGTTCTGTTTTTGACAGACTCTGTTTTCAATGCATAGTTTGCTTGTTTCCTAGTTTTTATGGCTTATATTGCTCAATATAAATTGTAGAAATGATAAGTTATAGTAGACATGGTGTGAGAACAATTATGAATCTTGTCTTTGATAGTACCAAAGGGAATGATTTGTCTTTATCATACTAACCCATCTCACGAAGTTCCGTTAAGTTTTGTGTGATTGAAGTTTTCAAGTTTTGGGTGAGATATTGATATGAGGAGAATAAGGAGTGACAAGACCCTAAGCTTTGGGATGCCCAAGGCACCACCAAGGTAATATTCAAGGAATATCCAAGCAACTAAGCTTGGGGATGCCCCGGAAGGCATCCCCTCTTTCGTCTTCAATATTATCGGTAACTTCCCTTGAGGCTATATTTTTATTCGTCACATGATATGTGTTTTGCTTGGAGCGTCATTTTATTTTGCTAGGATTTGCTTTCTGTTATTTAGAATAATGTTTTGCATCTTTTATTTCAATAAAAGTGGCATTGATAACCTTTACTATGCTTATTTTGCAAGTCTACATGTTGCTGTTTGAAAACAGAAAGTTTACCGCTGTTGCAAAAATTCCCTAGAAAAGTAATAATGTGATAAAATGTTGAAACTTTTTGCACAATAAGCTCTGATAATTTTTTTTCAGTGTGTTAAATTTTCAGAATTTTTTGAGTTGAATAAGTGTTGATACTCTTGCATTCTTTACAGACTGTACTGTTTTGGTAGATTGCTGTTATGTTTGCATTGTTTGCATATGTTTGCTTGTTTAATGATTCTATTTGAGGATAGGAGTATTAAATATGCAGATGCATTTAGTATGCAATGTTGAATAATAATTTTGGTGATTTTCTACAGTAGAGAATGATAAGGTTTTGCATTGATTTATACTAACTTATCTCACGAGTTCTTTTTGAGTTTTGTGTGGATGAAGTTTTTGAGATTTAGGAAAACCGTGATATGAGAGGAATTAAGGAGACACAAAAGCTCAAGCTTGGGGATGCCCAAGGCATCCCAAGATAATATTTCAAGAAGTCTCAAGCATCTAAGCTTGGGGATGTCCCGGTAGGCATCCCACCTTTCTTCTTCGTCAATTATCGGTTAGTATCGGTTGAGCCTATGATTTTGCTTCTTCACATGATGTGTGCTATTGTTGGAATGTCATTTTATTTTGTTTTGCTTGCTGTTTTAATAAAATACTTAATTCTGAAAGTTTTTGAATAAGAGAGAGTCCTCAAATAGCTACCTGTTTACTTAACTACTCGCTTGATCTTCACTTGTATCTTTTTGTAGTAGCCTGTCATTTACTCTTGTGCTTCACTTATATCCTATGAGTAAATTGTTGAATAAATTGAATATCATGAAGTTGAAATTATATGTTCATATCATGCCTTGTAGTAGCTTCACATTGGGTTTAGAAAGTGAAATCTTTTGAAGTTTGACAATCACAATATTGGTCATACAAGCAATTCCTGAATGATTACTATAAGAAAGAGAACTTTCACATGCAAATACACTATCTTGGAAATCTTTTGTGATTGTGAGCCCCCATCAAAATATTATATGCCAAAATTGTTGACGTTGGACAAGGAAGACAACGTAATGATTTATGTTTGTTCATATTCACATAGAAGTTATATTGTCATAGATCCTTCAACATGTAGTGCTTGCCCTCCATCTTTGCTAGCCAAAAATTCCACACCAAGTAGAGATACTACTTGTGCATCCAAAAACCCTGAAACCCAAATCTTGTTTTCAAGAGTCCACCATACCTACCTAGGGATTGAGCAAAATCCCTCAAGTAAGTTGTCATCGGTGCAATAAGGTAATAAAAATTGCTTCTAAAAGTGTTAGATCATTTAGTGTAAGAGAAAATTGAGCGTTGTACAAACTTGTGATAGCAAAGAATAAAAGCGACAGACTGCATAATAAGGGTTGCTATCATAAGAGGCAATATAACGTGACGTTCTTTTGCACTAAGGGGTTGAGCATACAAACAAATAAGCACATGGCAACCTCTGCTTCCCTCTGCGAAGGGCCTATCTTTCACTTTTATGTATTTACTATCATACAAGAGTCAAAGTTTTTCTCTCTATTCCTTTTTATTTTTCTCTTTTGGCAAGCATCATGTGGTGAGTAAAGATCTAGGCACATATATCCAGTTGGATATGGGTAGCATGAGTTATTATTGTTGACATCACCTTTGAGGTGAATACGTTGGGAGGCAAAACAATAAGCCCCTATCTTTCTATGTGTCTGGTTGAAACGTTTTGCTCATGTGTATGCGGTGAGTGTTAGCAATCATAGAAGACTATACGATGGTTGAGCATGTGGAGCTCTTACTTAAACTCTGTTGAATAAGTTGAATTGCAATTGCTTGGTGACTGAGAACATAGGTTGTTGAGTTTCAAGAGAATTCATTGTTTGAATCTTAACATGTGAATTGGTTGCTACTTTAACATGAGAAATTTTATGAGAAAGAATTGCTGTTATGATGCTAGGAAAAGTGATTGAAATTGTCATTGATCAAACTTGTGCACTTTGCTAGCATTTACACTTCATAAATTATTTCTTTTATCATTTACCTACTCGAGTACGAGTAAGAATTAAGCTTGGGGATGCTGATACGTCTCCAACGTATCTATAATTTATGAAGTATTCATGCCGTTATATTATCATTCTTGGATGTTTTACAATCATTTTATAGCAACTTCATATCATTTTTTGGGACTAACCTATTGACCCAGTGCCTAGTGCCAGTTACTGTTTTTTGCTTGTTTTTTACATCGCAGGAAATCAATATCAAACGGAGTCCAAACACCGCGAAACTTTTGGAGGATTTTTTATGAACCAGAAGACATCCAATGGGCCAGAGCAGCACCTGGGGGGTGCCCCGAGGGGGGCACAACCCACCAGGGTGCGCCTGGGGTTCCCACCTAGGTGGCCTCCCGTACCCCCTCTTTACCCTATAAATTCTCAAATATTCCAAAAACCCTCGGGGTTAACCTAGATCAGAAATTCTGTCGGCGCAAGGCTCTGTAGCCACCGAAAACCAATCTAGACCCCGTTCCGTCACCCTGCCGGAGGGGGGGAATCATCTCCGGTGGCCATCTTCATCATCCCGACGGCCACCACGATGAGGAGGGAGTAGTCCACCCTCGGGGCTGAGGGTTTGTACCAGTAGCTATGTGTTTAATCTCTCTCTCTCCCTCGTGTTTTTGAGATGTCACGATCTTGATGTATCGCGGGCTTTGTTAATATAGTCGGATCATATAGTGTTTTCTCCTCTCCATCTTGTTGTGAATTGAGTTTTTCCTTTGAGATTTCGTTTTATCGGATTGAATACTTTTATGGATTTGAGAGCACTTGATATATGTCTTGCATATGAATACTCGTGGTGACAATGGGGTATCCTATTGATTCACTTGGTATATGTTTTGGTACTCAACTCGCGGATTCTCGAGGTGACATTGGGGTAATCTACGCATAGGGGTTGATGCACGTTCTTGTCTTTATTTCTCCGGTAGAAATCTTGGGGCACTCTTTAAGGTTCTTTGTGTTGGATTGGGTATTATGAATCTGAAATTATTTGGTGTTATTTTAGTACGAACTCTTGGATAGATTGATCGAAAAGAATAGCTTCGAGGTGGTTTCGTACACTACAAATAATTTCTTCTTATGTTCTCCGCTAGATAGGAACTTTGGAGTGATTCTTCATCGCACTTTGAGGGGTGGTTATATGATCCAATTATATTAGCACTGTTGAGAGATTACACTAGCGAAAGTACGGACCCTAGGCCTCATTTTCAAGCATTGCAATACCGTTTGTGCTCCGTTTTATCAATTGCTACCTTACTGTTTTTTATTATTCCTATTACAAAATTCAATATCTACTATCATTATCACACTTGTATCACCATCTCTTCACCGAACTAGTGCACCTATACAAATTACCATTGTATTTGGTATGTTGGAGACACAAGAGACTTTTTATTATTTGGTTGCAGGGTTGTTTGAGAGAGACCATCTTCATCCTACAATTGATAAACTTTAGGTCATCCACTTGAGAGAAAATTGCTACTGTCCTACAAAACTCTGCGTTTGGAGGCCCAACACAAATCTACAAGAACAAGTTGCGTAGTAGACATCATCGCCTCCCGAGTCGCCCGTCCGTACAGTAGCCGTTGTGTCTATCCTATCCATCGTCGTTCACCAACATGGTCATTGTTGCAGCCATCGTGGCAACATGACCGACGTTGTAGATGTCACTCCCATTACGCAATCGCCGTCATTCGAGGTTCACCACATGTCGTCTCGAAAGATTCTAGAGCTCGATCAAACGGACATGCTCAAGGTGATCACACATGCGGGAGACGAGGAGATGGTGGTGAATGAAGCGACCGGCGTGACGAGTTGATTTCCCAGCCCGTCGCGCCACCTCAGTTGTTTCTCGCTAGAGAAAAAAGGACCTGCCATGAGAGGTCGACCGAATTGCCGGATCGGCATGGCGGTGTTGGCGCACAAGGAAGATGAGGGGCGATGGCACATGCAGCGGCCGAAGTGGGGAGGCCTTAAAAAGAGAGAGATAGAAGGCGAGTGGTGCACAGTGAGTCAATGACTTCTGTGAGGATAAGGATAAGGACACAGTAGAAGCAGATATTTCAATCCAACGGCCACATGCGCGGCCAATGCAATGCTCTAATCTGCCGGTGGCTTTGAAACATTTCCTTTTTCTTTTTGGCTTTCTTGCTTTTTTATATCCATGTAATACAATTATTAAAAAAATATCACCATGGTTGTGACTATGATGGACCAACAACAACGGAATAATTCTTTTCAGAGTTGTGATTTTTTTTTGAAAATCTTTCAGAGTTGTGATTGATCCTTGTTTGTTCTTGTAATTATGTGTGACATCTGTGACAGCAAACCAATGATACTATACCCTTCAGCTGGGCATATTACACAGGTTTCATCAAAAATTGAAAGGGAATCACAAAGGTACGAAAGTGCAATGCATTCGTCATTGTATCAAACATCTATCGGTACAGTCCAATGTTTTCACCTACGCTAGGCAGTCAGTGAAATCAGTAAAGCTGCAGCAAGATAGCATATCAATCAATTAGGCTCAACTGCTTAAGTGCTAGGTTATTTCATAACAGTTCTGAAATTTATATATTTTGGTTCAATGCACAATACCAATCTATTAACCAGAATAAGAGACAAATAGTAAATCATTAATCAGAAGTAATTTGAAAGCATCTACCGTTTAATTGGGACTAGCAGAGTGTGTACCTTTTATGGGACAAATTACAGTGTTGTACTGCACCATGCGATGATCCACACTGCTACGAATGGTTGAGACGACGTATGGACAAGCAGTGGAGAGACATGGACGACCACCTCCGGCTGAATTGTTGATTCTGCAGCAGCGCTGTCCTTTGCCCACCCCCTTTGGCCGTGAGGAGGTCGGGGGCAGCCGTGAGGATGTGGGTGACGAGGGTGAGCAAAGGTTGGGGCTACGAAGCGGAGGCCGAGCCGGTCCGTCGGAAGGTGCGCGACAGGGACGAAGGCCAGGCCGGTGGGGGAGCCGGGGATGAGGCAACGGGGACGAGGCTGAGTTGGGTGTTAGGCCCAACCAGATGGTGGATGCTAGCAACAACAGCGTCCTGACTGGGACGTTCTTCACATCTGCGTCCAGCCTGCGACGCCGTTTTCCATCGCGTCCTTATTATTTTTTAGATTTTCATTTACACTTTATTACTTTGGTAATTGTTAAATTACTATCTACTGTTAATAAAAATTTCGTTGGAAAACCACAGGTTTTTGGCTAACGCACAAGTCTACCGGTAATGACCTAGGAAAAAAAATAAACACACACTTAGCCAAATCATCACACTGTTAACATAAGCTGCATGTCGGGCTCACAAGTCAGCATCCCTCCGCATTACTCTCTTTTCCAACACTTATGGCCTGATTGGATTGTCGTTTTCCACACTTCTATACGCCTGTAAAAGATACAGACCTCAATCGGTCGTTTTCTTTTCTGGTTGAAAATCACATATGGCTGGTGATATACACCTGTAATAGTAGTACGGGTGTATAAATTTGCCCCCATTCCAAGCGGGGCCTTACTCTGCGCGGCATCCATCGAACAGGTTGCGGTGACCGCCACTCCCTGGTGCTGATGCTCGTCAGGGTAACGACGACGACGTGCGCCGGCTGCGCGAACGGGTCCGCAACGAAGAGCGCGGAGCAGGCTGCCGGGGTCCTGGAGTCGTCGTTCATGCCGGCAGCGCCTCCTCGAGTCCAGCCACTCCAGCCTTGCCGCCACCAGCGTGTCCCTTCCTAACCCGCCGCTGATCTACTCCTTGCAGAGCTCGCCGCCGCGACCAACAGAGGCTCCGTCCGGCCGGAGCAGCAAGCCGCGGAGGCTCAGCGCCCTGCATGTACGCTCCCGAATGCTACCGTGCCGACAATGCCATCGGTGACCACGGACGCGTGCTCGTCCATCGCCCACAGAATATATGGTGCAGCCCGTGCTAACTCACGTGCCACTGTATTTTTATGTGGAAGACAAGAAACAAATTCAAACGATGCTGGCCAGAGAAACTGACTGGTAAAAAGTGGATGAATATTTGAATTCTGGATACACTCGACCGAGGGCACTCATGACCTCAAACACAATACATCATAAACCAAAATCAGGAAAGTGGGAAGATACACGAATGAATCACAAAAAACCTAACACACACTGACACACCTGACCTACACACCTTCACCAGTGGTGCTGGCTGGGTCGCCGGCTCTACTGAAAATCCCCAGGTGTGCGAGCAATGCCCAAATGAGCGTTATGAGCTCGCCGCCGCGGGAGATGGCCTCCGAGTGACCGTCAATGTTGTCTGATGGAGCGATGTACAACATCATCTCCGACCAAAAGCCGGCGAGGAGCTCCCACGCCGTGTTGTTCTCTCCTTGGTTCAGCTCCGCCAACTCTTGTCCAGCCTCACCTTGGTTCAGCTCTGCCAACTGTTGTCCGAGCTTGGCACCATCCTTGAGCACCTCATGATTTTGTGAGGCGCTCATCAGCTCCACCAACTGTTGATACTCCACTTCAGCTGTTGACACTCCGGCAAGGATGTGCTCGGCCTTCTTCTTGACGGTCTTGTACAAGCTCTTGCACCACTCGTCGTCCTCTGGAAGCAGCTCAGGAGAGTAGGCCACCAAGTAGGCGCAGTATCGGGACAGGTGAATGGCGGCGCTCTTATGGTCAGAGAGAGGTTGACATGATCCAGCTGACCTCAGTTCAAGAATGCTTGTGGCGATGTGGCACACAAGAATGGTATTGGCTATACCTTTTGTGCCATCCACCACCCAAAGGAGGTTGTCGCCGGTCTTCAACTGCGGCCTCGTGCACAGAGATGGCATGCGGTTATTGTCTCGGCTTCTCACATAGCTTCTCAGTGCATTCATGATAGCAGCCTTCACCACTCTTGGCACCTTGACCTTCTGACCAGGTTTAAGACGACGAAGCAGCCTGATTGGAATCGTCCTTGGGTGGAGCACCAGCATTGAACATTGGTTCATCTTGTCCTCCAAATGATTTAATATCTTGCATCTACACTGCAACACACGCCTGATACATTTCTGCATGATACGAGATTTCTGCCAAGAAGCATGGTTTATGTAGCGGCAGATTAGGGCCACTTTTGTCCAGTTAGAGCAAATGAAAGAAGCAATCTCTATTGTCTCAGCAAGCACAACCAGTGCGATAAGTACAACCACTGGTACAAGGTCAAATATTGGATTTCCGAAGTGCTGATCGTGTCCTGCTTGTATCTTGGCATCCTGTCGTCCGTCCACTCGAAGGCACCGATAGCTGCAATATATCAGCCGTAATTCACTCCTCTCAGTTTGAAGATATACTATGACAATAGTTAAAACTAAGCAGTAGCCGATGCTTGAGAGTGAAATTAATATGCTCAGTATGGGCATCCAGCTCTTTGAATATGAGATTGCGAGAGATGAATAATAAAAATCATGAAGAAAAGAAAGCTCATATTCAATCAGCCGGAGTACCCTCTCATCATCGCTATCCTCCAGTAACAGATGCCGTAAAAAGTAAGAAGCTTTGGTGAAGCCAATCTCAACATTGGTGTACCTGGAGAACCGACACCTTAAAAGCTTGGACAGTGCGAAAGAGAGGCATACATCTTTGAGCTCTGATGTCAACTTGAGATCATGCATGTCATCCAGCTGCCAAACTTTGTCTAGGGTCACTAAGCCGTCTCTATTGTGCATCAGTGCAAAGCTATAACCATGAGGCTGCTTATCCACAGATACTGTGTCTTCGCCCATTACTATTAGTCGAGGAGGTATATCCCAATAATCATTTGTCATGTCTGTGTCTTGTAGCTCCTCCATGTATCCAACAATAAGACGAGGTTGCATCCAATTGCTAATGATTTTCTGGCCTTGTACCACGCAAAACACTTGAAAAGTAGCTTTGCAAAGGTGATAGCAAATGGTTGGATAATCACCAACCCTATTATAGAAAAGACATATTCCAGAGACCACTTGACGTAGATATCAGTAGTGTACTGGTCGGGTGATGATAATACTTCATAATAATCCAACCCTATGTTATAGACCATAAGGTAGGAAGTCCACATCGCTTGCACAATTAGTACCCCTGATGGGCCAATGTTTCGCCCTTCCCTAGGATCACTGACCACTACCAAAGTGGTGCTGATACCAACCATTTGAACAAGACCAGTCAATATTAAGACTAGGTTCATGTGGGTACTTGGATCGCATAGGCCTATTATCAAATCTGGAGGGGTAGAAAGGATAACACCATTCTGATTACCAATGGTAGATAGGACATAGGAGATTATGGGTATAAACAATGCAGTGGCACCCAAGAAGATGTAGCGGGTCAATGGATGGTGGCGATAGCGATGGCCATATGCGCCTATGCCAACCATGACTCCCATCAGAATGGCGTTCACCACAAGGAGGGCATTGACTCGGAACATCTGCCCAGTGACGTGCTTAGAGAAGCTATCCGATGCATAAGAGTTGCATTCCTCAATTTCCCTGTCGCCCATTGATCGCTGGAATATGAGATCCGAACATTAGTAGCTAGCACAATTTAAGATGTGAGATTCAATCAAGAGCTACTAGATAGCTTGGATAAGTCAGAACAGAGTAACCAACAAAGTAGAGACTAGTGCAACGAACTCAGATGAGCCCGCTAATTAAAAATTAATTGCTTGAAAATTCTACTAATTCGAGCAACAAAGATAAGTCAATGATTTACCCGAAATGCCAATAGAGAGCTCTCTCTATAAATGGTAGAGATTAGATAATTATCTGAGGCTTATATATGTCAGCTCCTTAATTTGTTGGAAATGAAGAGGAGCAGAGGAGGCTTCTTATGGAAACTGAACAAGCTATAACGGGAAAGAAGAAGGATACCAGGCATTAGATGAAATAATCAAGCAGGGTAAGCAATAATATCAAAAAATAACAAAGCTTCGAGTCTGGTTAATTTACCAGAAATGGAGGAGTTTCCTCTAGCTTAGCTAGGCGCCACGTGTAACAGGATAATGTTTGGTTACTGCATCAGGAGAGGGTAAGAAGCGATGATTTAAAGAAAGGAGATGAAGTAGATCACCGACGATCAACTGCTTAGCACCACCACGATGCCATTTATCTTTCTCTACTTAGAGAAACTCTTCAATGCAGTAGGGTCGCATTCCTTATATGTCTCGTGGCCAACCCCCATTGATCTAGCTGGAATATGAAATCTGAACATTAGTAGCTAGCACAATTTAAGATGTCAGATTCTATCAAGAGGTACTAGATAGCTTGGATAAGAGAGAGAGAGAGAGAGAGAGAGAGAGAGAGAGAGAGAGAGAGAGCCACTGAGAAGGCGAGTGGTGCACAATGAGTCGTGACTTTTCGTGAGGATAAGATTCAAGCCAACGGCCACATGCGCGGCTGATGCAACGCTGTAGTCAACCGGTCGGTTTGAAACATTTTTATTTTATTTTTGGTTCTCTTGTTTTGTTTTTTTGTATATCCATGTTATACAATTGTTAAAAACAATTATCGCCATGGCTGTGACTATGATGGACCAACAACGGAATAATTCTTTTTTAGAGTTGTGTTTGATCCTTGTTTGTTCTTGTAATTATATGTGACATTTGTGAAAGCAAACCAATGATACTACACCTTCAGTTGGGTTTATAAGTCGGACACGAATTTTAGATCATCAATTTGAAAAGCAAAACATGTGTTATACTACACCTCCGTTCCTTTATACTTATAAGGTGTATTTGTTTTTTGATAAAATTTCAGAGTGTAAGGTACATTTCTTCTAATTCCTTATAATTCCCTTACTAGCCCTTCAAAAAAAGGAAAATATATCTCTCCTGATTGTCTGCATCTCTACTTGTAGCAAAAGAAGGAAAGTATCTCTCCGTCGACTGCATGTACTTCCTCCGGTCCTTTTTAGTCTGCATATAACTTTTGTCTGAAGTCAAAGTATCTCTACTTTGACCAAACTTATAGAAAAAAGTATCAACATTCACAATGTCAAATCAATATTGTTAGATTCATTATGAAATGTAGTTTCATAGTATATATATTTGGTATTGTAGATATTGATAGTTTTTAATATAAATTTGGTCAAACATTGCAAAGTTTGACTTGACACAAATCTAATACGCGGAGTAAAAAGGACCGGAGGGAGTATCTCTTACTTTCCTGGACTCACTGATTTACTTGACTCTAACCAATAAATTTGCCAAGGGTAATTTCATCCTAACTTCTCTATAATTATGTGCATTGGTCACCGTGCTGAAAATAATACACCTTACATAAAGGAACGTTGAGAGTATCTCATAAAGTTATAATGTTAGATTCATCGTTGAATGAAATTCCAAAAATATATTTTATGACATATTCCCTCTGGTCCTTTTTACTCTGTCTATTAGTTTTGACTGGAGTCAAAGATTGTAAAGTTTGACCAAGTTTGTAGAATAAAATATCAACATTTTTAATATATTTTTATATAATATTTATTTGTTACTATAGATATTGATATTTTTAATATAAAGTTATTCAAAATTTACAAAATTGGACTTAAGACAAATCTAAAATGCGAACTAAAAAGGAACGGAGGAAGTATTACACAGGTTTCGCTACTTCAATTAAAGATCTAAAGGCCGTGTCCCCATGGTCTTCCTTCTCGGTCCTTGTGATCTCCTAGCAGGAGTGACACTCCATGGCCCGGAGAGGGGGTAGTCTCAACGGTGAGTCGGCCCTTTCCGGAGATGACTCGTGTGTTCAATATAAACCTGTTCATACCCCAGGCCGGGCCGGGTTTCCGGTCGGGCTTGTTAAAGCCCGAAGCAAAAATCCCAAGCCCGGGCCCGGCGCGAAGCACATGAACAGTACCATTTTTCAATTAAAATAATTATATTTCGGGTATTAAAATAATATAATATACCTATATTTCTAAGAAAATATACATTTGTTGCCATTTGGGGCTTTTTTCAGGCTTTCGGGCCGGGCTTCAAGCGGGAAAATGGAGCGCGGGCCCGGCCCGGATGGCAGGCTTTCGGGCTCGGGCCTCCGGGCCGGGCTGCCCGTGCATAGGTCTAGTTCAATATCATGGTGTCTGATGGTTTCTCTTGGCGGCTCGGCTCCGGTCATGTTCAGTTGTCTAGGGTGTCTTATGTTAGGTATGACGTCTCCTGTTTTCTTGCTTGGTGTTGGGTTAGGAGCATTTGTCCCACTAGCTCGAATGCCATTTTTTGTTTTGACCTGCTTGCCTGAGGATCTCCTCATCATTTCACTAGTAGGAGAACCTCTTATAGGATTTTCTTATCTGCGGCGTGTGGTCCATTAGGAACGCAACAACTATATTTGCAAAATACCAGTAGCGTCCAGGCTGCGAGGGAACGTCGCAGAGGTATGATGACTAGCAGCGTCCGAAAAAATGAGACGCTGCTAGTGTGGTGCATCATGCTTGCGTACCAGACGTAAACAACTAGCAGCGTCCCAGCGACCGAGACGTCGCAGGTAGGTACACCACTGGCAGCGTTCACATGATCTCCTTACGCTGCTAAGATTAATTTGCGTGAAATATATGTTTAATTTATATTTATATTTAGAAACCCTTTATAAATTAAGTTGATGTGTTCTAATTTGTAGCACACACTAAGTTATCTGTTCATACAAGTTGGAAGGCAAAATAAATAACAACAGCAGAGTTTTGGAGCAACGAAACGCAGCTAGTGTACATATTAGCAGCGTCTGCTCTTCATCAGACGCTGTTAAACTTTTATAAAATCATGTCTATGAACGGACATTAGGATGCACATATATGTCCTGTGTCCCATTCATTCTCATCGAATTGTTAAAGCCGTAAGACATAATTCCTAATTTCTCATGGAACACATAAGGACACACACCAAAGAGGATTGATCCTCTTAATGAGTTCACATATACATGGAGGCGATAGGGACTAGCGGAGGGAGGTCGGCGATGCCCGGATATGAAAGTAGGGGACGAACAACGATGGGACAGGGGCAACCACGGCTCAGGACAAGGATGGTAGCATGCGAAAGCTTGAGCTCCAACACCGAAAGTGGCCGCTGCGGGCTTGAGCACGAAGGTGAGGAAGGGACAGAGAACGGTGACCTTTGGTCGGGCATGAGTCGATCCATAGGCATATGATGTTGGACCCCGAACAACTCGACGTCAAAGATGGGATGAGGCTCATGCACCTGGTTGTGCATGGGCGGATCTATGTATGGGAAAGACTGAAAGGATGGTGTGTGTGTGTGTGTTTTTTTTTTGGTGTTGGGGGGGGGGGGGGGGGGGGGGGGTGGGGGGGGGGGGGGGGGTGGGGGGGGGGGGGGGTGGGGTGTGGGGGGGGGGGGGTGGGGGGGGGGGGGTGTTGTTTTTTTGTTTTTTTGGTGCGTTGGGTTATGTATTTGGTGTGTTGAATTGATTTTTATTCTTTTTTTTTTTCTTTTTTCTTTGTTTTTTTTTTTTTGTTTTTTTTACTTCCTCTTGTTTTTCCTTTTATTTTTTTTTTTTTTTTTTTTTTGTTCGTTTTTTTTTTTTTTTTTTTTTTTTCTTATATCTTTTTTTTTTTTCTACTTTTTTTTTTGGTATTCTTTTTTTTTGTTTGTTCTTTGTGTTTGAGGTTTTTTGTTTTTGTTTGTTTGCTGTGTTGTTTTTTTTTTGTATCTGTTTTTTTTTTTGTTTTTTTTTTTTTTTTGTTTTTTTTTTTTCTTTTTTGTTTTGTTTTTTTCTTTTTTTTTTTTTTTTTGGGGGGGGGGGGGGGGGGGGGGGGTTATCAACATCTTGGAAAAGAATGGGGTGGGTTGGCTGACATGGAGAAAATCCTAGCGCTGCTCTTGACCTCCTTCTCTCATGTCGCTCATTCGATCAGGAGAAAATGGGGGAGATAACAGAGATGTGAGGTGGGTTGAGGATTATATGGGCTGGCAATTCATCTTCAATTTTGCTGAAGTCTCAAGGGCAGCGCTGGGAAATGCATCAGCTTTGGATGTGAAGTACGCTGAGAGGTCGCTATGGGCGCGGCGATGTGTCGCTTACACCGACCCCGAGAGCAACTTCGCCTGCAGAGCTCTTTCAATGGGCCGGATGAAGAGACGTAGCTGCTATGTACGCTGCTTCATTTGCTTGTGATCGCTAGTTTGTTTCGATTTTTTATTTTTATTTATATTATGAAATATCCTAAAATATAAATATTTATGTAGTGTTTAAAAGATATTTAGACAGTGTTAAAAAACATTCGTGTAACTTTTAGAAAATGTTGATAGCATTCAAAAATGTACACGAAAAAATATTCACGCGTTATGAAAAATGTTGGTGAAGTTGTTAAAATAATGTTTATCAAGTGTTAAAAAATGTTAATGTCATTAAAAAATGTACATAAAAAATTGTCCACACCTTTCAAAACAAATAATTTTGACATTTAGAAAATCTTTATACAACGTAATACAATGTTCATGTAATTCAAAGTTAATGTTTCACGTAGTACCATTTTAAAATATACATGCATTTTTGAAAAAATGTTCACCTGTAATAAAATTTATATTCATGACATTCTAAAAAATGTTTATACAACGTAAATGAATGTTCACTTAGTTTAAAACAAATGTTTTGTATCATTAAAAAAAATATTTTAACGTGTATTTGAGAAATCTTTAACACGTACTAAAGATATCTGTTGGAAAAGGCGATGCCTCGCCAGTCTAGTCAGTTCAAGCAAGGAAATGTCCATTCGAGTGAGAAATCATAACATTTTACCTTGACATGCCAAATGGGCCAAATTCCAACGACACTAACTGCTAGTCTACTCATTTACATGTTTCAAAACATGTCTATGCACATATAATACCCAAAATACACCCTGGTAATAAAAAAATGCATGACCGCCTAAGCCACGCTTAGGGTACTTAAGCTTCGCCTAGGCGCTAGGCATTGGCCAACCGCCTCGCTTACTCCCAACGCTATTTCCAACATTGTTAAAAATATATTAAAAACATTTATTTTAAAAAAGTGTACATCATGTCTTTGAAAATGTTCAACGTGCACAAAAAAAGTTCCACCTGTACATGAAAAATGTACAATCTGTATTGTAAAAAGTAGACATGCTGGAAAAGAAAAAGGGGAAAAGAAAAGAGCCGAAGAAACACAGAAAACCAGAGAAATATCGATGAAAGAAATACCAAAATTATCACAAGTACATACAGGAAACAACCCACAAGAAAATCCAATCAAAACCAGCACAGAAACAAAATCCGAAAAACATGCAAAAAACCGATGAAAAACTTCCCTGAAAAACCACTCCCCAAGGATTCATATTGGGCAAGCCCATCTGCCTCCTGCAAGAGGTGAGCCCTACTTAGGACTCATGAGAGCGAAATCACTAATTGAGGAGTACTCCTTTCAGAGATCACTTCTACCTCCTCAGGTTGCGACAAGTGGCACGCTGCATGTGCGCCACTTGTCGCAACCTGAGAGTTTTTCCTTTTTTTCGTAGATCCGTTTATTCAAAATGATTTATCTCTTAAACCGTGTATCCAAATCTTGAACCGTTTTCAGCGTTGGATTCCTCGTGTCGAGATCTTCAAAGCTAGATCCCATGTTGATAGGTTTTGACAAACTTTTTTTTCATGGAAAAAACAGACGAAAAAACACTGGGAGCACGTTTTTTTCCCTTTCCGAAAGTCATTTTCAAGAGGCACGACAGTGCCTCTCAGCGAAGCAAAACCGTGTCTCTCACGGAAGCAAAACCGTGCCTCTCGCGAAAGAAAAAAAAAGAGAAAACATGTTTTTTTTTCATTTTCGAAGAGGCACGACCATGCCTATCACGGAAGCAAAACCATGCCTCTCGCCGAAGCAAAACCGTACCTCTCATAAAAGAAAAAAACGCGTTTTTTTTGTTTCCAAGAGGCATGGTCGTGTATCTCGCGGAAGCAAAACCATGGCTCCCGCGGAAGCAAAACCGTGCCTCCCACGGAAGAAAAAAAAGAAAATGTATTTTTTTCCGTTTCCGAGAGGCACGGCCGTGCCTCTCTTGAAAGCAAAATCATGCCTCTCTTGGAAGCAAAACCGTGCCTCTCGCGGAAGAAAAAAAAGAAAACGTGTTTTTTTCCGTTTCCGAGAGGCACGTCCGTGCCTCTCGCGAAAATAAAACCATGCCTCTCGCGGAAGCAAAACCATGCCTCTCGCAAAAGGAAAAAAACATGTTTTTACGCGTAATTATTATTTTTTGGGTCAAAAAGCTAAGGAAGACCGGTGAAAAACCGGGAAAAGACAATCTAAAGAGCCGAAAACGCGTGTGGAAAAATAAAAAAAATAAAATCCGGAGGAAGCGCCCAGAGCACGACACGTGACGACGGCCGAGAGCACGCCAAGTGACGCGCTCTTAGCCTATCCCCAAGTGACCCTTGGAAAGGATGGGAACGAGCGCTCTCAGTTAGTTGCTCTCTCATGAGGAGCGATACTTGAGAGCTCCTATGCGCCGCTCGTTGCGGCGAATTGTCGAGCGGACGCACAGGCGCGTCTCCAGCTGGGCCGACCCAATAGCGCAATGCAGTGAAAAAATCGCAAAAAACTCCGCTCGACGGAGGGATCGAACCAGGGACCTCCATCTTTGTACGCACGAGCCTAGCCACCACAATAGACAAGCTTTCTTGGTTTGCCATGGCGCGCGAAGCTAAATGTAATGTAGATCTGAACATTTTCTCAAATTCCTAACGCGAAAATTATTTTGAAAAAGTGTTTTTTAAAAAGCAAACACTTTCCGAATTTTAGAAGAAAAACTAAAAAGCTTGAACAAAGTTTTGATAAAATGAACACTTTTTAAAATCCCGAACATTTTTTTAATTTAGAGAACAAAATTTTGAAATCGAGAACAAAATTTGAACATGAACATTTTTTAAAGCATGAACATTTTTTTAATCTTGAGAACAAATTTTGAAACGGAGAACAAATTTGGAAGCGCGGAAATTTTTGTAAGCATGAACATTTTTTTTGAATCTTGAGAACAAATTTTGAAACGTAGAACAAATTTGGAAGCGCGAAAAATTTCTTAAAGCATGAATATTTTTTGAATATTGAGAACAAATTTTGAAATGGAGAACAAATTTGAAAAATCCCGAATAAATTTGGATGCGCGAACATTTTTTGAAAACATGAACAAAAAAATTGAAGTCTGGTACATTATATTAATTTTGAAACTTTTGAACTTTTTTGTGTAACAAGAACAATTTATGAATTTTGAGAACATTTTTTGAAAACTGAAGATTTTATGGAAAGGCAAACATAATTTGAATATTTTGAAAAAAAAAGAGAAAAGAAAAAGAAAATGAAATAAGAAACCAAAGAAAGAAAACAAACAGAAAAAACCAAAAAAGAAGAAAAGAAAAAAGAAACAGAAAGGAATTTGAAAAATCTGAAGAACAAAAAGGAAATTGAAAGAGAAGAAAAAGGAATTGAAAAATGAAATAAAGAAACAGAAAAACAAAGAAAGAAGAAAAAAAAGAGGAAGAAAAAGAAAAAAACCAGTGAGAAACTGGTTCAAGAACCTTCTGGAAGGTTCCCAAAACCGGTCAGGAACCTTCCAGAAAGTACCCAAAACCGGATACTGTAGCGCATGTTATCTTGTAGTTGGGCCGGCCCATCTTGATCGCTAGGTCTCTCGCCTCTGTGCGTTCGCTCAACATTCTGCCGCAGTGAGCGTCCGTTAGGATATTCCGCGATACTTAGCCCTCGTGTGTCGCTACATATGCTGTAACACATAGATAAGGCCGAAGTAGCTTTGGGCTTTGCAGCCACAGCTGGTCCAGTTAGATGTTTGGCGCGGCTTAAGCCCAAAAAGGACTTACTTGGGACCTCCTAATCCACATGAGAATCGAAGGATACCCTGCAAACGCGTCATTTTTCTAATGTTTATGTTTTGGATTTTTGTTTTCATTTTCCTTTTTTTCATGTTTTTACAAATAAATTTGATACTAAATAGAATAATGTTCATAAAATTTTAAAATGTCCACAAATTCAAAAAAAGTTTGCAAAATCCAAAAAATGTCGTATATGAAAAAAAATCAATTCTTTTCGTGAATTTTAAATTTTGTTGCAATTTTTAAAACAATGTTCACCAATTTAAAAAAATGTTCACAAATATAATGAAATGTTCTAGAATTGAAAAAATGTTTGTCAACTCCAAAAGATGTTCATGAATCCAAAAAATTTCACATATATAAAAATATATTCATGAATTTCAAAAAATGTGAACGAATTCAAAAAACTCTTTGTGAATTTCAAAAATTGTTCAGGATTTTCAGAAAATATGAAGCAAATAAAAAAGGTTTGTGAATTCAAAAAATGTTCATGAACGTAAAAGATGTTTGAAATCAAAAAATAATTGTGAAATCTAAAAATATTCATAAATGTGAACAATGTTTAGATATTTTTAAAAAATCACGTGTTTTACTGATATTCTTGGATTTTGAAAAAATGTTCCAAAAATAAAGAATGCTCAACAATTGATAAATGTTCTTGTGTTTCAGAAAAATGTCTACGAAATTCAGAAAAGTTTACAAAATTGAATATGAAATAAAAAAGAACAAAATAATAATAAAAAATGAAAAACCAAAATGAAAAAAACAGAAGAAGAGAAAATAAATACGCATAAAAAAAGAAAATCAGGTCTGGGAAGGTTGGGCCAGCCCAGCAGTACATAGCGGGGAGGTACAAGCTACGTTTAACATCTTGGCAGAGAGAGCAACTAATTAACGAGCGCTTCTTCGGGAGCCTCCCAATGATCACTTGGGGGTGGGCGCTCTCCGCCGCTGTCACGTGTCGCGCTCTAGGCGTTCCCTCCAGATTTTATTTTTATTTTTCCACATGCGCTTTCCGATTTTAGACGGGTTTTTTTTTTTGCCTTTTTGGTTTTCCACCCGTCTTTATGTGAAATAACGCGTTTTTTTGCTTTCGCGAGAGGCATGGCCGTGCCTCTTGGAAACGAAAAAAAACACGTTTTCATTTTTTTTCCTTCAGCGAGAAGTACGTTTTTGCTTCCGCGAGATGCACGGTTTTGCTTTCGCAAGAGACACGGCCGTGCCTCTCGGAAACGGGAAAAAAATGCTCCCGGTTCGGTGTTTTTGTAGGGTAACGCGGCAGAAAACAAAAAAAATTCGACCTACGCACCAGCCCAGAACCACTATGGAGACTGCATACAAGGTTTGATCTTTTCGTTACCGACTCGTAGCGCAGCGGAAGTAGAGTCGATGATGATCGGCGGTGCAGATCCCCGCAGCTAAGATTTTACAACCTCCCCACCGCGAGGATGTACTCCCTCGTCTGCCCCTCGGACAGCCCTCTGGGAGGCAGTCAGACAGTCCCTCGGATGGTGTCGCGGACAGCCCTTCGGGAGGACGCTCAAAACTCGGATGGTCACTCAGACAGCCCTTCGGGAGGACTCTCGAAACTCGGACTGTTACTTAGACAGCCCTTCGGGAGGCACTCTCGAACTAAGACCGAAACTATGATCTCTCTACAGAGTTGCACACATACGGTGTCATCTATCCGGCAGGGCTTCGTCGTCCAGAACTAGTTCCCACCGGAACACAGACAGCCTTTCGGCTCTACGAAAACTCTTTTCGTGGGAGGGAGAGAGAGAGCCAGACGAGCATGGCATGTGTATGAGAGCAAGCATGAGGTTTGGAGAGCACCCCTCCACCTCTATTTATAGGAAAGTCAAGGGGTAAAGTTGGCATTTAAAAATACCAAAAGTACCCCCACTTTATGTTTACATAAAAGAATAAATCAAAAAGGGGTGCCATGTGGAGTTCCAAGGAGTTCCACCTCCTATGGCCGGCCACCCCTTGGGGCCCCCCATAAGGGGCTTCCTTGGCCCCCAAGCCCTTCTAGAAGCCAAAAGGTGTTTTCCAAAAAATATCCATAAAGCAATTTCACTATTCATGAAGACATTTTTCTGCGTCCGTTAAATCCCAAATTATTTCTGTGTGCCTAGAACAATTACAGTACCCACTAAAACAATTTTGAGCGCATTCCGAAACAATTCCGGAACAATGTTTTTCTTCAGCAAAAAGCTACTATAGCGGTTCCGGCTGCTCCGGAACATTTCCGATTTTTCCTCCGGAAAAATCCTAGAAGTTCTCAGAACAATTCTGGCACCCTCCAAGAATTTTCAGGCGTGTGCCGGAACCAATTTGACTTAATGGAATACCCTGAAACAACTTTTCAGTTTCACCGAAACTATTCCAGTGTTCTCTCCGGAACGTTTTCGTTTCGTCCGAAACTTTTTCGGTGATTTTCTCTCAGACTCCCTGTCTAGTATTTAACAGATAGATGACCCTTAAGCGTATGACCCTATAGGTTCGGTGAAGTATAGACATGACCCAGAACACTTTCGGATCAATGATCAACATCGGAGCCGTGGACACCCATATTGACCCCTATACCCACATGAATGAATATTCGAGTGAACCTCCAGTTGCCGTGTGCTATTCCTGTTGCTTCGCGATATGTTACAAATACCCGAGGTGAGATTTATTGCATCCCCGTGGATCAACAACTTGTCCACCATGCAAGTTACCTCGTTACCGGTTTTGTTCTCTTTTCTCGTTTCCGTGTTCCGGCATCCCAGTGATCAAATCACAATGTGTCTGGCTAGACGATGATGGATACCGTAACACCGAGAGGGCCCAGAGATAACCTCCATCGTCGGAGGAGCAAATCCCAATCTTGAACTATCAAGTCCCTTGACATACTTTTCCATGAACCCGTAAGCCGCTGTAATAGCCACCCATTTACGGATGATGTTTAACAAACCCCAAAGTTCATGAAGCAAGCATGAAGAAACTCGACACTCTCATGGTCTAAGGAATTATGCAAACATTAACTTCTCTGTGTTATTAACCATTACTTGTGACGAATGTATCTCATGGCATAACATCAATCGGGTCGATTCAACACAAGTGTTCTCCTAACATTGTGCCCTCAAAGTTGCCAGCATAGGCATGCCCATGATCAGGAAAACAGAACCATCATGCAACACTTGAGCTAGCACTACTGGAATCAGGATCTTTGCCGTCAGCCAGCTCTTTGCCGTCTGCTAGCTGACGGCAAAGAAGGTCTTTGCCATCAGCTTACAAAAAGCTGACGGCAAAGAAAGAGCTGACGACAAAGACCATGTTTGCCGTCAGCCATTTCTTTGCCATCTGCTAGCTGACGGCATAGAAGCTTTGCTGTCTGAAGAGGGAGGGTGGCCCACTAACGAGTACCACCTAACGGCCACTTTCTTTGCCGTCTGCTAGCAGACGGCAAAGAGAATAGCCAACCTTACGGCCGTTTCCCCCCGGCCCCATCCCACTAGCTACGCTCTTTGCCGTCTGCTAGCAGACGACAAAGAAATTAAACCTAACTAAAAAACGGTCGGCCCCACACCCCACCCTTCTCCCTCTCCCTCACCTCACCCGCGCCGCCCCGGTGCCCGCCGGCCCCGCCGCCGACACCCACCGCCCCTGCCGCCCCCGACCCCCATCGACCCCGCCGCCCCGACCCCCACCGACCCCGCCGCCCCGACCACCACCACCCCCGACGCCCCGACCCCCACCGCCCCGCGCCCCGACGCCCCGACCCCCACCGCCCGGCGCCCCGCCAGTCAGGCCGCCCGCTGCCCGTCGTGCTCCGCCCCCCGCCGCCCGGCGCTCCGTCGCGCCCCCGACGCCCCGACCCCCGCTGCCCCGGCGTCCCGGTGCCCCGCCGCTCAGGCCGGCCGCCGCCCCGGCGCCCCGGCGCCCGTCGCCGCTCCGCCCCCCGCCGCCCGGCGCTCCGCCCACCGCCGCCCGGTGCCGCTCTGCCCCCTGGTGAGGCTTCTTTTTCCTTTTTTTCTGTATTTTTTTGTTGCTGTTTTTTGATTTAGGTTAATTAGTTAGTTAGTTAGTTTTTTTAGGTTAATTAGTAACTTGTTTTACCCTACCGTACATAGGTTAATTAGTTAGTTATTTTTTTAGGTTAATTACTTAGTTAGTTTCTTTAGGTTAATTACTTAGTTAGATAAGCCCAAGAACAAGAAAAGAAAAGAAAGAAAGAAGACCTAAAAGGACTAGGAGGAGAAAACATAAAAAAAAAAGAAGAAGAAAAAAGAAAACAGTGGCAAGCCTATTCCCCATCTTGCTTTGCCTAGCCTATTGTACATGTCCACTTTTTCCCTCCAAAATTTCAAAATTTATGCTAATTTGAATTTACTTTATGCACACAAAATAAACATGGATATATGGATGGTTGGATGGGTTAACATGAATAGTAGTAGGGTGATTTTAGGTTAATAGATTTTAGTTGATTTTAGGGTAATAGATTTTAGTTGATTTTAGGTTAATAGATTTTAGTTGATTTTAGGTTAGTAGATTTTAGTTGATTTTAGGTTAGTAGATTTTAGTTGATTTAGGTTAATTAGTTGATTTAGGTTGATTAGTTGAAGAAGAAAAATAAGACAAGAGGAAAAAGGAAAATAAGGAAAATGAAGAAGAAAAAGAAGACAAGAGGAAGAAGGAAAAGAAGGAAGAAGAAGAAAAAGAAGTAGAAGTGGAGATGAAAAAAAAGTAGAAGTAGAAGATGAAAAAAAGAAGTAGGAAAAGTAGAAAAAGAGGGTCGCCGAGGGAAAAGAGGGTCGCCGAGTGGTCGAGGGCTCGAGGAGCAAGGGGAAAAGGAGTCGAGGGTCTAGGGGTTGAGGATCGAGGTGTCGAGGGGTCGAGGGGTTGAGGATCGAGGTGTCGAGGGGTCGAGGATCGAGGGGAAAAGGATTCGAGGGTCTAGGGGTCGAGGATCGAGGTGTCGAGGGGTCAAGGGGAAAAGGGGAAAAGGGGTCGAGGGGTCGAGGATCGAGGGGAAAAGGAGTCGAGGGTCTAGGGGTCGAGGATCGAGGTGTCGAGGGGTCGAGGGTCGAGGGGAAAAGGGGTTGAGGGTCGCCGCCCCGACCCCCTGACCCCGACATCCCGACCCCGACATGACACCCCAACACCGCGACCCCGACACAGCACCCCGACCCCGACACGGCACCCCCGACCCCGACACGACACCACCGACACCCCGACCCCCGACATGACACCCCGAGACCCCGACACGGCACCCCCGACCCTGACACAGCACCCCGACCTCGACACGACACCCCCGACACCCCGACCCCCGACACCTCCCGAAAAAGGTGCTCTTCGGCCTTCCAGAGGCCGACGGGGTCATATATTTGTGAATTCTGAGTTAGGTCAGGTATTCAATTAGTATTATGTACATATATATATATATTATTAATTAGTTCATGTTATTAGGTATTCAATTTTTTATTATGTTCATGATGATGATACACACCTAAATATTTTATTATGTTTATGTTGTACTAATTTCGTTTACTCTTTGTCATTGCAGGTGTTGACAGATGGTGGGTTCGGGTCGAGAGCGCTCCGAGCCTCCTTCCCCGGCGCGTGCTGGGCGGGGTGCTATTATTCCACCCCAGCACCTTCGGAGAGCGCTGGTAGACTGCATGCAGACACTGGCGGGCGCTTCTTCTTTGGCCGGGAGAGGTCGGGGGAAGACGAAGAGGGCTGCTAGAGGTGGACGTGGCGGCGGGAGAGGTAGGAAGGCTGCTGTGCCTTCCTCGCCACCACCCCCAGCTGATTCTCCAGACCACCGGAGTGCTCCGTCTTAGGTGGACCCGTCAGACTTGGACCCGTCTCGGTCTCCGGTCCACAAGCCTCAGGCCGACGAGCCTCGGGTCGCCGAGCCTTCGTCCCTCGAGACTCGGGCCCCAGAGTCTTCGTCCCACGAGACTCAGTTCCCAGAGTCTTCGTCCCGCGTGACTCCGGAGACTAGTGGCCATGCTGATGGCGAGGACACCTGGTCTGACGATAGTTATAGCGACGGCGAGCTGGTTGAGGGGGGCAAGAAGGTGTACCAGCGTGGTGGTACGAAGCTCCCGGCCGTGCCGGCGACCCGCGATCACAGGTGGTTGATTGAGCCTAACGGGGAGAAGTAAGTGCATTTACTCTTTTTTAACCTTTGTCCTTCATGTTTCTTCAAATTAATATATAATGTGTTGGCCTTGTCATACTGCAGGGGTTGGATACACGCCGATCGTGTCCGCAGGCCCAACCAGGTCCTTGGTGTGCTTTGCCGGCACCACTTCCCGGGGTGGGTCACGTTGCCCGGTGAGGGTCAGGTTCCACAACTAGCACTGAGCTGGGAGCTGTATGTGGCTGCCCCGGCCCCGCCGGAGGAGAGGGTCGACGGTGTCTTGTGCGAGACGGTGGCCGACATTGTGAGGCGGTGGTTTTGGGTAATTTCTCCTTTACAAAATTAAAAATCAACATTACCTAGTGATTGTACTAATTAATGTTGTCTTGTTCGATTGCAGACCTTCTACAGGTGTTCTGAGGAACACGAGGCGGAGGCAGCTAGGGTTCTCAAAGCCGAGTGCAAGCGCCTACTTCAGAACTTACGGCACGAGGCTAGGGTGCATGCTGTTCGAGACTACTACGCCTCGACTAACATTAGGAGGGCCAAGAAGAAGTTCCGCGGCAAGTATCTGAGTAAGGAGAAGTACATGAAGGTAATTACCTATTCTTAAGGCCTTGTACTTAGTTTTCTTGATTTCATTCGTAGGCGTGGCGCTGAAATTTCTCTTTGCGTAACTTAGGTGCCCCCGAGATGGTGTGCGGATAGGATGGACTGTTGGGAGGCGATGGTGGATGAGTGGTGCTCTCCCCAATGGCTAGCCGTCCACAACAAGGCCAGGGATAAGCGTGCCCAAATGAAAGGTGTGCCACACCATCAAGGGAGCTCCAACCTGTTTGAGTACGGGGATCACTGGGTATGTGCTTTGAGCCCTTAACGATTAATGCAATTTCATTCTTCATGCTAGCTTGAGCCCTTAACTAATATGTTGTTCCTCTCTTTTAGGCAAAACACAACAAGAAGGACGTGCCACCGCTGTACGACCTCTATGCCATGGCCCATACTGCCCCGTACAAGAAGGCCAAGGCATTCTCTGAGGATGACCTCGATCATCCAGAGAGCTTCACCAACATCTCCTCCCACAACAAGCTCGTGAGGTACAGAGACGTTGGGAAGAAGAAGAAAGGGGAGGACTTCAACCCGAGCCAGAGTCCTTTTGATCCAGAGATCGTGATGCTATTTGGTGAGGGGAGGTACCATGGCTCGGTAGCCATTGGGGATGGACTCATACGTTGTCCTAGAACTCTCCGGGAGATCAAGAAGCGCCAGACGAGCTCCGATCCTGAGATACCGCCTCGTCCACGGCCAATGGAGCTCGCCATTGAGGCTAGGGCCCAGGAGCTTCTGGCGGAGGCAAAGAAGCAGGCGGAGCAGAGGGAGAGGGAGTTGGAGGAGAGGACGACTAGTATGTTGGAGGCGGAGAGGAACCGGAACGACGCGTCTCACCGGGCCCTATATGAGCTCCTCGTGGTAAGTTTCTCCTGCATATTAGCCAAATCATGCACGTCATGTTCGTTTCATTACTAACTAATATGACTGACTCGTGAAAACAAAATGTGCAGTCCGTGTGCGAGAAAACCGGTCAGACACCTCCGCCGATGCCCAGATTGGTATAGCGGACACGGTGAGTTTCATTTGAATGGTCATTAGTTACTAGTATTCACATTTCAGTTGCATCATGCTAATGAGACATTTCAAATGATCTTTGGTGCAGCATGCCTCCCAACAAGCATCGACCGATCCTTCTCCGTCTCGCACTGGCGCAACCCCGACCCCGACCGGTCCTTCTCCGTTTGGCATTGGCGCAAACCCGACCGGTCCTTCACCTCCATGATGACGGTAAGTTTTCTCTAGTGTTTTGCTTACGAAATGCATAAAGACCTAGACTTAGCTTTATTTCCTCCAAAATGCTTACCATAATGACCTAGACTTAGCTAATCTTCCTCCAAAATGACATAATTAGCTTACTTAGCTCCAAAATGATCTATACTTAGCTTTGTTTCCTCCGAAATGACCTAAGTTAGCTCTAATATGCTAAGTTATCTCTAATATGCTTAGTTACCTAGGTTTGCTCAATAATGACATACACTTAGCTTACATATGTAAAAAATGGCATAATTAGCTTACTTAGGTTTGAAATGGCATAACAATCTTGGTAACATCATATATGTCATATGGTTAGCTTATTTTCCTCGAAAATGACATAATAAGCCTAATTAGCTCCAAAATGATCAATTTTACCTAAGTTAGCTCCAAAATGACCTAAGTTAGCTCTAAGTTAGCTGTAAAATGCTAAATTAGCTCTAATATGCTTAGTTAGCTGGGTTAGCTCAATAAAGACCTATAATTAGCTTACTTATGTAAAAAAATGACATAATATGCTTAGTTAACTAAAAAATGGCATAATTAGCTAGGTTAGCTCCAAAATGACCAAGTTTACCTAGGTTAGCTCCAATATGATCCATTTTACCTATGTTAGCTCCAAAATGACCTATTTTACCTAGCTTAGCTCTAAAATGATCTACACACTTAGCATTTTTACCTAGCTTAGCTAAAAAATGGCATTTTTTCCTACCTTAGTTAGAAGAAGAAGAAGATAAAGAAGAGGAGAGGAGAAAAAGAAAGAGAAGATAAATTCTTCTTCTTCTTCTTTTTCTTCTTTTTCTTCTAGCTAGTCTTCTTCTTCTTCTAACTTTCATCTTTCCTAATTTGCAGATTTGCTTTAGATGAGGAGCTTGCGTTCATGGAGTCTACTCTTCTCCTTGTGCTTCTTTTATGTTTTTGGAAACTTGTTGCAAACTTGTTGTTGGATATGTATGTATGGATGAAACCATTTTATGTTGGATATGTTGTTGGATAACTTGTTGTTGGAAACTTGTTATATATATGTTGTTACAAACTTGTTATATATATGTTGTTGGAAACTTGTTATATATATCTGTGAAATTCTGTGAAATTGGTTGAATTTAAGAAAAAAAAACAGAAAAAACAGGGGCTATATAGGCACTTTGCCATCAGCCAGCAGACGGCAAAGTTGACACGTGGCAGCTATCTGTGCAACCTGGGCTGGCCTATATGGGCACTTTGCCATTCGCTGGCAGACGGCAAAGACTGGCAGACGACAAAGCACGCCGTTAACCCCCTAACGGACCTAACCTGCCACGTGTGCCGTCCAGGCTCTTTGCCGTAGCCTATTCAGCCGGACCTGTTGCCGTCTGCTGGCAGACGGCAAAGGCCTTTGCCGTCCGCCAGGCATGCCTTTGCCGTCAGCCATGGCAGACGGCGAATCTCCTTATTCCTGTAGTGTAGTCTTAGAGGTCAGACTAGAAATATATTTTACCGTTTATTATTCCACACGTGCATATGAGTCTTCCTCCGAACCTCGTGGTTATTGCAGACTCGAGAACCATAGCAGTTATAGCATGGAACATAAACTTAATCAGGAACATGAAGATAAATAATAACATTTATCATTGCCTCTAGGGCATATCTCCTACAGTTTTCGTCTGGTTTTTTCGTGAAAAAAAGTTCATCAAAATCGATCAACGTGGGATCTTGTTTTGAAGATCTCGACGTGAGGAATCCAATCGCGAAAACGGTTCGAGAATTTGGACGCACGGTTTAAGAGATAAAACGTTTTGAATAAACGGATCTACGAAAAAAGGGAAAACTCATAGGTTGCGACAAGTGGCGCACATAGAGGTGGGAGTGATGTTTGGAAGTAGTACTCCTCAATTAGTGATTTTGCTTGGCAGACCCTGCGCTTCAGGCGCCCATTGCTATTGTTTTTGCAAACGGACGCCTGAAGCACCCCCGTGCTGTGCCGGCCCATCTAGCCTTTTTTTTGGGTCTTAATCCGCAAAAAGCACGCTGATTGTGAATCAAACCAGTGATCTGCATCACGAGGTACGCTGGTGTAACCACCAGCGGGATATGGTAAACTTTAACTTTTTTCTTGTTTTATTCCTTCTTTTTTCATTTTTTTCTATTTCCTTTTTTCATTTTTTTTCTTCCTGGTTCGATGAATTGTTCGCAAATACGTGAACGTTTTCTTTAAATTGATGAACTTTTTTGAAATTCGATGAACTTTTTCAAATTTGATAAACTTTTTTAATAAGTCATGACTTTTTTCAAGTTTGATGAACCTTTTTTTTGCAAAAATGATGAACTTTTTTCAAAATTGATGATTTTTTAAATTTGATTGACTTATTTTCAAATTTGATGAAATTTTTTAAATATTGATGAACTTATTTTCAAATATGATGAAATTTTTTAAATATTGTTGATCTTTTTTTGAAAATCATTGAATTTTTTGAAATTGATGAACATTTTTGAAATTTGATTAACATTTTTGTAAATTGATGAACTTTTTTTTCAACTTTGATGAACTTTTTGCAAAAGTTGATGAATTTTTTTCATAAAAAAATCAAATTTTCCAAAACAAGTCGAATACTTCAAAGGTCTAAGTGGTATTGCGTAATGAATAGCACGGCTCTGGTGGTTCTTAAACAATTCACGTTGCCACTAACCAATAGTGTTCAGATGATGTAGTGGTTAGGTGAACAATCCTGCAATGTATGTTTTTTTTTTCGCGAGACAGTTTTCTGATCTGTTCGTTCGTGGGCCGCCCGACTAGGCGTTGCAGTGGGCGTCGGTTGGCTTTCGCTGCGCTGAATGCGCGGAATAGGAGCACCCTTACATCTTATCTATCGACCTACGTGATAAATAGGAGCTGCCCTTATTGGTAAATCCTATTTGACGCTTCAGGCGACCGTTATAGGCCATTTTGAAGCACTTGAAGCACACTCTCCCTCCTGCGTGCTGGTCCGGCCCGTTTAACTTTTTTCTCTATTCGGTTAGAAGAAACAAAAAAAGAGCGGGCATTGGAGTCATACTTAGAAACTCTTCCTTCATTTCGATCGCAATAACCAACTAGGACATCACGATGGCAGTGCACATATACTTTTCTTGTTCTTTGTCTTCTTTCTACCATTCGAGGTTCATGTACTCGTTTTTTATTTATATTGAACCTTTTCAAATTCATGATTTTTTCACAAAAATTTGTAAACTAATTTTCAAATTTGATACTATTTTTTTTCAAAATTAATGAACCTTTTCCAAATTTGTGATTTTTTTTCAAATTTGATGAACTATTTTACAAATTTGATGAACTTTTCTTCAAATCCGATGAACTTTAAAAAAAAATACAAGTAGCGAGCACGATTTCTTTGACATTGTATTGTTTGTAGCACTTTTATTTGTATTTATTCAAAAATGTATGAAAAATTTAATTATTTTAAAATTTTGGATTTTTATAAAGAAGTAGAACATTTTTTTAAGTATCCGAACATTTTTTGAAATTTCTACCTATATTTGAAATTTGAGATTTTTTTTAAATTGGAACATTTGGAAAGTGCTAACATTTATTGTGTTTTGTGAAATCTTTTTGAAAATCAAAATGTTTTAGAAATTTGAGAACATTTTCTTAAATCTGAATGAACTTTGTATTTTTGGAACATTTTGTGGAAATTGTGAACATTTTTTGAATTTCGATAGATATTTTCAAAATCCAAACATTTTTTAATTTTGATTTTCAAATTCTAAACCTTTTTAAAAATAGCAAACAATTTTTAGATATTTTGAACTTTTCTTTTGAAATTTGCAATTTTTGGAAAAGAAAAGAAAAAGCAGGAAATAAAAATAGGAAAAGGAAACCATGGGATAAGGCCTGCTAGTATTACTGATAGGCCAATGAGTTCAAGATGCACTTTAAAGCTATGAGAGATTGTCACGAGGGATAAGGCCTGCTAGTATTACTGATAGGCCAATGGGTTGAGTAAGATTAAGGGCAATGCTATGCATCGGTCGGTGGATGTTTTGAAAAGATCATCCGTGTCATGAGCCACCAAATTCATTGCAGGATGCCCGACCGATCCAACCAACGAGGTTTGCAACTTGATTCATGTTGCGCTCAGATTTGCAACATGGTTCATGTTAGCTCGAAGATTTACACAACGAGTGATTTGCAACATGAGCCATGTTGCGCTCAGGAGATTTGCAACATGGCCAATGTTGTGGTTGTCCAAATGTCGATTTTGTCTTGTGAATCATTGATTTGTCCCGTAGAGGTTGCAACATGGTCATTGTTGCAGCCATCGTCGCAACATCATCGACGTTGTAGATGTCACTCCCATTGCGTAATCGTCGTGGTTTGAGGTTGCAACATGGCTGTCGTTGCAATCATCGCACATGCACGACCAATTAGTCGGTAGATTTGAAGCATTTTTATTTTTTTCTTTCCGGTTCTCTTGCTTTTTTTTATATCCATGTTACATAATTATTTAAAAAAATCGCCATGGGTGTGACTATGATGGACCAACAACGGAATAACTTTTTTTAGAGTTGTGCTTTTAAAAAAAAATATCTTTCAGAGATGTGATTGATCCTTGTTTGTTCTTGTAATTATGTGTGACATTTGTGAAAGCAAACCAATGATACTACACCCTTTCGGACACGAATTTTAGATCATCAATTAGGCAAGTAAAACATGTGTTATATCTCATAAAGTTATATTGTTAGATTCATCGTCGAATGAAATTCCAAATATATATATTATGGCATATTACACTGGTTTCGCTATTTAAATTAAAAACTTAAAAAGGCGTGCCCAACTTACAACTGGATGGAGTAGTTCTTTTACTTTTGCGTTATCTACCCAGTTGGTAATGACCGTGAAAATAAATAAATAATAAACGCACACTTAACCAAATCATCACACTGTTACACAAGACACCTAAGCTGCATATGGGGCTCACTAGTCAGCATTCGAACTACTCTCTTTCCAACACTTAAATCTGTGCGGCATTTCACCGAACAGGTTGCGCGGACCGCCACTCCCTGGTGCTGATGCTCGTCAGGGTAACGACGACGTGCTCCGGCTACCCGAACGAGGCTGCCACGAAGAGCGTGGGGCAGGCGGCGAGCAGCAGGCTGCCAGGGCCGTGGGTCGCCGTTCCTGCCGGCACCGCCTTCTCATCAGGAAGACAAGAAACAAATTGATTCAATTCTGGCTAGAGAAACCGTGGCAAGACTGGTAAAAAGTGGATGGATATTTTGAATTCTGGATACACACTCGGCTGGGGCAGACATGACCTCAAACACAATACATCATAAATCAAAATCAGGAACGTGGGAAGATACACGAATGGATCACAAGAAACGTAACACACACCTACACACCTTCACCGGTGGTGCTGGCCGGGTCGCCGGCTCTACTGAAAATCCCCAGGTGTGCGAGCAATGCGCCCATACGAGCGTTATGAGCTCGCCGCCGCGGGCGATGGCCTCCGAGTGACCGTCAATGTTGTCTGATGGAGCGATGTACAGCATCATCTCCGACCAAAATCCGGCGAGGAGCTCCCACGCCGTGTTGGTCTCTCCTTGGTTCAGCTCCGCCAACTGTTGTCCGAGCTTGGCACCATCCTTGAGCACCTCATGATTCTGTGAAGCGCTCATCAGCTCCACAAACTGCTGATACTCCACTTCAGGTGTTAAAACGTCGGCTAGGATGTGCTCAGCCTTCTTCTTGACGGTGTTGTACAAGCTCTTGCACCACTCGTCGTCGTCTGGAAGTAGGTCGGGAGAGTAGGCCACCAGGTAGGCACAGTATCGAGACAAGTGAGTGGCGGCACTCTTATGGTCAGAGAGAGGTTGACATGAGCCAGCTGACCTCAGTTCAAGAATGCTTGTGGCGATGTGGCACACAAGAATGGTATTGGCTATACCTTTTCTGCCATCGACCACCCAAAGGATGTTGTCGCCGGTCTTCAACTGCGGTCGCGTGCATAGAGATGGCATGCGGTTATTGTCTCGACTTCTCTCAAAACTTCTCGATGCATTCATGATAGCAGCCTTCACCGCTCTTGGCACCTTGACCTTCTGACCAGGTTTAAGACGATGAAGCAGACCGATTGGAGTCGTCCTTGGGTGGAGCACCAGTATTGAACATTGGTTCATCTTGTCCTCCAAATGATTTAATATTTTGCATCTACACTGCAACGCACGCCTGATACATTTCTGCATGATACGAGATTTCTGCCAAGAAGCATGGTTTATGTAGCGGCAGATTAGGGCCACTTTTGTGCAGTTACAGCAAATGAAAGAAGCAATCTCTCTTATCTCAGCAAGCACAATCAGTGCAACAAGTACAACCACTGGTACAAGGTCAAATATTGCACTTCCAAACAATTGATAGTTTGTATTGCCTTGCACTTCTCCCCAGAGCTTTCTCTGGAATTGACGGCAATTATAGGTGCAATCTATCAGCGGCAAATTCCAACTGTAACTCCAATAATCAACGTGACGATATACTATGACAATAGTTAGAACTAAGCAGTAGCCGATGCCTGAGAGCGAAGTTAATATGCTCAGTATGGGCATCCAGCTCTTCAAATATGAGATTGCAAGGGATGAATAATAAAAATCATGAAGAAAAGAAAGCTCATATTCAATTAGTTGAAGTACCCTCGGATCATCGCTATCCTCCAGTAACATATGCCATAAAAAGTTAGAAGCTTTGGTGAAGCCAATCTCAGCATCTGTGTACCTGGCGAACCGGCACCTTAAAAGCTTGGACAGTGCGAAGGAGAGGCATACATCTTTGAGTTGTGATGTCAACTTGAGATCACGCATGTCATCCAGCTGCCAAACTTTGTCAAGGGTCACTAAGCCGCCTGTATTGGGCATCAGTGCGAAGCTATAACCTTGAGGCTGCTTATCCACAGATATTGTGTCTTCACCCATAACTATTAGTGGAGGAGGTATATCCCGATAATGATTTGTCATGTCTGGATCGTCTTGTATCTGCTCCATGTATCCAACAATAAGACGAGGATTGCATCCGATTGCTAATGATTTTTTTGGCCTTGTACCACGCAAAACACTTGAAAAGTAACTTGGCAATGGTGAGAGCAAATGGTTGGATAGTCATCAATCCTACTAGAGAAAATACTTTTACCAGAGACCACTGGATGTAGGTTAAAGTACCACCCAGCATGTAGAGTGTTTGGTAATACTTCAACCCTATGTTATAGACCATAAGGTAGGAAGTCCAGATTGCCTCCACAAGTAGTACCCCAAATGGGCCAATGGTTCACCCTTCTCTAGGATCACTGACCACTACAAAGTGGTGCTGATACCAACCATTTGAACAAGACCAGACCATATCAAGGCTACGTTAATGTGGGTACTTGGATTGCACTGGCCTATTATCATTGAAACAATTCCTTATTTAACACTATCTTAAATTTTGTTTCCTTATTTGACACTGAAAAACTTTTTATTCCCTATCTAACAACGAGTCTAAATTTTGTTCCTTTGATGACACTTTCGTCCATTTTTAGCCTAAATGACACCTGAAAAGATCCTTTTGCCTCTTATGTGGTATGTGTGTGAAGGGCAGTAGCACACGCACGCATCATTAGTGTGAGGGCAGCAGCACACGCGCAGCACATACACACACGCACACGCACAGTAGCACATACGCACGCACCACACTCACAGGCAGCATCACACGCACCTAGCACACACATGCAGCAACAACACACAGGCACGCAACACACACGCAGCAGCACACACCTACCAGCACACACAACAGCACAAACGCACACATCACACACACACGTACATACACATGCAGTAGCAAACACACACGCAGCAGCGCACACGTGCACGCGCGCGCGCACACACACAGCAGTAGCACATAGGTACGCGCGCGCGCACACACACACACACAACATCACATACACATGTGCACACAAACATATCACATGAGGGCAAAAGGGTCTTTTCAAGTGCCATTTAGGCTTGTAATGGACGAAAGTATTATATAAGGCATAAAAATTAGACTCGTTACATAGGAAAGAAATTATTTGTCGATGTCAAATAGGGCAAAAAATTTAGACACGATGTTAAATAAGGAATTCACTTATTATCATTTCTCCAGGAGCAACAAGGATAATGCCATTCTGATTACCAATGGCTGACATGACATCTTTTTTATAAAGGATGCTTTTTTTTTGCGGTTGGGGTGCTTTTATTAACTCAAAATGTAGCATCGAGTGGATACAATTTATGATGAGCAACACCCTGCGTTTGGATAGCTAGGATCATAGCTAGGATGCACACAGCCAAACACAAATAGCCTGAAAAGACAAAAAGATAATAAAATGGACATATTGGCACCAGTAGAGTCAAATAGGACCGTCACTATGCCTATGTCGAAAGAGATGATGGACCAATGCGAAGGTTATGCTGACACCCATGTTGGAAAAAACCCTCCGTGGCCACCTGCTCCAATCGCGTAGACACCGTCTTGAACAATAGTTGATACTCCATACGGTGAAGCATAGACCACGAACGAAGCCAGTGCGTACAATGAAAAATAACCTGCAAGGGAGAAGAGTTTTTGTCATTAAAAATGAGATCATTTCTACATAGCCAAAGCAACCATAATGGTAGACAGGACATAAAAGATTATGGGAATGAACAATGCAGTGGCACCTAAGAAGATGTAGCGGGTCAACGGATGGTGGCGATAGTGGTGGCCGTATGCGCCTATGCAAACCATGACTCCCATCAGGATGGCATTCACCACAAGGAGAGCATTGACTTGGAACATTTGCCCAGTGACGTGCTTAGAGAAGCTCTCCGATGCTACAGAGTCGCAATCCTGCCCCTCCACTGATCTAGCTGGAATAGGAGATCTCGACATTAGTAGCTAACATAATTTAAGACGTCTTATTCAGTCAAGAGCTAATAGATAGCTTGGAAAAGTGAGAGGAGAGACAGAGGCCAACATGCATGGTAGTTGAGACTAGTGCACCGAAGTCTGATGAACTAATTAAACATTAGTAATTGCTTGAAGATTCTACTCATTCCAACAACAAAGACGAGCCAGTAATTTACCCAAAATGCCAATCGAGCGCTCTCCGTATGAATGGTAGAGATTGGATTATTTATCGAGGCTTATGTAGGTCGGCTCTTTAATTGTTCGGAACGAAGCAGAGCAGAGGAGGCTTCTTACGGAAATGAACAAGAAGGGGAAAACGAAGAAGGATGTCAGACATTAGAGGAAACTATCAATCAGGGTAAGCAATAACATCCAAAAAATAAAATACCAAAGCTTCGAGTCTGATTCAGTTACCAGCAATGGAGGGGATTCCCCTAGCTATGCGCGAGCCGTGGGGGGATAATGTTTGCTTGCTTGATGCATCTGGAGAGGGTAAGAAGCAATGATTTAAAGGAAGGAGATGGGAGTAGATGACCGACGAGCAGCTGCTTTAGGATTTTTTTTTTCAAAACTATGATAGGATTTATAGCAAATATGAAATCTATAGGGTTGAACGTCAAAAAATCAAAACTATAACCCCGTCGGCCTGCGGTGGGCCGAAGAGATACCTGTCGGCCTCTGGCTGGCCGAAGGGGGACCTGTCGGCCTCTGGCTGGTCGAGGGGTGGCCTGTCGCCCACCAGGCGGCCGAGGGGTGGCCTGTCGGCCTCTGCTAGGCCGAAATGTTTTTTTTTTGAATTTTAATTTAATAATGATGTACAATGATTGCCCGTCTTATAAACATTGTAAAAATATTATTTATGCTTCCGCGCAACTCTTTTCCTCCATATTTTCCCGGCATCCCTTTCCCGCCATATTTTCCCGCCATCCCTTTCCCGCCATACCTTTCCCGGAATATTTTTCCGCCATCCCTTTCCCGCCATACTTTCCCGCCATCCTTTCCGGCCATTTCTACTCTCTACCTGTAAGACCCCCTTGACAGTAAGGTGGGTAAGCAGTGAAGTGTAGTGTACTCGAAATGTCCGACTATCCTTTTGATCGTAGTTTTCATCCTGAGATGAGCAAATGTCTTCTGAGACTAGCCACCAATTTCAGGATGGACAATAGGATAGTTCCATGGGACGAACTCATCAGTAGTGACACCATACTGAATGAGTTGGCTCACGCATTACGTAGGTCTGGGTGGCCTGGAAGGACCTATGAGGAGGTACGTAAAGAACTTCTTAGGTTGCATGGAAGGTGGAAGAAGGTAGTGCAGACGAAGAGTGAAACTTTGTTAAGGATTGCAGCAGAGCATACATATTTATGGACTGCCGACAACGAAGACGAAGACGATATCTTCATGCCGAGCACCAAGGGCAAGAGTACCGCATCGTCGAAGGGTAAGAGTACCGCATCGACGGAGGATGACGATGATGCCTTCATGTAGTCTGTAAGTTTCATTTTTTTAAGTTCAGCCCTACCGTTTAATTCAGATGTACCTGTATCTGAATGAACTATTGCAGTCTCTTTGGAAATGTAACTGGAATGACAATGCGAATTAATAGTAATATGTTTCTCGCATACATAGGTCGATATATGTCTCCAACTCTGATAGAAGCAAGTGCGATAGTAACACATACATCAAGCATATCTCATACATAGATAATGACTCATACATAGATAACCATATCACTGCTGGGGACGACGACGAATCTTGGGCTTCCTCGGACAAGGACCGGAAGGCGATAAGCGCTCAGCCGGTGGACGAGTCCCACGATGACCACGACCATAGACAACCTGGTCTGTCAGTGTCTGTGTCTCCTGCGTCCATGGTGGTGGTGGAGTGTGAAGAACTGTCTGCGAGAACTCATAGGTGTTTGCAGCTCGGTCATCGTCGTCGCCGTCGCCGTCTAAGAACGAACCAGCACCACTAAGTATCGGTGAATGGACTGAATGCATGAACGGTTGCGACTGGCTACTGCCTGCAGTAAAGTAAAACATGTAAAATTGATTTGCGAACCTACAATGTTTAAAAGAATGTATAAAGTAGTGTTACCTAGGTCCATCTGATTATGCCAGGAAGAGCCCCCTAGTTGTGAAGGAGGTGTTTGCTGCCAGGAAGAGCTCCCTGGTTGTGAAGGAGGTGTCTGCTGCCAGGAAGAGCTCCCTGGTTGTGAAGGAGGTGTCTGCTGCCAGGAAGAACTCCCTGGTTGTGAAGGTTGTGGTTCTGAACGCTGCACAGAGGGTCGTGGTTCCGAACGGTGCACAGAGGGTCGAGGTTCTGAACGCTGCAGAGAGGGGCGTGGCGGACGATGTGCTGGACGAAGAATAGCAACATCCGAAGATCGTCTATATGTAACAGCTGAGTAAATCCCGCGTAGCTTCTCATCAAGTTGCCTCAACCATGAGACGTTCTCTCGCGGTGGAATATTATCTCCCCTCTCAAAGCGTTGCATTAAAGCGGAAACCTTCTCTAGCGCCTCGCATGTCAAGTCACCCTGTACACGGAGAGTTAACCAATTAGATCATCGTTGTATGGCAGACAACACGAATAGTGAACCAATTGTATATGTTCAGGTTAAGAAGAAACTGAACATGTGAGAACCATAGCACGTACCGCGTGGTGTCTGGTTCCCACAACAGAGGCAGTTGGGAACAGATCGCTGGTGAGAGGGGCTTCGATCTGATCAAGAGCTGCTGATGGAACCAAGTAGATCCTCGTGCTATGCCGGTAACACTGCAGATACAACCCGAACTTGTCCCAGTCAAAGGGCGGAATCTCATCCCAGATATTTGTCGGCGCAGTAGTCCATTCATCCACGTAAGGACTAATGTCTTGAAGCCAAGAATGCAGGGACTTGTTTCCTTCTCCGTGACTGTACCTGAGATTGACATGCGCGTTACATGATTAGTTATATTCTGAATGCAGACCTAAGAACTAAAATAGTATTACTTACTTGTGCACGTGATCTGGTAAGTGTGGAATAACTGGAGGGTCAGGCTCTTGGCATAGACCGAACTGTCTCATCACCCTATGAAGAGCCATCTCCTCAACCGTCACGTCGAACACCAACCTGGCCTTGGTTATCCAATAGTGCCGATCTGTAGTGCACAATCCAGAAATTCCAACTGGGCATCTGGATAATATAGCCTGATGGGAGTATGGCTCCCAGATAACTTGATCCTCGTGCAAACTATCAAACTGCGTCGTGAAGGAGGGGTAGCAGCCCCTCACCTGGCTATGCGCAAACTGTCTCTGTGCATGACAACAAATAAGCATTAGTAATACTATTGAATGGTAAGAAATAAACATTAATAATTCGTATTGTTACTTAATATGAAAATACCTCTCTCCGTGTCCAAACAGATCCCATAGTAGGCAAGTCGCCGATAGTAGGCACGTAAGTCCCAGCCATGTCCTCCAAACCAAAAGGTTTATCAACGCAGACATAGGGTCGACCAATAGGGAATCTCTCGTATGAACAGAGCTGCAACAATAGTGGACATCCAAAGGGACCTGATTTTCTAGACTTCAACAAGCAAGCTTTGCACAGGCCTCTGTACGTAGCAGCTAACACAGCAGAACCAAAACTCCTCTACAGAATGTCCCCAGGGCAACGTGTGTCAGCTATCTCGCGTGCAATACCGATGAGTCGTGCATCGACAGTGGTCACGTGGTTCTCCGTGAACATCGTCTTGCCGAACAACCACGTAATATATGCCTCTAGGGATCGGTCAATCTGTGCCTCTGACAACTGAACATCGGGATATCCTAAGGAGACAATCTACATAGAAACCAAATGATTGTATAAACTATGCAATGAGGACAACAATGAAAACAACATTTTTTAAACTGGCCGTGAAGGTTACCTGAAACTGGCTCAACCACTTAAAACGAGGCCCGTGAGGATCGTTGTCTAGACCCTTAGCAGTTGGCACCGTAGCCAAAAAACGGGCCTGCATCGATGCTAGCCAACCAGGTTCTGCCTCTAAAGGACCTATGGCAGCACCGGCCAGAGGTAATCCCAACAAGTAAGACACATCCTGTAAAGTAGGCACCATCTCTCCCCAGGAAAAGTGAAACGTATGTGTCTCTGGTCTCCATCTATCTACTAAGCAGGTATGGAGTGACTTGTCGTAAGAGAAATGTTTCACTTGCCTCTTGTGTAACTGCATTGGTTCACCTGTCTCATCCAATTGCGGATGTTCAACCCACTCATCCAATGTACCCTCAACCAGCCGTGCCAAGGGTAGAAGTCCAGCCCAACTTAACCTACAAAATAAAGAGAGTCATTATACCGGCTATCAAAAGTATGTCAAACATAGTAAGTCATTTTACGGACACATACCTATTAACCCATGAGTCGTGTATCATCCAGTTAGACTTTGGGGTGTGAGTGACCAACACGTCTAAGTTCTTGCCCGCTTCCATAAGTGCGGCCCGGTGCCCTCTATCGATATTACCATTAAGCAACGGATACGAAGCCATATCTGCAATTCGAACAACAAATCTCAGATGCAAATTAAAACATAGTCCAGACATATTACAAATTAAAACATAGTCAAATAATATTACAAATTAAAACATAGTCCAGACATATTACAAATTAAAACATAGTCCAGACATATTACAAATTAAAACATAGTCCAACACATATTATAAATTAAAACATAGTCCAACACATATTACAAATTAAAACATAGTCGAACACATATTACAAATTAAAACATAGTCCAACACATTATATAGCTTCTAAGTTATTTCTTCCTCGTCCGCCCCTTCGGCCTCGACTGCCACGACCACCACGACTACCACGACCACGTCCGCCTCTTCCTACTGTTGTCGCAGTCGTCGATGTGGAAGCACCATCTTTGTTCAGGTCGGGACAATATTTAATCCTATGCCAATAAGCCGCGCATAGCAAACATTGTCTGGTTGCTCCACCAACTTCAGATTGGTCCATATCGTTTTGCATGCGCTTTACCTTACGTCTGTCCCTGCTTGTTCGCCGAAGTTCTGGATCCGGGATGTATACTCTCTCCCCATCGTTTACCTTGTTGAAATTGCCGACGACTCTAAACCCTGTCATCTCACCTATCCAGACATTGAGTACTGCATCTTTTAAATAGTATGGGGACACGAAGGAGATAGTGTCCAACTCAATCTGGCCACAGGCAGCCAACACATGTGAGCAAGGCAGGTGCAACAACTTCGGTTTGTTGCATGTACACTCACAAGTTGGATAAAATTCCGTTCCAATTTTTACCTCGTGCGTCTTCACCTCATTTGCAGAACCAAAACCATCTGTAGGAAGCTGAACCTCATACCTCCTTTCCTGATTACCTATGAGTCTGACAGTGTGCTTCTTTGCTTTCTCCATCTTCTTTGCCATGTACTCCATGACACGGCTACAATAAGGTGTGTTCTGGTTATCTGCAATATGCTTCTTTGCTAACTCGTGCCTTTCTCTGAAATATCTCAAAGTGCCATGGAATACAGCCTCTACAATAGCTGTGAGTGGCAATGCTCTATTCCCTCTGAGTACAAAGTTATACACCTCTGCAAGATTGGTTGTCATGTGGCCATACCTAGCTCCATGGGTGTCATGCAGCAAAGACCAATTCACCGGAGGATCTTTCTCTATCCACTCAGAAAAATTCTTTATTGCCCTGCCCTTCTTTCTCTGAGTATTAGGAGGGTCAATTGCTGGCAAGTCACAAAGACCTACTGGCTCCTCTAGCTCCGCGATGAGTGCTGCTAATTTAACCTGATCTTTTTCCATTTTCTTCCTCGCACGGACCTGCTTCTTAGTAAACTCATCTAGTTTTGACCAAATAAATTCGTATTTGTGTTGCTGGTTCTGGTTGCATAATTTTTTGAACAAGTTCATCAACCGTTTGTTCTTAAACTATGAGAAAAAATTAGCCCCAAGATGGCGCATGCATCACCGGCTCTGCAAGTCCTTCCAAGGTGTTGGCTCGTCAGTTGTTGGATTCCTTAGTGTCTTCATGGCCTTCAATATACCAGCATGTCTATCATGAATGACACACACGTTTGGTCGGTCTTTCACGATCGCAATTTTAACTTGACAGAAGAACCATACCCAGCTCGGAAAGTTCTCACCCTCCACAAATGCCATGGCAAGTGGGATGATTTGATTGTTCCCGTCCACACCAATAGCAGTCAGGATTTGCCTTTTGTACTGACTAGTCAGGAATGTACCATCCACAAACATCACAGGAGGACAATGCCGGAAAGTTTCGATGCACATAGCGAAAGAGAAGAATACTCGTTTCAACACCTTGAAATCTGGTATACTCTCCAACCTCGTGTGTTGTATGTTAACATAAGTGCCGGGATTCCTCTCCTTTAGTATGTCAAGGAGACGGACAACATTACCATATGAGTCGAAGAACGTCCCAAACCTTTCCTCCATAGCCTTCTGCTTAGCCCTCCAAGCTTTCCCATAAGGAATCTCATAATTCCATCTGACCTTCACTACTGTCTGGATGTGTTTTGCTTCCATATCTTTCTTCTCCACTATCTCAGTATACATGAGTTACGCAATGAGAGTTGAAGTCAGGTTTGGATGATGATCCAACAGGTTTTTCCTCACACAATTATGTGGGACCACATTGGTGACAACCCAGTGGATGTTATACTTCGGCACGTGCCCGTGCACCTTCGCAGGACAACCTATTTCAGCACACTTCACGGTATAGTTTGTTGGACTTGATATGTGTGTCCGGAAAACCCTCTGCGTAGACATAACCCACTTTATCACCGCATACTTCAATTTTTTCTTTGTATCAAACATAGCCCCTATCTGGTGGAGTCTCATGGCCATCGTTGACAGTAAGACCAGTGGATATGTCCTGATCCCATGCAGAAGGAATCGGTACCTCCACTTCATCCTCGGAATTTTCAGAATCCAGATCCTCCGCAAATCCATCCTCGTCCTCTTCCTCCATCACCCTCTGCATTTCATCGCCTTCCTCATCCCCATCAGCAACACCAGAACCAGCTAATATTATCGACTGACTCTGCCCAGTATCATGACCACAAACATTGTGTGGCACGTAGTCTGACTCTTGGCTAGCATCCACATCCTGTGGCTGTGACCCGGATAAATATATCTCGTTAGCCACTTGACTACCCTGGCTGGGTTCATACCCCACGTGGAGTTGTACGGTATTCTCCTCCTTCGCCACTGGTTGCACTAGGGCATATGGGTGGATTCTTCGGTCTCGGCAACGACTTAACAGGGTCAACCAATGATGGCTCCTATCTATCGGCATCAACTCTCACTTGACATTTTTACAGGATTTGGTCCACAATGCATGAATACTGATGGAACATACTTCAGGATCCAGCCCAAAACTAGTAGTCAACCAGTGCTTCAACTGTCTAATGTACAGTCTGTCCGGGTCTGAAAGTGTCATGACGCCATTTTTAAACTCGCTAAGATCAACCCCCAACTCATTATATCGAACATTACCAGGGCCGTAGTAAACAGTCAAATTTACTGATTCAGACATTTTCACCTGTCAGACATTGCCACCTTCTCATTAATCGCAACGAACATAATTATTATCGGCTGCACTAACTATCCGCTAAAATGACTATGTACACTAAATAAACTGTACAGCTCATAGAAAATTTATGACGACATTGTTATACCTTCGACGCGTGTGTCCCCTTCTTCTTCCTCCTCTCTTCAACTCAGCGGCACCGGCCACCTCGTGGACTCCTTGCACCACCGGAACTCCTCCTCACCACCACCTCCTCCTCACCACCACTGCCTCCACACCCGCACCTCCTCCACCCCACCACCTCCTCACCAGCCACACCTCCTCCACCCCACCATGGCTCCTCCTCACGCACAAAAAACTACCCCATAGCAAAAAAAAAATACCGTAGGCTGGCGGAGAATGCTATGATCTATTGTTTCTGCGGATTGGATAGAAAAATGGGTGGAGGAGGGAAGAGATCAGCACAGGGGACGAATGTACAGAGAGCAATGAGAGAGAGAGGAGGAGGAGCTAGCGACCAGAGGAGGAAGAAAGGAGCCGCTCGGCCTTATCCAGGGGCTCTTCGGCCGCCTGGAGGCCGACGGGTCCTCTTCGGCCGCCTGGTGGCCGACAGGCCCCTCTTCGGCCGACAGCAGGCCGACGGGCCCCTCTTCGGCCCACCGCAGGCCGACGGGCTGCTCTTCGGCCCACCGCAGGCCGACGGGGTGCTATTTCTGCATTTTTTGCATTGGGCCCTATAGTTTTCAAATTTGCTATAATATTCGTCATAGTTTTGAAAAAAAATCCTGCTTTAGCACCACGACGATACCCTTTTTCTTACTTAAATTTGACGTCGTACAAGTGTGTCCTTTAGCCATGCAGCAATAAAGTGGGTGCATGCATCTCCCAGATGCAAAGGCCGGGGGTCTATCCTCCTTTTCAAAAAAAAAAGCCACGCAGCATATTATGCCTTGCCTATTCCCAGGGGCAGATTCTTCACGCCAGCTCATGATGCCCAATCAACTGCGGATGAAGTGCCAAAGGATGGCTCTAACTTTTACTCCCTCTGTAAAGAAATATAAGAGTACTTAGATCACTACTTTATTAGTGATCTAAACGCTCTTATATAAAGTTTGCGCGACGGAACCAGGCGCCGCCCTCTTCCTGGCAACTCGGGAGGCGAAACTCTCGCCACGCCTTTGTTCCTCCAGTCCCTCACCTCATCTCGTCGCCGCTAGAGGCGCCAGCTGGCGAAGCTTGGCAGGTTCCGGTGACGGCGGCGGTGCGGTGTTTCTTCGGCTGGCACTGGAAGGCGGGATTGGCCAGGATTGGTGCGAGAAGGAGGGGCGCGGCAGCGAGCTGGGTGATGGATGCGGGCTCGACCGGCTGGTATGATGGGTTCCTAGACTCCCGTGGCTGGCGAACTGGCGACGACCTGTCCGAGGCGGCCTGGCGCTTGGCGTTGCAACGCACGGCGCCGGTCCCGCATGGAGGATCTGGTTCATGCCCTCAGGCTCAGTTGCATTTGGCCGGTGGCCTCCGGCTCGGCGGGATCTGGCGGGTTCATGCCCGATCTAGTCCTTTGTCAATCCCAAGGCAAGGCAGTGGTTCAGATTAGGGCTGGACACGAGCCGAGCCGAGCTGAGTTCAGTCTGAGCCTTACTTTGGCCCGCCTAAAGCGAGTTGAGCTCGGCTCGATTCGTTGGTTGAACGAGCCTGTTTCTAGAGGCTCGGCTCATTTTTTCTCTGGCTCGGTCCCACCCGAGCAGCTCGTGTGTGCTCTGCTATGTGTGTGCACGCCTGTGCAGTTTGTGTGCTTGCGCGGCATCGGCAAGTACTAGCGCGTGCAAGCAGTACGCGTGCTAGGCTGCTAGCCGCCGATGTGTGCATGAGCGTGAGCGTGCATAGTCTGTGTGCACTGTGTTGTTAGCCTGGGCGCGTAGCCGGGTGCCCCGGTCATTGTTAGAAGAGGAGAGCAAGGACGGGAGGGAGCCAGGGAGGTCATACCTGCTTGTGCTCGGGGTGGCAGATGCTGGGGAGGGTGGCGGACGCTTGGCTAGGCACCATGGGAGCGACGAACGACAGAGTCCGATGCGGCGACGAAAGGGCGTGCCCGCCGTTAGTGCCGAGAGCGAGCCTTCCAGTGTTGGGCGCGACAAGGACGACACCGGCATCGGGCGCGGCAAGGAGGACGACAGCTTCAGGTGGTAGCGAGAGCGGCGGCGCGGCGCGGCGCGACACAAACCCTAGCGGCATCGGTGGAATTTTGGGAGCAGAGGAGCCGAAGAGGCCGGCGTGGCGGCGTCGGGTGCACTCACTTGCTAGGGTTGTCGGGGGGTGCTTTTTACTAGGCTTGGGCAGTTGGGCTGCTTGTGTTGGTTACTAGTAGTATGTCTTTACTCTGGGCTGCAAATTCCCTTAAAAAAATTGACTGGGCTGCGAAAACGGGCCACCGAGCTCGGCTCGGTCGCGAAACTGGCCGAAATTTGCAGCTCGGCTCGGCCTATTTCTTTGTCGGGCTGAGCTGAAGCGAGCTTCGAGCCGAGCCAAAAAGCTCGCCCGAGCGTCCAACCCTAGTTCGGACTACGGCTAGTTTTTGGCCATGTCCAGAGAAACCGAACCGGCGGCTCTATGCCGGGAGGCAGACCATGGTGGCGAGGTGCTGGAGACCGGTATATATATAAAGTTTGGGCGACGGAACCAGGCTCGCTCCCGTGTCGCTCGTTTGGGCGACACCGGGGTGCCCCAACCCTCGCCGCCACAGATCGAAACCACGAGAACCACGCCACCGCCCCCGGCGGCAGCGAAGGCGTCTCCTCAAAGTAGGTGGCGCATCCCCCATCCAACTCCAAGGCATGTGAGATTCTACCCTCCTCGACCCCATCCCCGTTGTTTGCTCGTGTTGGCTGTCGGGTCCACCCTTGTCCGTCTCGATCTGAGCAGCTCTCGATCATCCACACGCCCCCCACGCTGAATCGATCCACGGTGGCCGCCGTCGGGCCTGCTCCCCATGCTCAGATCGAGTTGGCACAAGGACGGTGTCAAAGGCATGCAGCGCTGTTGCTGTTGCTTTTGGCTAGTGGCGGCGCATGCGGTCGTGGGCTTTGCCCTGCTGGAGGGCGAGGGGAATCGGCAGTGTCGTGGAGGCGATGCCGGAGATGCGCATGATGTGGTTGGATCTCGATCCGTGTGGTAAGCTCGATTTGGCCGTCCCGTCGGAGCTAGCGCCGGATGAGGCTGTCGTCGCCGTCCGTTGTCACCGTGTCCACGCTAATAGGAGGTAACTGGGCTCTCAGGGTGCTGCTTTAGTGGGGCTCCAGCGTGATGGTGCCGCCGCCATGGCCTAGGAGTTTGTCTGCAATGGCAGATCTTGCGGATTCATCATCTACGCCACTTCGGTCTGCGGTGGCGGACTCTCTGCGGATTGCAATGGCCAGCGAAAGGTCTTCATGAGGGTCCTCTCTCTGTATCCGTTGGTCGTCTTTGGCGAGAGTTGCAAACTACGGGCGACGACTTCACTTGACGATGAATGGTAGTGCGGTGGTGGCGGTTGCACATCGCATGTAGCTGCTGGGATCATGGGAAGGTGGTGGCGATAGTACATAAGTGACGTCGATGGCGGTGCTATTCGAGCACTCGGTCTCGTGCTCTGAGGTGAAAGCCTTGGTCTAACCTGCCACAGTTATACCTAGCAATGGCAAGGTTTACCTTGTTTAAGGCATTGCTCGGATATGGTTGGACTGGTTCTTCAGGGTGAAAACCTAGATTCTGGCTTTAGATGGTTGGACCAGGTGACAGGGCTGATTTGTCGCCGCTTCCTTCTTTAAGGCGTTGCCATTGAAGAATTTCGTCTTCCGTGTGGTTTCATGAGATGGTCGGTTGTTGTCGTAGTATGCCGATCACGAATCCGACGCTTTGGTGTTCTTTTTCATTTTATTTCTTGCTCATGCATAGCTTTGGTCTTACATGGCTTTGCCATTCGCCGGCGAGTTTTTGTGTTTGTGCATTGGTGTTGCCTGTGTGCGTCCTAACTACGCAGAGGCTGGGTGTGTGCTCATTGTATTTGTATCCTCTAGATGCTTTATTTTGAGTCAATAAAATCCACCTTTTATAGAAAAAACTCTCTTATATTTCTTCACAGAGGGAGTGTATATTTCTTTCCAGGTGAGATGCCTAGTTTGTATAGGAAAACAAAAAGGAAAGGCAAAGACATATTGCCGGGTATGGGACACGCCGCTTTGTAGTCAAATGTGGCACCCCGGCTCAAAGAGACCGGAATACCCCGTATTCCAGCCCAGAGATCAAGTCTTCTGGAATACGGCACTGCTTGGCATAGAACAAATCAGCTCTTATTACAAAGGGTATGGATACAAAGGTTCCGATATTATATCGGCACGGCAACACTACGCCAGCCAAGGTTGCTCTATGCTAGCAGCATAGCAACTTGTAGCAGCGGAATAACTTCTAGCAGCGGAACAATGACGACGGCGATGGACTCCACTCCGCAGGGACTCTGGCTGGAACGCGCATCCTAGCTCGCAAACTCAGAATCCTCGATGAACAAGCAATCACGGCATGACCTGCAAACTGGCATGACACGCCAGGTGAGTACTTTGAATGTACTCACAAGCTCACAACAACCAAAAGCAATCAAGACAAACAACAGCATGGCATTTATAGGTTAAAGGTCAATGATGAACATGATATCACTAGCACAACATAAGCATGGCATGAACATATGAACATGATGATAGTAGCATGCAGCATGTTTAAACTTTCATGATTCAACTTACTCTGCTCGGGGGTTATCTCGTAACCACCACATGTATCAACTTACCAACTTGGGCATCACACGATCACCTCAGGATCAACCAAGCTTGGTATTAACAATACCGTAGTGATCACCTGACCACAAGGAGCTTGATCTTCACCCAGGACCATCACATGACACCATAAACATCAACCAACTTCGGTATCCACGATACCACTATGATCCTCTCACGAATCACATAAAGATCCACCAACTTCTTTTCCTCATCGAACAAGGGTTGTTCATTAGTCAGGTTATTATTACTGTTGACCCATAGTGTGACCTACTACGAACTGGGCCCATATCCGTGGGCGCGGCTATCGATAGATTATACACCCTGCAGAGGTTAGTACACTATACCCACACTATGGAACCCAAGGCCTCGTGCTCCCATTCGGATGGACCGACGACATTCCGACAAAACCGATCTATTGCATGACACTCTCCCAGCCACTCTGACAAACTCCCCTTGGGCTAAGTCATGGGTGGCCCCGATGTCACCTCGTGACATCCGCCACCTTCGTGGCCGGCCACCATCGTGGCAAAACAAAACAAATGGTCCCAAACGGGGACAATGGATCCATACAACTTGGGCACACAAGGCTTATGGCCGCCTACCTGATTAGGGTAGCGCGCACACATAACCTTCCCTAGTTGGAGAACCGGCGAGAGGCATGACAATAGACCGCATCAGGGCCTCCCATAAGACAAGTGTGGCTGCACTGGTCAGCTCGATTCGATGGCACTATGACTCAGCCAACATGTGTTCAAGTTGTATTAAAGTCCGGGTTAACTTGAATGTAATGAGCTGAGTCATAATAACATGATGAAGTAATAATGCATATGAACATGATACCAACATGAGCATGGATGGAAAGCATAACCATATGAGTCATAGCATCAATTGTTGGGGAACGTAGTAATTTCAAAAAATTTCCTACGCACACACAGGATCATGGTGATGCATAGCAACGAGAGGGGAGAGTGTGTCCACGTACCCTCGTAGACCGAAAGCGGAAGCGTTAGCACAACACGGTTGATGTAGTCGTACGTCTTCATGATCCGACCGATCCAAGTACCGAACGCACGACACCTCCGAGTTCAGCACACGTTCAACTCGATGACGTCCCGTGAGCTCCGATCCAGCAAAGCTTCACAGGAGAGTTTCGTCAGCACGACGGCGTGGTGACGGTGATGATGATGCTACCGACGCAGGGCTTCGCCTAAGCACCGCTACGATATGATCGAGGTGGATTATGGTGGAGGGGGGCACCGCACACGGCTAAGAGATCAATGATCAATTGTTGTGTCTATGGGGTGCCCCCTGGACACGTATATAAAGGATGGAGGGAGGAGGAGGCCGGCCCTCACAGGGCGCGCCCAAGGTGTGGAGTCCTACTAGGACTCCCTAGTCCTAGTAGGATTCCACCTCCCACATGGAATAGGAAAAGGGGAAGCGAGAAGGAGAAGGAAGGAAGGGGGCGCCCCCTTTCCCTAGTCCAATTCGGACCAGTCCATGGGGAAGGGGCGCAGCCACCCTTGAGGCCTTTCTCTCCTTTCCCGTATGGCCCATTAAGGCCCAATACGAATTCCCGTAACTCTCCTACTCCGAAAAATACCCGAATCACTCGGAACCTTTCCGATGTCCGAATATAGCCTTCCAATATATCGATCTTTACCTCTCGACCATTTCGAGACTCCTCGTCATGTCCCCGATCTCATCCGGGACTCCGAAAAAACTTCGGTCATCAAATCACATAAACTCATAATACCGATCGTCATCGAACTTTAAGCGTGCGGACCCTACGGGTTCGAGAACTATGTAGACATGACCGAGACACGTCTCCGGTCAATAACCAATAGCGGAACCTGGATGCTCATATTGGCTCCCACATATTCTACGAAGATCTTTATCGGTCAAACCGCATAACAACATACGTTGTTCCCTTTGTCATCGGTATGTTACTTGCCCGAGATTCGATCGTCGGTATCTCAATACCTAGTTCAATTTTGTTACCGGCAAGTCTCTTTACTCGTTCCGTAATACATCATCCCACAACTAACTCATTAGTTACAATGCTTGCAAGGCTTATAGTGATGTGCATTACCGAGTGGGCCCAGAGATACCTCTCCGACAATCGGAGTGACAAATCCTAATCTCGAAATACGCCAACTCAACAAGTACCTTCGGAGACACCTGTAGAGCACCTTTATAATCACCCAGTTACGTTGTGACGTTTGGTAGCACACAAAGTGTTCCTCCGGTAAACGGGAGTTGCATAATCTCATAGTCATAGGAACATGTATAAGTCATGAAGAAAGCAATAGCAACATACTAGTCAATCACATCATTCTCCTAATGATGTGATCCCGTTAATCAAATGACAACTCATGTCTATTGTTAGGAAACATAACCATCTTTGATTAACGAGCTAGTCAAGTAGAGGCATACTAGTGACACTCTATTTTGTCTATGTATTCACACATGTATCAAGTTTCCGGTTAATACCATTCTAGCATGAATAATAAACATTTATCATGACATAAGGAAATAAAATAATAACTTTATTATTGCCTCTAGGGCATATTTCCTTCAGTCTCCCACTTGCACTAGAGTCAATAATCTAGTTCACATCGCCATGTGATTTAACAGCAATAGTTCACATCACCATGTGATTAACACCCATAGTTCATATCGCTATGTGACCAACACTCAAAGGGTTTACTAGAGTCAATAATCTAGTTCACATCGCCATGTGTTTAACACCCAAAGAGTACTAAGGTGTGATCAAGTTTTGCTTGTGAGAGAAGTTTAGTCAATGGGCCTGCCATATTCAGATCCGTATGTATTTTGCAAATTTCTATGTTTACAATGCTCTGCACGGAGCTACTCTAGCTAATTGCTCCCACTTTCAATATGTATCCAGATTGAGACTCTGAGTCATCTGGATCGGTGTAAAAGCTTGCATCGACGTAACCTTTTACGACGAACTCTTTTATCACCTCCATAACCGAGAAATATTTCCTTAGTCCTCTTAGGTAACTAAGGATAACTTTGACCGCTATCCAGTGATCTATCCCTAGATCACTATCGTACCTCCTTGCTAAACTCATAGCAAGGCACACAACTGGTCTGGTACATAGCATGACATACTTTATAGAACCTATGGCTGAGGCATAGGGAATGACTTTCATTCTCTCTCTATCTTCTGCCGTGGTCTTGCTTTGAGTCTTACTCAACTTTATACCTTGAATACAGACAAGAACTCTTTCTTTGACTGATACTTTTTGAACTCTTTCAAAACTTTGTCAAGGTATGTGCTTTGTGAAAGTCTTATTAAGCGTCTCGATCTATCCCTATAGATCTTGATGCTCAATACTTAAGCAGCTTCACCGAGGTCTTTTATTGAAAAATTCTTATTCAAGTATCCTTCTATGCTATCCAGAAATTCTATATCATTTTCAATCAGCAATATGTCATCCACATATAATATCAGAAATGCTACAGAGCTCCCACTCACTTTCTTGTAAATACAGGCTTCACCATAAGTCTGTATAAAACCATATGCTTTGATCACTTTATCAAAGCGTATATTCCAACTCCGAGATGCTTGCACCAGTCCATAGATGGATCGCTGGAGCTTGCACACTTTGTTAGCACCTTTAGGATTGACAAAACTTTCTGGTTGCATCATATACAACTCTTCTTTAATAAATCCATTAAAGAAATATAGTTTTGACATCCATTTGCCAGATTTCATAAAATGCGGCAATTGCTAACATGATTCGGACAGACTTAAGCATCGATACGAGTGAGAAAATCTCATCGTAGTCAACACCTTGAACTTGTCGAAAACCTTTTGCGACAATTCGAGCTTTGTAGATAGAAACACTACTATCATCGTCTGTCTTCCTCTTGAAGATCCATTTATTCTCAATGACTTGCCGATCATCGGGCAAGTCAACCAAAGTCCATACTTTGTTCTCATACATGGATCCCATCTCAGATTTCATGGCCTCAAGCCATTTCGCGGAATCTGGGCTCATCATCGCTTCCTCATAGTTCGTAGGTTCGTCATGGTCTAGTAACATGAAGTCCAGAACAGGATTACCGTACCACTCTGAAGCGGAACATACTCTGGTTGACCTATGAGGTTCTGTAGTAACTTGATCTGAAGTTTCATGATCATCATCATTAGCTTCCTCACTAATTGGTGTAGGCATCACTGGAACTGATTTCTGTGATGAACTACTTTCCAATTCAAGAGAAGGTACCACTACCTCATCAAGTTCTACTTTCCTCCCACTCACTTCTTTCGAGAGAAACTCCTTCTCTAGAAAGGATCCATTCTTAGCAACAAATATCTTGCCTTCGGATCTGTGATAGAAGGTGTACCCAACAGTTTCTTTTGGGTATCCTATGAAGACGCACTTCTCCGATTTGGGTTCGAGCTTATCAGGCTGAAGATTTTTCACATAAGCATCGCAGCACCAAACTTTAAGAAACGATGCTTAGGTTTCTTGCCAAACCACAGTTCATACGGTGTCGTCTCAACGGATTTAGATGGTGCCCTATTAAACGTGAATGCAGCTGTCTCTAATGCATAACCCCAAAACGATAGTGGTAAATCGGTAAGAGACATCATAGATCGCACCATATCTAATAAAGTACGGTTACGATGTTCGGACACACCATTACATTGTGGTGTTCCAGGTGGCGTGAGTTGCGAAACTATTCCACATTTTTTAAATGAAGACCAAACTCGTAACTCAAATATTTGCCTCCGTGATTAGATCGTAGAAACTTTATTTTCTTGTTACGATGATTTTCTACTTCACTCTGAAATTCTTTGGACTTTTCAAATGTTTCAGACTTGTGTTTCATTAAGTAGATATACCCATATCTGCTCAAATCATCTGTGAAGGTCAGAAAATAACGATACCCGCTGCGAGTCTCAATACTCATCGGACCGCATACATCGGTATGTATTATTTCCAATAAGTCCGTAGCTCGCTCCATTGTTCCGGCGAACAGAGTTTTAGTCATCTTACCCATGAGGCATGGTTTGCAAGCATCAAATGATTCATAATCAAGTGATTCCAAAAGTCCATCAGTATGGAGTTTCTTCATGCGCTTTACACCAATATGACCTAAACGGCAGTGCCACAAATAAGTTGCACTATCATTACTAACTTTGCATCTTTTGGCTTCAATATTATGAATATGTGTATCACTACGATCGAGATTCAATAAACCATTTACATTGGGTGTATGACCATAGAAGGTTTTTATTCATGTAAACAGAATAACAATTATTCTCTGACTTAAATGAATAACCGTATTGCAATAAACATGATCCAATCATATTCATGCTCAACGCAAACACCAAATAACATTTATTTTGCAATAAACATGATCCAATCATATTCATGCTCAACGCAAACACCAAATAACATTTATTTAGGTTCAACACTAATCCCGAAAATAGAGGGAGTGTGCGATGGTGATCTTATCAACCTTGGAATCTCTTCCAACACACATCGTCACCTCGTCCTCAACTAGTCTCTGTTCATTTTGCAACACCTGTTTCGAGTTACTAATCATAGCAACTGAACCGGTATCAAATACCCAGGGGCTACTATGAACACTAGTAAAATACACATCAATAACATGTATATCAAATATACCTTTGTTCACTTTGCCATCCTTCTTATCCGCCAAATACTTGGGGCAGTTCCGCTTCCAGTGACCAGTCCCTTTGCAGTAGAAGCACTCAGTTTCAGGCTTAGGTCCAGACTTGGGCTTCTTCCCGGGAGTAGCAACTTGCTTGCTATTCTTCTTGAAGTTCCCCTTCTTCCCTTTGCCCTTTTTCTTGAAACTAGTGGTCTTGTTAACCATCAACACTTGATGCTCTTTCTTGATTTCTACCTTCGTTGATTTCAGCATCACGAAGAGCTCGGGAATCGTTTTTGTCATCCCTTGCATATTATAGTTCATCACAAAGTTCCAGTAACTTGTTGATAGTGACTAGAGAATTCTGTCAATTACTATCTTATCTGGAAGATTAACTCCCACTTGATTCAAGCAACTGTAGTACTCAGACATTCTGAGCACATGCTCACTGGTTGAGCTATCCTCCTCCATCTTGTAGGCAAAGTATTTGTCAGAGGTCTCATACCTCTCGACACGGGCATGAGTCTGAAATACCGATTTCAGCTCTTGGACCATCTCATATGCTCCGTGGCGTTCAAAACGTTTCTGAAGTCCCGATTCTAAGCCGTAAATCATGGCGCAGTAATCTATCAAGTAGTCATCATATCGAGCTTGCTAAACGTTCATAACGTTTGCATCTGCTCCTGCAATAGGTCTGTCACCTAGTGGTGCATCAAGGACATAATTCTTCTGTGCAGCAATGAGGATAATCCTCAGATCACGAAACTAGTCCGCATCATTGCTACTATCATCTTTCAACTTAGTTTTCTCTAGGAACATATCAAAATTCAAAGGAACAGTAGCACGGGCCATTGATCTACAACAACATAGACATGCAAAATACTATCAGGTACTAAGTTCATGATAAATTTAAGTTCAATTAATCATATTACTCAAGAACTTTCCACTTAGATAGACATCTCTCTAATCATCTAAGTGATCACGTGATCCAAATCAACTAAACCATAACCGATCATCACGTGAAATGGAGTAGTTTTCAATGGTGAACATCACTATGTTGATCATATCTACTATATGATTCACGCTCGACCTTTCGGTCTCAGTGTTCCGAGGCCATATCTGCATATGCTAGGCTCGTCAAGTTTAACCCGAGTATTCTGCGTGTGCAAAACTGGCTTGCACCCGTTGTAGATGAACGTTGAGCTTATCACACCCGATCATCACGTGGTGTCTCGGCACGACGAACTTTGGCAACGGTGCATACTCAGGGAGAACACTTTTACCTTGAAATTTAGTGAGAGATTATCTTATAATGCTACCGTCAAACAAAGCAAAATAAGATGCATAAAGGATAAACATCACATGCAATCAATATAAGTGATATGATATGGCCATCATCATCTTGTGCTTTTGATCTCCATCTCCGAAGCACCGTCATGATCACCATCGTTACTGGCGCGGCACCTTGATCTCCATCATAGCATCGTTGTCGTCTCGCCAACTATTGCTTCTACGACTATCGCTACCGCTTAGTGATAAAGTAAAGCAATTACAGGGCGATTGCATTGCATACAATAAAGCGACAACCATATGGCTCCTGCCAGTTGCCGATAACTCAGTTACAAAACATGATCATCTCATACAATAAAATATACCATCATGTCTTGACCATATCACATCACAACATGCCCTGCAAAAACAAGTTAGACGTCCTCTACTTTCTTGTTGCAAGTTTTACGTGGCTGCTACGGGCTGAGCAAGAACCGTTCTTACCTACGCATCAAAACCACAACGATAGTTCGTCAAGTTAGTGCTGTTTTAACCTTCATAAGGACCGGGCGTAGCCACACTCGGTTCAACTAAAGTTGGAGAAACTGACACCCGCTAGTCACCTGTGTGCAAAGCACGGCGGTAAAACCAGTCTCGCGTAAGCGTACGCGTAATGCCGGTCCGGGCCGCTTCATCCAACAATACCGCCGAACCAAAGTGTGACATGCTGGTAAGCAGTATGACTTGTATCGCCCACAACTCACTTGTGTTCTACTCGTGCATATAACATCTATGCATAAAACCTGGCTCGGATGCCACTGTTGGGGAACGTAGTAATTTCAAAAAATTTCCTACGCACACAGGATCATGGTGATGCATAGCAACGAGAGGGGAGAGTGTGTCCACGTACCCTCGTAGATCGAAAGCGGAAGCGTTAGCACAACGCGGTTAATGTAGTTGTACGTCTTCACGATCCGACCGATCCAAGTACCGAACGCACGGCACCTCCGAGTTCAGCACACGTTCAACTCGATGACGTCCCGTGAGCTCCGATCCAGCAAAACTTCACAGGAGAGTTTCGTCAGCACGACGGTGTGGTGACGGTGATGATGATGCTACCGATGCAGGGCTTCGCCTAAGCACCGCTATGATATAATCGAGGTGGATTATGGTGGAGGGGGGCACCGCACACGGCTAGGAGATCAATGATCAATTGTTGTGTCTATGGGGTGACCCCTGGCCACGTATATAAAGGAGGGAGGGAGGAGGAGGCCGGCCCTCACAGGGCGCTCCCAAGGTGTGGAGTCCTACTAGGACTCCCTAGTCCTAGTAGGATTCCACCTCCCACATGGAATAGGAAAAGGGGAAGGGAGAAGGAGAAGGAAGGAAGGGGGCGCCCCCTTTCCCTAGTCCAATTCGGACCAGTCCATGGGGAAGGGGCACAGCCACCCTTGAGGCCTTTCTCTCCTTTCCCGTATGGCCCATTAAGGCCCAATACGAATTCCCGTAACTCTCCGGTACTCCGAAAAATACCCGAATCACTCGGAACCTTTCCGATGTCCGAATATAGCCTTCCAATATATCGATCTTTACCTCTCGACCATTTCGAGACTCCTCGTCATGTCCCCGATCTCATCCGGGACTCCGAAAAAACTTCGGTCATCAAATCACATAAACTCATAATACCGATCGTCATCGAACTTTAAGCGTGCGGACCCTACGGGTTCGAGAACTATGTAGACATGACCGAGACACGTCTCCGGTCAATAACCAATAGCGGAACCTGGATGCTCATATTGGCTCCCACATATTCTACGAAGATCTTTATCGGTCAAACCGCATAACAACATACGTTGTTCCCTTTGTCATCGGTATGTTACTTGCCCGAGATTCGATCGTCGGTATCTCAATACCTAGTTCAATTTTGTTACCGGCAAGTCTCTTTACTCGTTCCGTAATACATCATCCCACAACTAACTCATTAGTTACAATGCTTGCAAGGCTTATAGTGATGTGCATTACCGAGTGGGCCCAGAGATACCTCTCCGACAATCGGAGTGACAAATCCTAATCTCGAAATACGCCAACTCAACAAGTACCTTCGGAGACACCTGTAGAGCACCTTTATAATCACCCAGTTACGTTGTGACGTTTGGTAGCACACAAAGTGTTCCTCCGGTAAACGGGAGTTGCATAATCTCATAGTCATAGGAACATGTATAAGTCATGAAGAAAGCAATAGCAATATACTAAACGATCAAGTGCTAAGCTAACGGAATGGGTCAAGTCAATCACATCATTCTCCTAATGATGTGATCCTGTTAATCAAATGACAACTCATGTCTATTGGTAGGAAACATAACCATCTTTGATTAACGAGCTAGTCAAGTAGAGGCATACTAGTGACACTCTATTTTGTCTATGTATTCACACATGTATCAAGTTTCCGGTTAATACCATTCTAGCATGAATAATAAACATTTATCATGACATAAGGAAATAAAATAATAACTTTATTATTGCCTCTAGGGCCTATTTCCTTCATCAATAGCATTAAAGCATTAACTCTACTAGATGCAACTAAGCATGGTTTCAGGACGAGCATGAACAGCACAAGCATAACACTCATATGAACATAGCATGACCACTAGCATCAGGAAATAGAAAACAGAAGAGCACATGATAGAAATATTAGCAAGTAATCATTTAACCAACTAGATGCAAATGATCATGGCATAAAGATAAGCATGGATTCACAAGCATATATAAAGCATTCACGAAATATTAACACGCACAAAACAATTAAATATTTAAGTTGAAAACCATGGCTACTGCAAGGCCATCATGCAAGTGGCTGTCGTGGCTTGCCTGGGGGTGAAAGGTTCTCCGGGAAGAAGTGCGATGAAGTCGTAGAAAGATTCGCCGAAAACTCTTCTCTCTCGGAGGGGGCTAAATAGGGGCAGGGGGAAAATGGTCATTTTCAGTATGTGACAACATAGTAAAAATGGTACCAACAGAATGGGCTCAACGAGACGAAGACGTGGGCTTTGGAATCACCTGATTCGGAGTTACGGTTGCGAAGATACAGAAGGTTTAACACCAGGGACAAATCTGTAAAAAGAATAGTCACAAACAGGTCCGTGCCAGTTTAAAAAGAAAGCGCCTTTCTGAAAAATACGCTTCTCAGAAGAGAAAACGTATTTGAGCCCGAAGAAGCACCAGAGTACGCTTTCAAAACACGAAGACGTATTCCGCAGAAGTACGCCTCCACTTAAAACATGCGGGCCCGGGGCTGGAGAGGCTTACAGGTGGGGTCGAGGGGAGGGGCCGGCTCGGTCGTCTTCTTCCCCTCGTTCTCCCGACAGAACAGAGGAGGGGGCAGAATAGGGCGCTGCCGGCGGTGGCCCGGGCTGCTCCGGCCGTCTTCGGCCGAGGCGAGGCCACCGGCGGGTTCAAGGCGGAGCGCCGCCTCCGTTCAGGTGTAGCACGCGCGCCGGGGAGGAGCGGGGCTGTAGCGGCTCACGGCAATAGAGGGCAGGGGCGGGCGGCGGCCATTCTTGGGGACGAGGCCACACGGGCACTCCGGCAGCAAGAGGAGGGGGTGGGGAGGTGCGCTGGACTCCGGGGAAGACGATGGTGGTGATAGCAAGACGAGAGAGGGGCTAGGGCGGCCGGATTTGAGGCGAGGCCGGCGACCACCGCGGCAGACAGAGGTGGAGTGGGGTGGCTCCAGTGGGTTGGAGGGGAGGGGAGGGGGCGATGAGCTGTGGAGGGACTCGGGGCATCTATTTATAGCCCCGGGGAGGGCTCGGGAGCGCTCGAGAAGTCTTGGCCGACCGGAAAAGGAGAGAGCTGAGGAGCTCCGGTCACGGGGCGAGCTCGATGTGACTCAACGACGGCGAGATAGGATAGGGCAGAGGCACAGGACGAAGCAGAGGATCACGGGGGAGCTGTTGGACACAAAGAGAGCTCGAGAAGCAGAGGAAACCGACGGGAACAGGGCCGCAGAGTGCCAGAGCGCGTGGACGTGCTTGCCAGCCACGTAGTCACCATGTGAACAGGCGCACGTGGTGCACTCTGGTCGGCCTAATCATGTTAGCTAGATAGGTCATTCAAAGGAGAGAGCCAAGGAGGAAAGAAACGGGCATATATAGTACCCACTGAGGTGACCACAACTTGCTGGCAACCACAGGAACAACAAAGTGTTTGAAGTGATGTGAGTGAGATTGGCTTGGAGTTAGATTCTGGTCTTTGGCTGAGAGTGATCACTTACTAAGATGACCATCTCTGCAAATTGTAGCTCATTTAGATGAGTATAAGTGGCACCTGCTGTAGAAAGTACCCCACTGATCAGAAATGCAAAACATGATGTACCACTCACATGACAAATGATTTTGAGCTGAATTTTGGAGGAGGTGAGTTATATGAGAATATGAAGCTATTGTAAAAGTTTCATACCATTTGGAAATACCAAAATGGTACTTGCTTCACAATGCAACTCTCTGGACAGAATTTTGGAAAAATTATAGAAAAATAATGGCTTGATGAAATGAGTCCAAATTTGGTGGAGTTTATATGGGTAGGATCATGTCCTGGTAAATTTGCAGCAATAATGAAACAATATAAAATATAGTTGCTTCACAAACTGAAAATCAGACCAGAAATCAAGATTTGATGACGAGCTCACATGGATGGATGAAATGAGCTCAAATTTGGAGGAGTGCTATGATTTCAGCATATGAAGCATGTGACAAAATTTCAACCCATTTGGATATGCCTAGCTAGTAGCTCCTGCACAAGGTCTCTGTTTGAATAGAAAATTTGAAAAATTGTTGAGGAATATTTACTAGGCAAATTGAGTTGAATTTTGGCATGAGGGCATGATATGGATATTAAAAGGTGTCCAAAAAGTTTGGGGTCAATCAAGCAAAGATAAATGGCAGTTCCTTAACCAAGTGCCAGCTAGGGCAGAATAGGGAAATGAATATTTGTGAATTATTTTTGAACATGGCAGGGAAGGATTTTGACATATCTGTGGAAGATATGTCCCAAAGGATTTATGAGAATTTTATGGGACACCAAGGCAAGACAGAAAGATAGGTTGCTTCACAACCTAGGGCAAACAGGGTTATTCCTTTAATAGAAAAAGGAATATTCCCAAGTAAAAGTATTTTGGGATTGGTCCAAGATGGGAAATGACATGATCTTGGGATGGTTTTGAGGATGACAAGCCACTTTGGAGAAGAACCAGAGATGATCTTCTCAGGTTTCAAGACCACATAGCCACAGAAAAAGAAATCCACAACAAAATCCAAAGAAATTCAAAAGAAAAAGAAACGGCCAAAATCCAGGGTGTTACATCAAATACCCATATGTCAACAACACTGTAAAATGGATTTCGGTAGCAACCGTTATGGCAGAGGTGCCGGTAATTATCGCTTTTTGACGAGCTCTTATGGGCAGCAAATGGACGTCTTGGCTTTTCAGCTCGTACACAGGTTGATGCCGCTCCTAGGGTGGTGAGCAACCTTGCAGCGCCGCCCCATTTTATCTCCTCTTGCCTATCTCGCCGCCGCCAAAGGAAGTCAGCGGGCTAAGCCAGTCAAGCCGATGGAAGCCGTGGGCTCGTCTCCTTGCCGTGGGGAGCCCTCCAGCTAGAGAATTGCGGGCTGATACGTCTCCAACGTATCTATAATTTTTGCTTGTCCCATGCTATTATATTATCATTCTTGGATGTTTTACAATCATTTTATAGCAACTTTATATCATATTTTGGGACTAACCTATTGAGATAGTGCCCAGTGTCAGTTGCTATTTTTTACTTGTTTTTTACTTCGCAGAAAATCAATACCAAACGGAGTCCAAACGCAGCGAAACTTTTTGGAGAATTTTTCTGGACTAGAAGACACCTGTTGGGCCAAAGAAATACCAGAGGGGGGGCTCCGAGGGAGCACAACCCACCTGGGCTCTGGTGGATTGTTCCTGATGTCGCTTGAACTACGTCGGTATTTCCCCAAAGAGGAAGGGATGATGCAGCACAGCTACGGTAGGTATTTCCCTCAGTGATGAGACCAAGGTTATCGAACAACTAGGAGAACCACGCAACACTACGTGAACGGCACCTGCACACAAAGAACAAATACTTGCAACCCGACGTAAAAGAGGGGTTGTCAATCCCTCCCGGGTAAGAGATAGATAAATTTGTAGTAGATCGGATAAATAGATCTCGCGGGAACACGAGATAAAATAAATAACAATAAATTGCAGCAAGATATTTTTGGGTTTTTGGATTAATAGATCTGAAAATAAAAGCAAATAAAAATAGATCTTGAAGGCAAATATGATAAAGAAGAGACCCGGGGGGCGTAGATTTCACTAGTGGCGTCTCTCGAGAAAAATAGCATACGAAGGGTAAACAAATTACTGTTGGGCAATTGATAGAATCTCAAATAATTATGACGATATCCAGGCAATGATCATTATATAGGCATCATGTCCAAGATTAGTAGACCGACTCCTACCTGCATCTACTACTATTACTCCACACATCGACCGCTATCCAGCATGCATCTAGTGTATTAAGTTCATGGAGAAACGGAGTAATGCAATAAGAACGATGAACTGATGAAAACAAGATCTATTCATGTAGGAATAGACCCCATCTTGGTATCCTTAATAGCAACGATACATACATGTCATTTCCCCTTCTGTCCCTGGGATTGAGCACCATAAGATCGAACCCATCACAAAGCACCTCTTCCCATGGCAAGAAAAATCGATCTAGTCGGCCTAACTAAACCAAAGATTCGAAGAAGAAATACGAGGCTATAAGTAATCATGCATATAAGAGATCAACAGACTCAAATAACTTTCATGGATAAAAACATAGATCTGATCATAAACTCAAAGTTCATTGGATCCCAACAAACACACCGCAAAAAGAGTTACATCAAATAGATCTTCAAGAGACCATTGTATTGAGAATCAAAAGAGAGAGAGAGGAAGCCATCTAGCTACTAACTATGGACCCATAGGTCTACAATGAACTACTCACGCATCATCGAAGAGGCACCAATGAGGATGATGAACCCCTCCGTGATGGTGTCTAGATTGGATCTGTGGTTTCTGGAACTTGCGGCGGCTGGAATTGTATTTCGTCGACTCCCCTAGGGTTTCTAGAATATTGGGGTATTTATAGAGCAAAGAGGCGGTGCGGGAGGCCACCGAGGTGGGCACAACCCACCAGGGCGCGCTTGGGCCCCCAGGCGCACCTAGGTGGGTTGTGCCCCCCTAGGGGCACCCCTCTGGTACTTCCTTGGCCCAACTTGTGTTTTCTGGTCCAGAAAGAATCACCAAAAAGTTTCACTGTGTTTGCACCCCATTTGGTATTGATTTTCTACCAAGTAAAAAACAAGCAAAAAACAGTAACTGGCACTGGGCACTATGTCAATAGGTTAGTCCCAAAAAATGATATAAAGTTGCTATAAATGATTGTAAAACATCCAAGATTGATAATATAACAGCATGGAACAATAAAAAGTTATAGCTACGTTGGAGACGTATCAGCATCCCCAAGCTTAATTCCTGCTCGTCCTCGAGTAGGTAAATGATAAAAACAAATTTTTTGATGTGGAATGCTGCCTAACATGTTCATCACATAATCTTTTCTTTGTAGCATGGACTTTTGGACTTTTATATGATTCAAAGCAATAGTCTAGTTTTGACATGAAGACTTCAATACTCAAGCATGTCAACAAGCAACCTGATACGTCTCCAACGTATCTATAATTTTTGATTGTTCCATGCTATTATATTATCTATTTTGGATGTTTTATATGCATTATTATGCTATTTTATATTATTTTTGGGACTAACCTATTAACCTAGAGCCCAGTGCCAGTTTCTATTTTTTCCTTGTTTTTGAGTTTCGCTGAAAAGGAATACCAAACGGAATAAAACTTTCGCGATGATTTTTCTTGGACCAGAAGGCACCTCGGAGACTTGGAGTTCAAGTCAGAAGAGCCACGAGGCAGCGACAAGGGGGGAGGGCATGCCGAGGGGGTAGGGCGCGCCCCCCTGCCTTGTGGGCCCCCCGTGACCCTCCTGACCTAATTCTTTCGCCTATATATTCACATATATTCCCAAACAACCAGAAGCATCCACGAAAAGACTTTTCCACCGCCGCAACCTTCTGTACCCGTGAGATCCCATCTAGGGACCTTTTTCGGCACCCTGCCGGAGGGGGATTCGATCACGGAGGGCTTCTACATCAACTCTATTGCCCTTCCGATGAAGCGTGAGTAGTTTACCTCAGACCTACGGGTCCATAGCTAGTAGCTAGATGGCCTCTTCTCTCTCTTTGATTCTCAATACCATGTTCTCCTTGTTCTTGGAGATCTATCCGATGTAATATTCTTTTGCGGTGTGTTTGTCAAGATCCGATGAATTGTGGATTTATGATCAGCTTATCTATGAATATTATTTGAATCTTCTCTGAATTCTTATATGCATGATTTGATATCTTTGTAATTCTCTTTGAATTATTGGTTTGGTTTGCCAACTAGATTGGATTTTCTTGCAATGGGAGAAGTGCTTAGCTTTGGGTTCAATCTTGCGGTGTCCTTTCCCAGTGACAGTAGGGGCAGCAAGGCAAGTATTGTATTGTTGCCATCGAGGATAAAAAGATGGGGTTTACATCATATTGCTTGAGTTTATTCCTCTACATCATGTCATCTTACTTAATGTGTTACTCTGTTCTTCATGAACTTAATACTCTAGATGCAGGCAGGAGTCTGTCGATGTGTGGAGTAATAGTAGTAGATGCAGAATCGTTTCGGTCTACTTGACACGGACGTGATGCCTATATTTCATAATCATTGCCTTGGATATCGTCATAACTTTGCCATTTTCTATCAATTGCTCGACCGTAATTTGTTCACCCACCGTATTATTTGCTATCTTGAGAGAAGCCTCTAGTGAAACCTATGGCCCCCGGGTCTATTTTCCATCATATAAGTTTCCAATCTACTATTTTCCATCATATTACTTTCCGATCTACTATTTTGCAATCTTTTATTTTCAGATCTATAAACCAAAAAACCCAAAAATATTTACTTTATCTTTTGTTTAGTTTTATCTATCTCTATCAGATCTCACTTTTGCAAGTAACCGTGAAAGGATTGACAACCCCTTTATCGCGATGGGTGCAAGTTGTTTGATTGTTTGTGCAGGTGCTAGGTGATTTGTGCGTTGTCTCCTACTGGATTGATACCTTGGTTCTCAAACTGAGGGAAATACTTATCTCTACTTTGCTGCATCACCCTTTCCTCTTCAAGGGAAAAACCAACGCAAGCTCAAGAAGTAGCAGGAAGAATTTCTGGCGCTGTTGCCGGGGAGATCTACGCCAATTTAAGACATACCAAGTACCCATCATAAACTCTCATCTCTTGCATTACATTATTCGCCATTCGTCTCTCATTTTCCTCTCCCCCACTTCTAAAACGATTTTCGAAAAGATTTGCCTTTTCTTTCACCCTTCTTCCGTTCGTCTTTTCGTTTGCCCTTATGTCTTACTTGGTTTGTTTGCTTGTTCGCTTGGTAAAATTGTGTGTTTATTGAAAAACAGAAACAAAGGTTTATGGATCCTCATCCACTTGCTAATCTTTTTAAGATATCCAATTATGATGAACCTATTGCTAGTGAATTGAGTGCACTAGATTATCTTTATGAGGTTTTGCTTGAAATTCGTGAATCTGAAAATTTTGATGAATTGTTGAAAGAAGGAAATTATAAAGTGATTCACGATAGCTCCTTCAATGAAAAGCATGATTGCAATGATGTTATTAGAAATTCTATTAATGTCAATTGTGCTAAAAATATGCAAAACCCTAAGCTTGGGGATGCTAATTTTGCTATGTCTACTACTTGTTGCAATGATCATGATTGGGGTGATTTTTCTTATGATCTTGAAAATTTATTTAAGCCTCATGATGAATATGAGATTGATAATAATGTTTGCAATAATACTGAAAGTGGGTGTGGAAGAGTGTCAACTTTAGATCCCACATATTTGGAGAATGTTCAATCTTATGAATTTTTTGATAAAAGTGGATTTGGAGAGGTCATGACTTTAGTTAATGTTAATCCCACTCCTTTGGAAAAGTGTCAACTTCGCATGCATGTGGATCGTGTTGAGAATATGTTATGTGATAGCTATTTTGTTGAATTTTCTTATGATCCTACATGTAATTATTATGAGAGAGAAAAATATGGTTGTAGAAATATTCATGTTACTAAATTACTTCTCTTCATGTTGAGATTGCTATCGTCTCTTTCTTCTTCCTTGCATATGCTAGGTTTTGCTTGCCTTAATAATTTGTTTGCTTATAAAATGCCTATGTATAGGAAGTATGTTAGACTTAGATGTGTTTTGTCACGTGTTTTATGATGCTCTCTTTGTGCTTCAATTCTTCTCTTTTATGTGAGCATCATTGAAATTATCAATGCCTAGCTAAAAGGCTTTAAAGAAAAGCGCTTGTTGGGAGGTAACCCAATTTTTTTTTTTTTTTTTGCTTTTTTGTTCCTGTTTTGCTTTGAATAATTCATCTAGCCTCTGGTTAGATGTGGTTTTGTGTTTTAGTTAGTGTTTGTGCCAAGTAAAACCTTTGGGATGGCTTACGGTGATAGTTGATTTGATCTTGATGAAAAACAGAAACTTTTGCTTCCAGTCACAGAATTTTAATAATATACTGGACATTGAAAAACCCTGAATTTTTTTATACGAGATTTATATACAAATTTCCTATGTTGTACTAATTTTACAGAATGTTTGGAGTTACATAAGTATTAGAACAATTCGGATCTTCACAGACTGTTCTGTTTTTGACAGATTCTGTTTTCTTTGTGTTGTTTGCTTATTTTGATGAATCTATGGGTAGTATCGGGGGGTATGAACCATGGAAAAGTTGGAATACAGTAGATATTACACCAATATAAATAAATAATGAGTTCACAACAGTACCAAAAGTGGTGATTTATTTTCTTATACTAACGGAGCTTATTAGATTTTCTGTTGAGTTTTGTGTTGTGAAGTTTTCAAGTTTTGGGTAAGGATTTGATGGACTATGGAATAAGTAGTGGCAAGAGCCTAAGCTTGGGGATGCCCAAGGCACCCCAAGGTAATATTCAAGGACAACCAAGAGCCTAAGCTTGGGGATGCCCCGGAAGGCATCCCCTCTTTCGTCTTCGTCTATCGGTAACTTTACTTGAGGCTATATTTTTATTCACCACATGATATGTGTTTTGCTTGGAGCGTCTTGTATGATTTGAGTCTTTTCTTTTTAGTTTGCCACAATAATCCTTGCTGTACACACCTTTTGTTAGGGACACACATGAATCATGATTTATTTGAATACTCTATGTGCTTCACTTATATCTTTTGAGCTAGGCAATTTTGCTCTAGTGCTTCACTTATATCTTTTTAGAGCACGGCGGTGGTTTTATTTTATAGAAATTGTTGAACTCTCATGCTTCACCTATATTATTTTGAGAGTCTTTAAAAAGTATGGTAATTTGCTTTGGTTATAAATTTAGTCCTAATATGATAGGCACCCAAGAAGGATATAATAAAAACTTTCCTATAAAGTGCATTGAATACTATGAGTAGTTTGACTCCTTATGATTGTTTTGAGATATAGAGATGGTAATATTAGAGTCATGCTAGTGAGTAATTGTGAATTTGAGAAATACTTGTGTTAAACTTTGTGATTCCCGTAGCATGCACGTATGGTGAACCGTTATGTGATGAAGTCGGAGCATGATTTATTTATTATTTGTCCTCCTTATGAGTGGCGGTCGGGGACGAGTGATGGTCTTTTACTACCAATCTATCCCCCTAGGATTATGCGCGTAGTACTTCGTTTCGATAACTAATAGATTTTTGCAATAAGTATGTGAGTTCTTTATGACTAATGTTGAGTCCATGGATTATACGCACTCTCACCCTTCCACCATTGCTAGCCTCTCTAGTGCCGTGCAACTTTCGCCGGTACCATATACCCACCATATACCTTCCTTAAAACAGCCACCATACCTACCTATTATGGCATTTTCATAGCCATTCCCAGATATATTGCCATGCAACTTTCCACCGTTCTGTTTATTATGACACGCTTCATCATTGTCATATTGCTTTGCATGATCATGTAGTTGACATCGTATTTGTGGCAAAGCCACCGTTCATAATTCTTTCATACATGTCACTCTTGATTCATTGCACATCCCGGTACACCGCCGGAGGCATTCATATAGAGTCATATTTTGTTCTAAGTATCGAGTTGTAATTTTTGAGTTGTAAGTAAATAAAAGTGTGATGATCTTCATTATTAGAGCATTGTCCCAGGTGAGGAAAGGATGATGGAGACTATGATTCCCCCACAAGTCGGGATGAGACTCCGGACGAAAAATAATAAAAAAGAGGCCAAAAAAATGAGAAGGCCCAAATAAAAAAAATGAGAGAAAAGAGAGAAGGGACAATGTTACTATCCTTTTACCACACTTGTGCTTCAAAGTAGCATCATGATCTTCATGATAGAGAGTCTCCTATGTTGTCACTTTCATATACTAGTGGGAATTTTTCATTATAGAACTTGGCTTGTATATTCCAGTGATGGGCTTCCTCAAATTGCCCTAGGTCTTCGTGAGCAAGCGAGTTGGATGCACACCCACTTAGTTTTCTTTTGAGCTTTCATAAACTTATAGCTCTAGTGCATCCGTTGCATGGCAATCCCTACTCACTCACATTGATATCTATTGATGGGCATCTCCATAGCCCGTTGATACGCCTAGTTGATGTGAGACTATCTCCTTCTTTTTGTCTTCTCCACAACCACCATATTCTATTCCACCTATAGTGCTATGTCCATGGCTCACGCTCAAGTATTGCGTGAAAGTTGAAAAAGTTTGAGAACACTAAAAGTATGAAACAATTGCTTGGCTTGTCATCGGGGTTGTGCATGATTTGAATATTTTGTGTGATGAAGATGGAGCATAGCCAGACTATATGATTTTGTAGGGATAAGCTTTCTTTGGCCATGCTATTTTGAGAAGACATAATTGCCTTGTTAGTATGCTTGAAGTATTATTGTTTTTATGTCAATATTAAACTTTTGTTTTGAATCTTATGGATCTGAACATTCATGCCACAATAAAGAAAATTACATGGATAAATATGTTAGGTAGCATTCCACATCAAAAATTCTGTTTTTATCATTTACCTACTCGAGGACGAGCAGGAATTCAGCTTGGGGATGCTTGATACGTCTCCAACATATCTATAATTTTTGATTGTTCCATGCTATTATATTGTCTGTTTTGGATGTTTTATATGCATTATTATGCTATTTTATATTATTTTTTGGGACTAACCTATTAACCTAGAGCCCAGTGCTAGTTTCTGTTTTTTCCTTGTTTTTTAGTTTCGCAGAAAAGGAATACCAAACAGTGTCCAAACGGAATAAAACTTTCACGATGATTTTTCTTGGACCAGAAGACACCCCGGAGACTTGGAGTTCAAGTCAGAAGAGCCACGAGGCGGCGACAAGGGGGGAGGGCGGACCCAGGGGGGTAGGGCGCGCCCCCTGCCTTGTGGGCCCCCCGTGACCCTCCTGACCTAATTCTTTCGCCTATATATTCACATATATTCCCAAACAACCAGAAGCATCCATGAAAAGACTTTTCCATCGTCGCAACCTTCTGTACCCGTGAGATCCCATCTAGGGACCTTATCCGGCACCCTGCCGGAGGGGGATTCGATCATGGAGGGCTTCTCCATCAACTCTATTGCCCTTTCGATGAAGCGTGAATAGTTTACCTCAGACCTACGGGTCCATAGCTAGTAGCTAGATGGCCTCTTCTCTCTCTTTGATTCTCAATACCATGTTCTCCTTGTTCTTGGAGATCTATCCTATATAATATTCTTTTGCGGTGTGTTTGTCGAGATCCGATGAATTATGGATTTATGATCAGCTTATCTATGAATATTATTTGAATCTTCTCTGAATTCTTATATGCATGATTTGATATCTTTGTAATTCTCTTCGAATTATCTGTTTGGTTTGGCCAACTAGATTGGTTTTTCTTGCAATGGGAGAAGTGCTTAGCTTTGGGTTCAATCTTGCGGTGTCCTTTCCCAGTGACAGTAGGGGCAGCAAGGCACGTATTGTATTGTTGCCATCGAGGATAAAAAGATGGGGTTTACATCATATTGCTTGAGTTTATTCCTCTACATCATGTCATCTTACTTAATGTGTTACTCTGTTCTTCATGAACTTAATACTCTAGATGTAGGCAGGAGTCGGTCGATGTGTGGAGTAATAGTAGTAGATGCAGAATCGTTTCGGTCTACTTGACACGGACATGATGCCTATATTTCATAATCATTGCCTTGGATATCGTCATAACTTTGCGCTTTTCTATCAATTGCTCGATAGTAATTTGTTTACCCACCGTATTATTTGCTATCTTGAGAGAAGCCTGTAGTGAAACCTATGGCCCCCGGGTCTATTTTCCATCATATAAGTTTCCGATCTACTATTTTCCATCATATTACTTTCCGATCTACTATTTTGCAATCTTTTATTTTCAGATCTATAAACCAAAAAACCCAAAAATATTTACTTTATATTTTGTTTAGTTTTATCTATCTCTATCAGATCTCACTTTAGCAAGTAACCGTGAAGGGATTGACAACCCCTTTATCGCGTTGGGTGCAAGTTGTTTGATTGTTTGTGCAGGTGCTAGGTGATTTGTGCATTGTCTCCTACTGGATTGATACCTTGGTTCTCAAACTGAGGGAAATACTTATCTCTACTTTGCTGCATCACCCTTTCCTCTTCAAGGGAAAAACCAACGCAAGCTCAAGAAGTAGCACAACCATGTCTTTCAAAATATCAACACTAAAGCAAGTTATCCCTAGCCCATTATGCTCAATCATTGATCCATTCATGAAACACACTCGCATATTAGCTACACCCAATGCTCAAGTACGATCATAGTGCCCCTTAGTTGGTGCTTTATAAGAGAAGATGGAGACTAAAAAATAAAAATTGCATAAAGTAAATAGAAAGGCCCTTTGCAGAGGGAAGTAGGGATTTGTAGAGGTGCCAGAGCTCAAAGCGAAAACGATAGAGATAAAAACATTTTGGGTGGCATTCTTTTCCTGTCAACGAAAATGATCGAGTAGTTCCCAATACTTTCCATTCTAGATATATCATAGGCGGTTCCCAAACAGAAAATAAAGTTTATTCCTTTTTCCACCATACTTTCACATTCCATGGCTAACCGAATCCACGGGTGCCGTCCATACCAACTCTTTCCAAGGAATTTATTATTTGACAACATAAAGTAAATTCATTTTTCATTTCGGGACTGGGCATCCCTGATACCTTTGCCGTACTCTCGTGCAATGACAAGTGAATAAACACTCATCTTGAGAATAACACATCTAGCATGGAAAAATATCAGCCACCCCCTACCGTTTCATGAGCGGTACGATCACACAAAAGAGAAATTTATTTTGAAAATTAGAGATGGCACATACAAATTTGCTTAGAACGGCACGGAAATACCGCATATAGGTAGGTATAGTGGACTCATATGGCAAAACTGGTTTAAGGATTTTGGATGCACAAGTAGTGATCATACTTAGTGCAAATGAAGGCTAGCAAAAGATTGAGAAGCATCCAACCAAGAAACAAAAAATCTCATAAGCGAGCATTAAGCATAACTAACATCGAATAATTAATGCACCACAAGTAGGATATAATTTCATTGCATAACTATTGACTTTCATTCTTGCATAGGGAATCACAAACCTTAACATCAATATTCTTACTAAAGCATAATTACTCACCAACATGACTCACATATTATATCATCATATCGCAAAACTATTACAAGGAATCAAGTTTATTTTGTCCAATGATCTTCATGAAAGTTTTTTATTATATCCCTCTTGAATATCTATCACTTTGGGACTAGTTTAATATATTGCTTTTGATAGCTCAAACAAATCTAAGTGAAGAACATGAGCATAAAATTTTTCTTCTCTCAAAATAATATAAGTGAAGCATGAGAGAATTTCTTCAAATTTACTACTCTCAAATAAATCTAAGTGAAGCATGAGAGAATTTCTTCAAAAATATTAAAGCACACCATGCTCAAAAAGATATAAGTGAAGCACTAGAGCAATTCCATAGCTCATAAAGATTTAAGTGAAGCATATAGAGCAATTCTAACAAATCATAGCATAATTTTGGCTCTCTCAAATAGGTGTGTCCAGCAAGGATACTTGACTAAAAATAAAAAGTAAAACAAGCAAAGACTCAAATCATACAAGACGCTCCAAGCAAAACTCATGATATGTGACGAATAAAAATATAGCTCCAAGTAAAATACCGATGGTCGTTAGAAGAAAGAGGGGATGCCACTCGGGCATCCCCAAGCTTAGTTGCTTGTTTCTCTTTTAGATAATAGCTTGGGATTCCATGGGCATCCCCAAGCTTAGGATCTTCTTACTCCTTATTCCTTCATCCATCATGATCTCACCCAAAACTTGAAAACTTCAATCACACAAAACTCAACAAAAACCTTCGTGAGATCCGTTAGTATAAGAAAACTAATATTTACTTTAAGTACTGTATAAAACCCATTCAAATTTTGTTATTGCATTATATATACTGTATTCTAACTTTACCATGGCTTATAACCTCCAATACAAACCATAGATTCATCAAAATAAGCACACAATGCAAAGAAAACAGAATCTGTCAAAAACAGAATAGTCTGTAAAGATACGAATTGTTCTCATACTTCTGTGACTCCAAAATTTCTGAAACATTAGGACAACGTAGGAAATTTGTATATCAATCTTGTGTAAAATATTCATAATTTTTCGTCACTTCTGTGAATTTATAAATTATTTTACTGGACGCAAAAGTTTCTGTTTTCCAACAAGATCAAATCAACTATCACCCAACATGATCCCAAAGGCTTTGCTTGGAACTAACACTAATTAAAACATAAAAAACACAATCATAACAGTAGCATAATTGTGCAAACACTCAAGAACAGAAAGAAAAAGACAAAAATAAATTTTGTTCATTGGGTTGCCTCCCAACAAGCGCTATCGTTTTAAGCCCCTAGCTATGCATAATGCAAAGATCTAAGTATTGTCATCTTTGGTTTCCAACTCTTCAATCAAACACTTAGAATTCTTCAAAGATTTAGCATATAAATTTTCAACAACAATACTTTTAGGAACCAGTTTGAGAAATTCATTCTTGCCGGTAGGGTCTCTTATGACTTCAATAAAATCGGGGTGAATACTAATCTTCTTAAGGTCTCCTTTATTAATATTTCTAGAAGTTGCACCCTTGTTCTTAGTAACTTGAACAATTTTGCTAATTTGTACGGGATTTTTTTCAATAGTTTTAGCAGAAGCAAAAGCCGTGCTTAGATTACTAAAGATTTCTTCCAATTTATCTATCCGAGACGGGCTTTCTTCAATTCTTTCATGAATTACAGTCCCCTTTTCTTTTAACAACTTAAGAACTTCTCCCACTTTTGACCCAATTTTACTAGCAAGATTATGTATCTTTTTATCCAAGTTCTCAATGTGTTCTTCGGTAAGCATTTTCTTTTCAATAGCATCTAGCCTTTCCATAACATGCTCAAGAGTTAAAGTTGTTTCATTAACCATAAGAGGTGGTGATCCCACTAAATTTCCCAAAGCATTAAAAGAATCTAGAGATGGACACATCAAGAAATTTCCACCGGTAATCGTATCAAGGACGAATCTATACCAGGTAGTGATGCCCACATAGAAACAGCAAAGAAGTACAATGGTAGATTGCTTATGAATAGATCTATTATGAGCATTGCAAATTCTATACCAAGCATCCTTTAAATTCTCCCCTCCCCTTTGTTTGAAATTAAGAACCTCGTTTTCGGGGGTGCACGCAATAGAGGAAGAACTATCCATAACGGCAAAAGTGACGAACAAAATTGCACACAACAACAGATCTGACAAGAAAACGGCGATAAAAAAAGAGGGCGAATAAAACGGCAAATGTTTGTGAAGTGGGGGAGATGGAAACGAGAGGCAAATGGCAAATAATGGAAATTGCAAGGAGATGAGATTTGTGATTAGGAACCTGGTAGGTGTTGATGATGTCTCCCCGGTAACGGCACCAGAAATTGGCAAGTTGTCAGGAGACTATCTTGACTTGATCCTCCCCGGCAACGGCGCCAGAAATTCCTTTTGATGTCGCTTGAACTACGTCGGTATTTCCCCAAAGAGTAAGGGATGATGCAGCACAGCTACGGTAGGTATTTCCCTCAGTGATGAGACCAAGGTGATCGAACCAGTAGGAGAACCACGCAACAGTACATGAACGACACCTGCACACAAAGAACAAATACTTGCAACCCGACGTAAAAGAGGGGTTGTCAATCCCTCCCGGGTAAAGAGATAGATAAATTAGTAGTAAATCGGATAAATAGATCTCGCGGGATGGCGAGATAAAATAAATAACAATAAATTGCAGCAAGATATTTTTGGGTTTTTGGATTAATAGACCTGAAAATAAAAGCAAATAAAAATAGATCTCGAAGGCAAATATGATAAAGAAGAGACCCGGGGGCCGTAGATTTCACTAATGGCTTCTGTCGAGAAAAATAGCATACGGTGGGTAAACAAATTACTGTTGGGCAATTGATAGAACTTCAAATAATTATGACGATATCCAGGCAATGATCATTATATAGGCATCACGTCCAAGATTAGTAGACCGACTCCTGCCTGCATCTACTACTATTACTCCACACATCGACCGCTATCCAGCATGCATCTAGTGTATTAAGTTCATGGAGAAACGGAGTAATGAAATAAGAATGATGACATGCTGTAGACAAGATCTATTCATGTAGGAATATACCCCATCTTGTTATCCTTAATAGCAACGATACATACGTGTCATTTCCCCTTCTGTCACTGGGATTGAGCACCGTAAGATCGAACCCATCACAAAGCACCTCTTCCCATGGCAAGAAAAATCGATCTAGTCGGCCTAACTAAACCAAAGATTCGAAGAAGAAATACGAGGCTATAAGTAATCATGCATATAAGAGATCAAAATACTCAAATAAGTCTCATGGATAAAAACATAGATCTGATCATAAACTCAAAGTTCATCGGATCCCAAAAAACACACCGCAAAAAGAGTTACATCAAATAGATCTCCAAGAGACCATTGTATTGAGAATCAAAAGAGAGAGAGGAAGCCATCTAGCTACTAGCTACAGACCCGTAGGTCTACAATGAACTACTCACGCATCATCGGAGAGGCACCAATGAGGATGATGAACCCCTCCGTGATGGTGTCTAGATTGGATCTGTGGTTTCAGGAACTTGCGGCGGCTGGAATTGTATTTTGTCGACTCCCCTATGGTTTCTAGAATATTGGGGTATTTATACAACAAAGAGGCGGTGCGGGAGGCCACCGAGCTGGGCACAACCCACCAGGGCGCGCCTGGGCCCTCAAGCACGCCCAGGCGGGTTGTGGCCCCCTCGGGGCACCCTTCTGGTCCAGAAAAAATCACCAAAAAGTTTCGCTGCGTTTGGACTCTGTTTGGTATTGATTTTCTGCAAAGTAAAAAACAAGCAAAAAACAACAACTGGCACTGGGCACTATGTCAATAGGTTAGTCCCAAAAAATGATATAAAGTTGCTATAAAATGATTGTAAAACATCCAAGATTGTTAATATAACAGCATGGAACAATAAAAAATTATAGATACATTAGAGACGTATCAGTGCCCACCTCGGCCGCCTCCCGCACTGCCTCTTTGCTCTATAAATACCCCAAAAATCCAAAAACCCTAGGGGAGTTGACGAAACACAATTCCAGCCACCGCAAGTTTTAGAACCACCAGATCCAATCTAGACACCATCACGGAGGGGTTCATCATCCTCATTGGTGCCTCTCCGATGATGTGGGAGTTGTTCATTGTACACCTACGGGTCCGTAGTTAGTAGCTAGATGGCTTCCTCTCTCTCTCTTTTGATTCTCAATACAATGGTCTCTTGGAGATCTATTTGATGTAACTCTTTTTGCGGTGTGTTTGTTGGGATCCGATGAACTTTGAGTTTATGATCAGATCTATTTATCCATGAAAGTTTTTTGAGTTCCTTTGATCTCTTATCTGCATGATTACTTATAGGCTCGTATTTCTTCTTCGATTCTTTGGTTTAGTTAGTCCAACTAGATCGATTTCTCTTGCCATGGGAAGAGGTGCTTTGTGTTGGGTTCGGTCGTGCGGTGCTCTTTCCCAGTGACAGAAGGGGCAGCAAGGCACGTATTGATCGTTGCTATTAAGGATAACAAGATGGGGTCTATTCCTACATGAATAGATCTTGTCTACATCATGTCATCGTTCTTATTGCATTACTCCGTTTCTCCATGAACTTAATACACTAGATGCATGATGGATAGCGGTCGATGTGTGGAGTAATAGTAGTAGATGCAGACAGGAGTCGGTCTACTAATCTTGGACGTGATGCCTATATAATGATCATTGCCTGGATATCGTCATAATTATTTGAAGTTCTATCAATTGCCCAAGAGTAATTTGTTTACCCGACGTATGCTATTTTTCTCGAGAGAAGCCACTAGTGAAATCTACGGCCCCTGGGTCTATTCTTTATCATATTTGCTTTGAGATCTATTTTTATTTGCTTTTGTTTTCAGATCTATTATTCTAAAAAACCAAAAATACCTTGCTGCACTTATTCTTTATTTATTTTATTTTGTTTTATTGCGAGATCTATTTATCCAAAATCATAGAAACCAATCTATCTTTTACCTGAGAGGGATTGACAACCCCTCTTACGCGTCGGGTTGCAAGTATTTGTTCTTTGTGTGCAGGTACCGTTTACATAGTGTTGCTTGGTTCTCCTACTGGTTCGATAACCTTGGTTTCATAACTGAGGGAAATTCCTACCAAAGCTGTACTGCACCATCCCTTCCTCTTCGGGGAAATACTGACGTGGATACGAGCCATCACGGGCCCCCTAGACGGTGAGTGCTCTAGCGGAGCGCTGACTCTAGGGTGGCGGCCTCCAATCCTATTTGGTGGTTGTCATGCCGCCGTAGCTATAAAGACATCGTGAATTCATGGTGGGTCTGAAGCGGCTGGGGCGGTTCTGGTTAACCATCGGCGTGGCAACTTTTCGCATCTTGGTCGTCGGAGCCTTATGGCAGCGGTGGCTCAGGCCTCGTGGTGCAGCTGAAGGAGCAAAACACGGCTTGACTTTGCAAGGCCTGGTCTCCCCTACGGTGTCCATGGCTTGGTGTTCGTGATCCCTTCTGCACGGGTATAGATGACGGTGTGACCGATGCATGGAGCCAGCGATTGGCCTGAGATGCCATTGGAGGTGGCATGTGTGATGTGGCCATGTGCCCCAGCGCGACAGTCTACCCTCCAGTTGCTGCCCACACGACGAATGAACTCCAACGGCTATCCGTTGTCTTCCGGTGATGGTCGTGTCGTGCTACATATCGGCGCGAGTAGATTTTTCTTCAAACGGAGGCAAAAGAGTTGCCTCATCCATTCATTAAGAAAAAGAGAGTTGCCCAGTTCATTAACGGGAAACCTGGCGAAAACCATCAAAACGAAGACCTCATATTGGTATCAACTCATCTCAAACCCTAGTTCATCTCTTGTATTCAATCTTTGTATCAAAACCTCAGATTGGTATCTGTAGGTTGTTAGTAGTGTTGATTACATCTTGTAGTTGATGCTAGTTGGTTTATTTGGTGGAAGAGTATATGTTCAGATCCTTAATTATATTCAACACCCCTCTGATCTCCAACACGAATATGTTTGTGAGTAGTTACCTTTATTCTTGAGGACATGGGAGAAGTCTTGTCATAAGTAATTGTAACATCCCCAGCCTCACACCATAGTGATCACGTTCTGATCATGCCAAGTCAGTAAAATAAACTGTGCTTGATCATCATTATTGTCATCCATTTCAAATTCCAATTCAAATGAATTGCTCAAACTTTAAGTGAAAAATAAAAGTTGTTCAAATCAGAAACTAAAATGTCCATTAAATAGCAAATAATCTAGGAGCAATTATAAAAATACAATCAACATTGATTGAATTAGTTAGATGACTCTAATAGCATGAAACAACACCAAAACAGTAATTAAAATTTCCAAACTATTTAACTAAAATACAAATGAAATCATTTATTCATCGAACCTTTTTCTAATAGGGCTAAATATTACATCATATTTATGTGGCATAAACTCATATTTTAATAAAGTCATTTAGTGGCCTAGCAATTTACAAAAAAACCGAAATAAAAACAGAAACAGAAAAGAAATAACGAAAAAGGAAAAGGGCCACTGTTGGCTGGACCTTAGTGCACAGTGTGCAGGCCCAGCCCAACAGAGCCATCGCTCTTTCTCTCTCTCTCCTTCGCCGTGTCGCCATCCCCGTGGCTGGGCGCACGCACACCGGCGAGCATATGTAGTGTAGATCCTTGCTTGCTGAGTACTTCGGATGAGTACTCACGTTTGCTTTGCTTTATTTTTCTCCCCATATCCATTTGTCGCAACCAGATGACGGAGCCCCTGAGCCAGCTGCCCCCGCCGACGGCTACTACTGCTACTACCCTCCCGGCGAGTACTACTACGAGGAGCCGACCGACGACCAGGAGTAGGTTCGGAGGGTCCCAGGCAGGAGGCCTGCGCCTTTCGATCGTAGCTTTTGTTTTCCCCCGCCTTCTTAAAGGCTTATCTCTGTTTCTATTTTATATCTGTACTTAGATATCTGATGCTTCTGCTGACACTTGTATGCCATCGAGCTATGTATTCGAGCCCTCGAGGCCCTGGCTTGTAATATAAATCTTGTATGACTTTATTTATGTTTTAGAGTTGTGTTGTGATATCTTCAAGTGAGTCCTTAGGCTTGATCATGTGCATTTGCGTGTATGATTAGTGCAAGATTAAGCCGGGGTCGTCACAATAATCATGTGAAATTGTATTCGTTCGATATTTTGATGATATGTATGTTGTTGCTTCCTTTAGTTGTTTCATGTGAATGTCGACTACATGACACTTCAACATCTGTGGGTCTAAGGGAAGGCATTGTGGATTAGTTATTAGATGATGGGTTGCTAGAGTGACAGAAGCTTAAACCATAGTTTATGCGCTATTCCGTAAGGGGCTGATTTGGATCCATATGTTTCATGCTATAGTTAGATTTATCTTAATTCTTCTTTCATAGTTGCAGATGCTTGCGAGAGGGGTTAATCATAAGTGGGAGGTTTGTTCAATTAAGAACAACATCCAAGCACCGGTCCACCCACATATCAAATTATCAAAGTAGCAAGCGCGAACCAAACAAACATGATGAAAGTGCCTAGATGAAATTCCCGTGAGTTCTCAGGAACGCTTTGCTTATTATAAGAGACCGTTCCGGCCTGTCCTTTGGTACAAAAAGGATTGGGCCACCTTGCTGCACTTTTGTTACCGGTACTATCTATTGTTCGTTACAAATTATCTTGCTATCAAACTATCTGTTACCGACTATTTCCGTGCTTGCAGAAAATACCTTGGTGAAAACCGCTTGTCATTTCCTTCTGCTCCTCATTGGGTTCGACAGTCTTACTTATTGAAAGGACTACGATTGATCCCTGATACTTGTGGGTCCTCAAGACTCTTTTCTGGCGCCATTGCCGGGGAGTGAAGCGCCTTTGGTTAGTGGAATTTGGTAAGGAAACATTTATACTACATGCTAAAATTTACTATGACTTGTTACTATTGAAAACAATCCTTTGGGGCGTTTGTTTGGGGTATCTTTACCTCGACCGGAAGCACAAAGAGTTGCTCCTCAACCTACTGCACCTACTGAAAAATATTTATTATGAGATTCCTTCGGGTATGATAGAGAAACTGCTAGCTAATCCTTATGCAGGAGATGGAACAACACATCCTGATATGCACCTAATCTATGTGGATGAAGTTTGTGGATTATTTAAACTTGTAGGTTTACCCGGAGATGAAGTTAAGAATAAGGTTTTTCCTTTATCTTTTAAGGGAAATACATTGTCATGGTATAGGCTATGTGATGATATTGGAACATGGCATTGGAACCGATTGAGATTGGAATTTCATCAAAAGTTTTATCCTGTGCACCTGGTTCATCGTGATAGGAATTATATATAATTTTTGGCCTCGTGAAGGAGAAAGTATCGCTCAAACTTGGGGGAGGCTTAAGTACATGATGTACGCATACCCCAATCATGAGCTCTCAAGGGAAATTATCTTACAAAATTTTTATGCTTGGCTTTCTCATGATGATCAAACCATGCTCGATTCTTCTTCTACTGGTTCCTTTATGAAGAAAACTATTGAATTCACATCGGATCTTCTAGAATGAATTAAACGCAACTCTGAAGATTGGGAACTCGACAAAGGTAAAGTGTCAGGTATAATACTTAAGTTTGATTGTGTCAAATCTTTTATGGATACCGATGCTTTTCACAAGTTTAGCACTAAATATGGACTTGACTCTGAGATAGTAGCTTTCTTTTGTCAATCATTTGTTAATCATGTTGATCTCCCTAAGGAGAAGTGGTTTAAATATAATCCACCTATTAAAGAAAAGATTGAGGAACCTGTTATAGTTAAAGATGAAACTATCATTTATAATGTTGATCCAGTTGTGCCTACCGCCTATATTGAGAAACCACCTTTTCCTCTTAGGATAAAGGAACATGCTAAAGTTTCAACTGTGGTTAATAAAAGTAATATTAGAGCACCTAGACCCTCTGAACAAATTAAAGTTGAACCTAATGTTGCTATGGTTAAAGATCTCTTGGTCTATAATATTGTTGGGCATGTTATTTATTTTTGTAGTGAAGCTACTAGAATAGCTAAACCCGATCCTAAGGATAAGAATAAACCTGTGGTTGGCTTACCTGTTGTCTGTTAAAATAGGGGATCATTGTTACCATGGTTTATGTGATTTGGGTGCTAGTGTGAGTGCTATTCCATTTACCTTATATCAAGAGATTATGAATGATATTGCACCTGTTGAGATAGAAGACATTGATGTTACTATTAAACTTGCGAATAGAGATACTATTTCACCGCTAGGGATTATTAGAGACGCTGAAGTCTTGTGTAGAAAAATAAAATACCCTACCGATTTCTTAGTTCTTGGTTCTCCACAAGATGATTTTTGTCCCATTATAATTGGTAGACCTTTCTTGAATATAGTTAATGCTAAGATTGATTGCAATAAAGAAACTGTCAGTGTAACTTTGGTGATGTATCTCATGAGTTTAATTTCTCTAAGTTTCGTAGACAACCTCATGATAAAGAATTATCGTGTAAGGATGAAATTATTGGTCTTGCTTCTATTGTCGTAACTCCTATTGATCCGTTAGAACAAAATTTGCTAGACCATAAGAATGATATGCACATGAATGAAAGAAATGAAATAGATAAGATGTTCTTTGATCAACCACCTATCCTTAAACATAATTTGCCTATTGTAACCCTTGGAGGTCCTCCTCCACCTAAAGGTGATCCCGTGTTTGGCGAAAACAATTGCCTGATACATTGAAGTATGCTTATCTTGATGAAAAGAAGATATATCATGTTATTATTAGTGCTAACCTTTCAGAGAATGAAGAAAAGAGATTACTTTAAACTCTAAGGAAGCACGTGCTGTAACATCCCTATGTAACCTAGCACTATGACACTCTGCTAATAATGCCAAGTCACCTTCATTTGCAGTGCCTAGATACATTGGTTAAAGACTCAAATCAAAATCTTCTCTGAAATTCAACTCAAATTCAAAGTGGAAAATGAAGTTGCCCAAAACTTGTGGGAAAAATGTTCACCTTTTAGCAAATAATCTAGAACTATTTGCTGTTAAGGAACACAACATCATCATCAACTCTAAATGGGTCTATGTATTTTAACAGAGCCAAAACAGCACCTAAAATGCTCCATTCATTTTTGAATATATTCAAATGGTTTCCAAAAATGCCCAAACTTTTTGTGGCAGAGTTGGATATTGCAATACACTGGTGTGAGCTAGTTTCACATTTTTGCAAATTCATTTGGAGATTCAAATTAATACAAAACTCCCCCTGATAAAAGAAAAAGTAAAAACAGTAAATAGAGAATAGAAAGAGGCACTGTGCACTGGGCCTAAGTGCACAGTGCCCCGGACCCAGCCCACCAGCCCATCTCCCTCTTTCTCTCCCCTGCGTGTCGCCACCGCCGTGGTCGAGCGCGCGCGTGCGCCGTTGCGGCGCCGACAGCGCGATGGCCACCGATGCCCCACCGACGAGGAGATAAGGCCGAGCCCCCATCCATCTCCCCTGGCCTCCTCGTCCATTCTCCCCCTTTCTCCCTCGCCCGCTAGCCCTCTCTGCTCCTCTCCAGTACGCCGCGATGGCCTCGCCGCCGTAGATCTCGCGGCCACCGTCGTCTCCGTGCCGTGCTGCCGTGTCCCTCGTCTCCGCCGTCGACATCCACCTCATCCTCGTCCACGAGCGCAAGCCGGGGAGCACCGCAAGCAGTGGATCGAGCTGCCCCCTTCCGCTTCGGGCTCCGGCGATCTCCTTCGACTCCGGCGATGCCCACTGCTGCTACTAACCTGTCGCGGGTCTTTCTTGACAGCACGGTGAGCCACAGCTCCTCCCCACTCTCTTTCCTCGCTCCGGCTTGACTGTAGCCGCCGCTCCGCGTGAGCCTGAGCCCGTCACTGCGGAGCTCGTCGCCGACAAGGCTCCGGTGACCAAATGGTCACGGGCATATGTCCGTTAGCTTTACCGCGCCGCGTAGAGCACGCCCACCCTTTCATTTCGCCCGTTAATGCATCGTGCTGCTGTTGCCGTAGCTCGCCCGAGCTTCTCGCCGCCGGCAATGTCGCAGCGCCCATTTCCAGCCATCCCAGGCACGGCCACCGCCACCATTCGATGCAGCCGGGCTCAGGCTTTCGATTAAGCCTAGCCGCGCCTTCTCCCGTGCCCCATAGGCGAATTCCGACGTTGTTCCGAGCCGCGCCGCCGCGTTTTTGCCTCGCCAGCGACGCTCCGGCGCCGGCCGTCGATGTGGCTGGCCTGGGGCCACCTCAGAGCCACTGCCAGCAGGCCCCGCGGGTCCCAGTTGACTGGGTTGACCCAGTCAACTACTGACTGGGGAGCCCAGTGACACTGACACGCGGGCCCCACCGCATATTTAGATTAATTAAAATGTTTTATAATTAAAACTTAATTAGTTAAACTAATTAGTCTATGACAAGTGGGACCTGCCAGCTAAATGACTCTGTTTAGTTAAAATTAAATCCCTGTTAGCCTTTTTTCAATGACATGTGGGTCCCACTGGACCCACATGTCAGGTTTGACTTGGTCAGCCGACCAGTTGACTGCTGATGTCATCATTGCATCATGCTGACATCATATCTCTTTTTCTATATAATTCTGTTTATTTAAAATATTTTGAGAAAATGCTTTAATCTTTAAAAATCCGTAGAAAATAAACCGTAGCTCGGATCAAAAAACTTTCTACATGAAAGATGATCAGAACGATGAGACGAATCTGATCGTGTCGTCTGTTTCCATGTCGAAACCCCCTACGTTGGAGAACCCGTAACTTTCCCTCCGTTTCCGGTAGATGAATAGTGCATATACACCGGTTAATAAATCCAAATTTAATCCTAAAATGACTAAAATGACTTGGACATGTTTTTAGGCAACCCTGCACTGCACGTTAGCATGGCATGCTCCGTGTTGCATATGTTTGTCGTGTATTTATTTGTTTCCTCCCCCTCTCCTCTCTTGATAGACTCCGACACCGCCGTAGTCCCCGCAGCCGACGCAGCTCCGGAGGTCGACTACGCCCCTGACGACCAGACACTTGCCGCAGAGCTTCTAGGCAAGCACCCCCTTTTTGAGCATACCGATATCGCCTATTCTTCTCTCTCTTATGCTTGCTTTAGAAGTTGCTGCTGTTACTGTTATCCTATTTCTGCTGCATAGCTTGTTTATTGTAACCTGCTGTTGTTACCTACCTGCTTATCCTAAACTGTTTAGTATAGGCTGGGTAGGGACCCATCAGAGACCCCCACTTTGTCCCGACTGCCCCGCTGGATTATCAGAAGACCCGATCAACGGGATCGAAGACCAGGCCCCGGCAGTGCACAGCACTTCCCCCTTAGTTGCTCGACACTACTGGGTTACTATCGAGTGCCGAGGGTGATACCTCGTCAGCACTTCTGATGTTAACCTTGTAGGTTAGTTCATCGGTTATGGACATCAAGGGTGATTCCTCCTTCTCCATTCCCGGTAATGACACTGTCGTGCAACTCTTCAAGAGAGGACCTCGAGGGTGATTACTCCTTCGTCCACCTTGATGATAACATCAGGTGGAATTCCATCGAGGGTGATTCCTCAGGGTTCCCCTTGGTGTTAGACACACGGATACTATGGTTACTATGACTTTATACTGAACCATGTTACTGAAGACTGGTCGGCCCTGAGGGGTACCCGCGCGAGTTTAATTGCGAGAGATGTGGAGTCGGGTGGACCTGTAGGGTGCCCGAGAGATGAATACGAGGCATGGCCGGGCATTCTTAGCCCTTGCCGCAAGTCCTCGAGATGGGGCGATGGGGTCACATCGATCGTGAGTCTCTGCTCATTACCGCGTGCTCCTAATCCACTAACGGTTTGGATATTTGATCCGAGGGGCCTCTGGCCTTATAGCACTAACCATCACGTGGGCATAGTATGGGCGTTCTACGTCGTATACATCAGCCAAAGCTTAATGGACGTCAGCGACTGAGCGGCAGGCGTCGAGTTGGATTGGTTACGCAAACGCGCTTGTATTAAGGGGTTGCCAAGACTGCTCTTGATGGCCCCGTAACGTGCAGGAGTTCCCGGGGCGATGGCCCAAGACCCCTGGGGGCATAGGTTTAGTCCAGCGTGCTGACCTCTCTGTTAAGCCTAGGTCGGGTTGCGGCATATCGTTTGGCCGAGGCCGGGCATGACCTAGTAAAGTATGTCCGGCCGGAGTTAAGCGAGCGTGGTGGGTAAGTTGGTGCACCCCTGCAGGGAAGAAAACATCTATCGATAGCCTGTCCTACGGTAACGAACACTCGGAGTTGTATCCCGATCGATGCAACTAGAACTGGATACTTGTGATGAGAACTGGATAGTATGGCTCTGGGATTGCTTTCTCGCAGGGAGTCGAGGAAGGATCTCTGGGCAAGGTTGAAGACACTACTATTACTTTACATTATGTTAATCTGCACTCTTCTAATGCTGCAAGACCGCTGAAGATGCTGAAGATGCTAGTCTTTGATAGGACTAGGCCTTCTCCCTCTATTCTGGCATTTCTGCAGCCCATTCTACATATACAGCCTTCCTTTGAAAACGTTGCATATGTAGTGTAGATCCTTGCTTGCTGAGTACTTCGGATGAGTACTCACGATTGCTTTGCTTTCTTTTTCTCCCCATATCCTTTTTGTGCAACCAGATGACGGAGCCCCTGAGACCACTGTCCCCGCCGACGGCTACTTCTACTACCCTTCTGGCGAGTACTACTACGAGGGGCCGTTCGACGACCCGGAGTAGGTTCAGAGGGTCCCAGGCAGGAGGCCTGCGCTTTGTTTTCCCCCGCCTTCTTAAAGGCTTATCTCTATTTCTGTTCTATATCTGTACCCAGATATCTGTATGCGAGCTCATGTATTCGAGCCCTCGAGGCCCCTGGCTTGTAATATAAAGCTTGTATGACTTTATTTATGTTTTAGAGTTGTGTTGTGATATCTTCAAGTGAGTCCTTAGGCTTGATCATGTGCATTTGCGTGTATGGTTAGTGCATGATTAAGCCGGGGTCGTCACAGGTTGGCATCAGAGCCGACTGCCCGTAGGAACCCCCCCTTTCCAACTCCTTGGCCGAAGTTGAGTCTAGTGGTCCAAAACTGTTTTACTAACTTGGCTGTGTGGCTTACGGGCCCACGTCGCCAACTGGGTGGTATTAGTATCTTTTTTTCCTCGTCTTTACTCTGGGACTCTGATCACTCTTCTATTTGGGTTAAATGAAATTTACTAACGCCGACACTTAGGATCTCGTAAATCCCGTCCTCCCGGAGAGCTGGATATCTGTGCGCTTTCCCCGTCATTGATCTGATTAGTCTGATAATCATTTTCCTTTCCATTGTTTTGTTTAACCTTACTCTCCGAGATCTGTTATCCTTCTCATCGTCGTATGCCAATTCTGAATTTCCTTTATTTCAGATGGATCATCTGTTTCCACCACGCCCTACGACGTAGCTTGTGCTTCGCACTTGGGCTCGTGATGCCCCTGGTTTTCCATCTGTCCTGATCACCCTCCTGACCAGGCTGGGTTACCGCTGGTATCCCGAGTACATGGTTTATGAGGTATACCGCGAGTTTAACCAGGAGCAATAATATGCTGATGTTCATATCTATGATCAGCAGGATGATTCAGACACTGAGCTGTACCTTTTCCACAGTATTGGCGTGACGATTGAGATGGCAGTCCATGATGCCGCCTACTCTACTATCGCACGTCTCCGAGGAGAGCTCAGCGTTATCTTGGATGCCTCTGAGTTTTTATACATTCCGTATGCCCCTGCTGGAGATGCTACTGGATACTACACAGCTATCTGTGCCCCGTACGAGCCTCATCGCTACGACCCGTAGGTTCTGATTCAGTGCACTCAGGCTCTGGATCGCACTATTCGGGCTCTTGCTGTCGAGTTGTTTGCCACTCGAGCACGACTTTACGATGCTATGACGCAGTTGCTACCAGCTGTTTGTGCAGGGATACATCCGTGAAAGTGCGTTATATCGACTAGAGGGGGGGGGGGTGAAAAGGCGATTTTTACAAATTCGTCACTGAGGAATTTCAAGGTGAGGAAATTCCTAAGCAACGAACTACTTAGCAGCGGAATAAGTACTCAGATGCATAACATGGCATAAGCATAGTCATCATGATGAAATGAAATAGGCACAGAGTACAGGTAGCGTGAAACACAGGATAAGCAGGGTGAAGACTAAGTGACTGAAGAAATAGGATTGAGAAAATTGAGAAAGTCTTCAGTCAAAGTCTTCACATAGTAACGATCAAGTAAATCAACACATGAATGAGGAAATGAAAGGATTGAGGAAATAGAACCAGTAGCTCGGTGAAGACAATGATTTGGTAGACCAGTTCCAACTGCTGTGACAGTTGTACGTCTGGTTGGAGCGGCTAGGTATTTAAACCTGAGGACACACAGTCCTCACCGTATTCTCCTTGAGCTAAGGTCACACAGACCTCGCCCAATCACTTGTGGTAAGTCTTCACAGGTGACTTCCAAACCTTCACAGACTCGGTCACTCGGCGATCCACAATTTCCTCTTGGATGCTCTAGACCATGACGCCTAACCGTCTGGAGGATGCACAGTCCTCAAAGGTGACAACCATAGGTTCCACACAGGAACAATTTCTTCAGTGATGCTCAATCACTTTGGGTTTGTAGGTGTTTGGGTTTTTGGGTTTTTCCTCACTTGATGATTTTCGCTCAAAGTCCTCGGAGGATGGGATGCTCTAAATTACAAGTGTCAGTCTCTCTCGGAGCAGCCAACCAGCTAGTGGTTGTAGGGGGCGGCTATTTATAGCCTAGGGAGCAGCCCGACATGATAAGACATAAATGCCCTTCAATGATATGACCGTTAGGTGGGTAGGATATTTTGGACAGCTGGCGCATAGCACAGCAACGGTCGGAAATTTGAGTTCTCAAATTCCTCAGGGCTATCATGTTCCTCACTTGTAGGCAATCCACACTGGCGAATTCCTAACTCCTCAGTCAGAACAAATTCCTCAAAGAACAGAAGAACTTCGTCTCTGTCACTGAAGAACTTGACTGAACTGTATGAGATTTCCAATGGCTTCACTCGAAAGGATTGGTAGGTGTAGGATTTGAGTTGAGCATCACTTGGAAACTTTTCCTTAGTTTTACCTCGACCCCCTTTAACAGTACGGTGTTTCCTATGACTCAAGAAAGGGAAAACAAAACTATGAAAACAAAAGTCTTCACGCTTCATAATCCTCGCATCAATATCAAGTCTTCAAGGTCACACCAATTTCCTCATTTTCAAAGTCTTCAAGAAAACCAAAGTCTTCAACTGAAGACATTCATTTTTAGGGGTCGACTTTCTTCGTAAATATCAAACTCCTCATAGACTTATAGAACCTGTGTACACTCACAAACACATTAGTCCCTTAACCTATAAGTCTTCAATACACCAAAATCACTAAGGGGTACTAGATGCACTGACAATCTCCCCCTTTTTGGTGATTGATGACAAATAGGTTAAGTTTTCAACGGGGATAAACATATGAAGTGTAAATACTGATATTGAGGAATTTGATTGCAAGATATAGAAGAACTCCCCCTGAAGATGAGCATATTTGAGGAATTTGCTTTGAATAGCAAATGCACATTGTAGAGTAATATCATGGAGATCACCCCCTATATCTTGTAATTCATACACGCATTTAACATATGATATGAAGAATTTGAAATGCATGATGAAATATGCTGTCTAACGAAATTCAGCATGCGTGCATTAAGGTACTTGAGTTAATAAGCATGCAGAAAGCAGTTCAAAAGTATCAGACCACCATAGGACTTAAGTTTACAACTCGATCCAACAAATACATTAGAAGAACGAGAGTTGTAACTTAGCAAAAAAATGCCCATATATAGAGACCCGCTTGAAGACTAACTCAAATTTCTCCCCCTTTGTCATCGAATGACCAAAAGGGACGAAAAATGAGGACTAACGCCCCTGAAGAATATCATCATGATGTCGATGGAGGAGCGCCAGCATTGTTGGGGTCGTCCGTTGAGGTAGGGCCTGCCGCAGTGTCGTTCAAATCTTCAGCTTCATCCGTCTCGCGCGATGAAGAATATGAACTGGCAACAAGCTGAGGAACTTTGACCTTCTTGAATTTCTTCGAAGGGGGCTGAGACCAGTCAAAGTCCGGTTGGAAGCCCATCTCCTTGAGATCTTCAGCACTATAAAGATTCGACAGAATAGCCCAAGTGCCGTCAAAGACTTCATGCAAGTAGTAGTGATTCTTCTTCATAGTGTTTTGAGTGACTGTCATGTTCTGAAGAATTGCACCAAACTGACGCTTGACCCACTTGTGATTTCGATCAGCTTTCTGATGAAGACTAAGGAGAAGCTCATGATCAGTCATCACACGGGGAGCAGAGGCTTGAGGAATGGGGTTTGAAGCTTTGGCAGCAGAATCTTGTGTTGCAGAGTCATCATTGGTGGAGTAGGATGCAGCTTTGCGAAACTGTCCATCCAATGGATGAGTGCCTTCATCTATAATAGCAGCCTTGCCCTTCTCATCAGCTGAGGAAATAGTCTGTTTGAGGACTTCAATAGGGGGCAAATAGCTGAGATGATTTTGAAAGTCAGCCTTATAATGAATTGAAGACCTTGATCTGATGAACTTCATGATCCAGGGAGCGTAAGGCTTCAACTCAAAAGGTGACAGAGCAACATTGGCCAAAGTCCTCATGAAGAAATCGTGATAGTTGATCGGAATACCATGAATGATATTGAACAACAGATTCTTCATAATGCCAACAACCTCTTCGTCATCAGAGTTGTGACCCTTGATTGGACTGAGGGTTTTGGTCAAAATGCGATAAACTGTCCTTGGCACATAGAGCAATTCCTTGACGAGGAAGTTGGTCCTTGGAGCTTGGCCAGCCTTCAAATGCTTCATCAGCACTTACATCAGATGATCGGATAGTTCAGGTTCAACATAGAGAAGCCTTGCACCTTCAGTGGGAGGACTGACTGGGACGGCATGAAGCAATTCAGAGGCCGGTGCTTTGTAGTGAGTATTTTCAGTCATCCAGTCCAATACCCATGAATTGACATCATCAACATTTCCAGTAATATGCAGCGTGGCAAAGAATTGAAGAATGAGTTCTTCATTCCAATCGCAGATGTCGGTGCAGAAGTTGAGTAACCCAGCGTCATGAAGAACACTGAGGACTGGGGTGAAGCACGGCAGCGATTCCATATCCACATGAGGAATTTGCTCATGGTCAAAGATCTTGTCCTTATCAAACAACACTGAGGAATAGAAGTTCATTTGGCTAGCAGTCCAGAAGCGCTTGCGACGAAGTCGAGCAGTATCATAGGGATTGTAGTCAGTGAAGAAAATGTGCTCATTGAAGAAATCTACAGCATTGAACTTCTGCTTCTTGGAGTGAGGGTTCTGTGGCTTGGGCTGAAGATTTATAGATGAAGTCTTCACAGCCTCTTGAGGTATAGCCACTAGAGCCACAGGCTGAGGAATTTCAGTAGCTGTATCAGCAGCAGCCTTGGCCTCCATTTCTTCAGTAACATGTACATCAGCACTAGTGGCTGGAACTTCTTCAGGAATAGTGAGAAGAGAAGCTTGACGTTCTTCAGAGCCCGTGTGAACTTCTTCAGTTTGGGCAGGGGACTGAGAAATTTGTTGCAGTGGTGTCGTCAGTGGTGAATTGGGGTGATGACTTTCCCAGTAGTCATCATTTAGAGTTGGTGTAGTACACCCAATGTCCACATCTTCATCTTCATCATCAATTTCCTCAACGCCTGCCTCTTCAGCTGTGAACTGAGGCATGGGCGATGATACCAGCGGAGTTGAAGTGATATTGTCCACTTCAATTTCTTCATCTAACTGCTCTGTCGAAGCAGCAGAAGGATCTTCTTCATCAGATTCACTTAGAATTACATATTCCTCACCAAAGGGAATAATCTCCTTTGATGGCATGCTTGATATTGGAACAACATCTATAGGATTTGTATAAGAGCTCGTCATAGTCTTCACTTTCTTTGGAGCTGAAGACTCTGAGGAGGCAGATGCTTTCCTTTTCTTCACAGCTGCTCGCTCCGCAGCCTTGGTTTTCTTCGCTTCTGTTGCAGAAGGAAGGTTGATGCTTGTCATCGGTGCAAGAGGAGCAGAGGAAATTGGTTGAAATTCTTCAGGCACAACTGATGCAGTTGCCCTGGCATTTTCTTCAGAGACTGGAATTTCTTCATCAGCCCTGGTGCTTTCATTTTCTTCAACAGTCTAGTTTTCATCAGCTGTACTTGCATGTTCTTCAGTGGGCTGAGTAGATGTGTCAGTCTGAGGAAATTTGGGTTGCGATGAAGCTGCAACATTTGGAGTGAATCCCTTGCCATTCTGATGAATCTGACTTTGGCACCTAGCCAATCTGCAGGTTATGCGTGAAATTCATCACTGAGTGCTTTGATCTCAGCCTGCATAGTCACAAGTTCTTCAGGAGACATTTTCACAACATTGTTCTTCAAAAAATGCTCCTTCTTGTACTGAGCCTTCTTCACCTGCCTGGCCTTTTCAAATTTCCATTTCTCTTCATTAACGAAGGCCATCAACATGTGACTTTGACCAGGAGTGAGGTTTAATTCAGGTAAAGGTGTGTTAGGGTTCTTGTGCCATAAATCAATGAAATCAAGGATCTTCCTTGGATCCAGCATGAGGGGCACAGCACTGCCTTTGGCACTAGCGGCCCTTTGTTGTCGATCTCTGATGATCTCAGCTAATTCTTCATCATCAGCTTCGTCTTCGCTTGACGGAACCTGAAAGGCGACCTACTTCTTGTGAGGACTTGGCCTTGTGCCTCATCCAGCAGTGGCCTTTTTCTTCAGCAAGGTCAGAGTTGTTGAAGACTAAGGTGGAGCTAAGGAACTTGCAGAGGCTCCAGAAGTAATTGAGATTCCAGTAGTCCTTTGGCATGTGGCAAGATGCACAGGTGCTGAGGACTTTGCAGGAGCAGCTGAGGATTTTGCAACTGAGGGAGTTGGAGCTGCTTTTGAAGAAGTTGCTTGAGGATCAGGCCGTGAGGGCTTTGAAGAGCTTGGCCATGAGGGCATTGCAGCTGAGGATCTTGTCTTGACAGCTAGTTTCTTTGTCATAGCCTTCTTAGGCTTGCTAGCAGAGGCCTCAGCAGTAGCAGCAGCAGACTCTTCGTGGAATTTCTTCACTGCCTCTTTAGCCATTTTGGCCAGCTTGGCTTAACGCTTAGCCCACTCCTGAGGAAATTCCTCACCTCTTCTGATGCTTGTGGGATCAGCTTCTTGGCTTGGAGCCAATGGAGGTCTTGGGCATGGAGGGTTAACAGCGAATTTCTTCATGTACTTTGGAGTCACATATCGATACTCCCTCCATTCTCTTGCCCATCTCCTCTCAATCTTCTGAATGCGCACTTTGTGCTGATTTTTGTTCTCCTTGCCATGAGTTGCTTCATCAGGAGTACAATATTCATCATAGATGTCTTCAGGGATCTCAAAAGTAGTATTTGTCTCTGGCCTCTTTCCTTCCTTCTGAGGTATCTTCCCATCAGCCATTTTCTTCACTTGAAGATTTTGAACAATTGATGTTTCTGAGGAAGTGTGCAACTTATCTTCGAGGAACGCTGCAAATGAGTTAAGTTGATGAGAACCTAGTGATTCAGCAGCAGAAATTCCGTACCTATGAACAGAGTATAGGTGCGAAGAATTTGGAGAGGTCATATGCATTCTCAGAAATTTTTCAAAAGAATTCATGTTTGAGGAATTTGACCCGGGGAGTCTTGAGGAATTTCACTAAGCATTCTTAACTTAGGTTCCAGAGTTGTATAGATTAGAGAATCCACACAATTGAGGAATCTTGAAGAAAAACATAGCTTAGAGAAACAAATCAAGATACAGAAGCATTTTGGAGTTTACAGAGTTGGAAGTTGAAGAATAAACACCTTTTGATGATTTTGTGAAATCATCAGAATCAAAGTAGGGCAGTAAAATCAGATTTTAATTACCCTGGACGAAGAACACGACGAACTGGAAGTGGAAGTGGAGAAGTTCATCCGTTCAGATTTTCCACGCCCTAACTTGGCGATGGAAAACAGCTATGGCGGCGGCGGAGTGAAGATTTCCGCGGCCGGCGTGAGTACGACGACGACGAGGTCAAGGCAGTGAAGCTCTTCCTCACCGGCGATGATGGAGTGTAGCGGCAGCGCTAGGTCTGAGAGCTCGAGCGAGGGGAGTAGGATCGAGCGGGGTAAATGAGATCTGAGGAGGGCAAGGGGTATTTATAGCCGAGGTGAAAAACCGCTCGTCAAAAGAAAGTGGACGAACATGCCCCTGACCCTTCTCATCCTAATGACATGTGTCACCCACGTACTGTGAAATGGAGATCGTGTTAGATCGTGGGTGAATAGATAAATCTTATCGAGGGATATGGAACGGTTTGAGCGGCAAAAGCTGAAAATTCAGATATGAAAATTTTAACGTTTCGTTCGCAAATTCTTCAGCTGTCAAGGGCACAGTGAAGACTTTGAATGGGTTTCAAATAGAACGCACATGAAGAATTTGTGAACAGACTGGGTTGAGTTTAGCATAGAGGGGGAAAGGGTCCGATCACATTCACTTAGAAGAAAATCAACTTTGAAGAATTAGCAATAAGTGAATGCTGTAGAGGACATGAAAAACTCAAATATATATATAGTCAATGAAGAACACAGTCGGAAAGAGTGAAGACTTTGCAAAGTTGAAGAATTTGCAAAATGAAGAAAAACTCAATTTTGAAGATTTTCAACTTTTTGTGGTGGCGTGACCCACTGTATAAGAATGATGATTTCAGACGCCGCGTACAATTGTCGTAGGGCTCTGAGAATCAAATTCTTCGTTAATTTCTTCACACTTAGAGGGTTAGTCTTCATTGATTGAAGAAAAACGTTCTTCGTGTATTGCACATCTAAGTCATCAATTTTGCATAAGTGTTAGGATGTGTGTCCTTTTCAAATAACATTCGAAGATTCTAAGATATCTAGCTCACACCGCAACTTGCTAAATCTCCTCTCATCCAAGGGCTTGGTGAAGATATCCGCTAGCTGTTCTTTAGTCTTCACGTGATCAATAGAGATGTCGCCCTTCAACACATGATCTCGAAGAAAATGATGACGAATCTGGATGTGCTTTGTCTTCGAGTGCTGAGCTGGGTTATGAGCAATTTTGATGGCACTCTCGTTGTCACAGAAGAGTGGCACATTCTTCACATTGATGCTGTAGTCCTTGAGGGTTTGCTTCATCCACAGCAGTTGAGCACAGCAAGAACCAGCAGCAATGTACTCAGCTTCAGCAGTAGAGAGTGATACGCAGTTCTGCTTCTTTGAGGACCAACATACTAAAGATCGTCCGAGGAAATGGCATGTGCCTAATGTTGACTTGCGATCCACACGATCACCAGCATAGTCAGAGTCAGAATATCCAATGAGATCAAAAGCTGAGCCCTTGGGATACCATAATCCAAGTGTTGGAGTGTGAGCTAGATATCGAAGAATATGTTTCACAGCCTTATGGTGTGATTCCTTCGGTGTAGCTTGAAAACGGGCACACATGCAAACACTAAGCATAATATCTGGCCTAGATGCACATAGATACAGTAAAGAGCCAATCATGGAGCGGTATACCTTTTGATCCAAGTCTATAACATTTTCATCGGTGCATAGATGGCCATTTGTGGGCATAGGGATTTTGACGCCTTTGCAATCTTGCATACCGAATTTCCTCAGAACGTCCTTGAGGTATTTCTCTTGAGAAATGAAGATGCCATTGCGTTGTTGACGAATTTGAAGACCTAAGAAGAATTTCAATTCTCCCATCATGGACATTTGATAATCCTCACTCATCATATAAGCAAATTCGTCACTGTAACGTTGGTTAGTACAGCCAAAGATAATATCATCAACATATATTTGGCACATGAATAATTCATCATCATATGTTTTGGTGAAAAGAGTTGGGTTGAGTGAACCGGGTTTGAAGCCTTTCTTCATGAGGAATCCCTTCAGAGTATCATACCACGCCCGAGGGGCCTGCTTGAGGCCATAGAGGGCCTTATTGAGTCTGAAGACTTGATCAGGATGCTTAGGATCTTCAAAACCTGGTGGTTGAGCAACATATACTTCTTCCTCAAGCTTACCATTGAGGAATGCACTTTTCACATCCATTTGATATAAGATGATATTATGATGGTTAGCATAGGCAAGCAATATGCGCATAGCCTCAAGTTTAGCAACAGGTGCAAAAGTTTCATCGAAATCAATTCCTTCAACCTGTGTGTAGCCTTGAGCTACAAGACGAGCCTTGTTCCTCACCACTAGGCCATTTTCATCATGTTTGTTGCGGTAGATCCATTTGGTGCCGATGATATTGTGCTTGCGAGGGTCTGGTCGCTTGACAAGCTCCCACACCTTGTTCAGCTTGAATTGATGTAATTCCTCTTGCATCGCTTGAATCCATTCAGGCTCCAGAAATGCCTCATCTACTTTGGTGGGCTCTGTGATAGAGACGAAAGCAAAATGCCCACAAAAGTTAGACAAATGTGAAGCTTTTGAGCGAGTGAGAGGACCTGGTGCGTTGATGTCGTTGATGATTCTCTCAATCTGCACTTCATTTGCAACGCGAGGATGAGCAGGTTGACGACTTTGACTTGGCTCAGCATTTTCTTCAGAGCCAATGACGTGCTTTTTCTTCACGAGCGTGTGTAAGTTCCTCATGCCAGCATGACCCAGTCGTCGATGCCATAGCCAGCCTTCTGAAGCTTTCGCAAGTAGACAAGTGGGAGGCTGTGGTCCTGCAGAGAAATCAACAATATACAAGTCTCCTCTCCTAAAGCCTTCGAAGACTTTGGAATTGTCAGATTCCATGAGCACTAAGCAGTGATATTTGCCAAAGACAACAACCATATCAAGATCACAAAGCATTGAGACAGACATGAGGTTGAATCCGAGGGACTCGACAAGGATGACTTTGTCCATGTGTCGATCCTTTGAGATTGCAACCCTACCTAGACCCAATACCTTGCTTTTGCCTTTGTCTGCGTAGGTGATATGCTTCAAATGTGATGGAGATAAAGGAGGGTTCATCAGTAAGCTCTTTTCACTGGTCATGTGATTAGTACATCCACTATCGAGGACCCACTCAGTAGCTTTGGGTAAATCATCCTGCAGATGAATTAGTGCATTTTACAAACTAATATACTTCATCAGTGAAGAATATGACATCAATTTCATCAGACAGAAATTCATCAATTAATGCAACATATGTATATATAGCAGTATGAGGACGTGTGAAATGAATGAATCATTTCTTCATGATTAGCTTGCGTCCTTTCAAGCATTTCAGGTCTCCAGAAAATTCTTCGGACGATTTAGTTCGTCTGGAGACCTGACCCTGCATAAGAGGTTAGTTCTTTTTCTTCACCACCCACATCTGGAGGGGTGGCAAAGAGTTCATCATTCTGCGAGTTCCATAAGAGAAAGGTGGAATTGATGCCAAAGCGCTTCGTTCCACAGGAGAGGGATTAGTATAGGCATATGAGTAAGCAGAGAAATTCTTCGAGGACTTATGAACATAATGATTTGAAGAATAATGCACATAATCAGAACTCTTAGATTTTCCCTGCGAAATGGAAGCATTAGCATGATGATGATCATATGAGGACATGGATCCACGTGAGGAATTTGATCCATAAGAGGACTTGGATCCATACGAAGACTTCGGTCCATATGAGGAATTTGATCTGGGGTTCCTATTCTTCACAAGTGGTGTCACGAGGACATTCACCTGAAGACTTTCAAGGAACCTTTTGGGAACCCAGATTTTCTTCATAGGGGGGCCATTCCTGCAGTTAGTTCCAACATATCTAGCAAATACTTCACCATTCTGATTTTTGAACAGTTTATAGTTAGAGTCAAATGACTCATCAGATGAATATGACGATTCACAAGTAAAGCCAGATAAAGTGGATGGATCCACGGGAGGTCCCTTCGCAGCAACCCATGAGGTTTTGGGATACTGCTCAGGTTTCCAGTAGGTTCCATCAGCATTGAGTTTCCTCTCAAATGCAATACCCTCTTTCCTAGGGTTCCTGTTCAAGATCTGATTTTTGAGCACATCACAAAGAGTCTGATGCCCTTTGAGGCTTTTGTACATGCCTGTCACATACAATTCCTTCAACCCTGCATTTTCGTCAGTGATACTAGTGGTATCCTTAGATGATTAATTTGTGACCAGAGAGATAGTTGAAGAATTTGCAGTAATAGAAGCATTTGAACTTTCAGGTGAAGAATTAGTAGTTTCACGTTCAATGCATTTCAAACATGGTGGAATAAATTCTTCCTGAGCGGAACTGATCTGTTGAGCAAGTAATGAATCATTTTCCTTCTGAAGATCTTCATGACTCACCCTTAGCTTCTCAAGATCTTGCTTTCTTTGAAGAAATTCATAAGAAAGCTTCTCATGAACGGCTAAGAGAGTTTCATGACGACTTTGAAGGTTGTCAAACTTAGACTGTAGTTGCTGAAGATTATCAGTCAGTGTTTGAGTTCGATCCATTTCCTCACCTAATAGATCATCGCTTTTATCTAGCATATTTTGAACCTTTTCCAAAGCCTTTTGTTGTTTAACACCAATATTAGCAAGTTTGGAATAGCTGGGTTTGAGGTTATCATCAGATTCATCCTCACTTGATTCAGAGGAGGGATATTTGAATACCTTGGCACCTTTTGCCATGAAGCAATAGGTGGGAGCATAGTCATCGTTGCCGTCATCAGCAGTGTTGGTGAAGCCATTTTCCTCAGTGTTGAAGATGGACTTGCTGACGTAAGCAGTAGCGAGGGCTAGGCTCGCCATACCAGAGTCTGACTCCTCAGATGCCTCCTCTTCCTCATGTTCCTCAGATTCAGCTTCAAAGTCCATTTCCTTGCCAATGAATGCCCGAGCCTTCTTGGAGCTACTCTTCTTGTGAGATGAAGACTTTGAAGATTTTGATGATGAGAACTTTGAAGATTTCTTCTTCTTCTTTGAGTCATCTGAACTATCATCCTTGTATTTCTTCTTCTTTGATTCCTTTGCCCACTGAGGACAATCAGTTATGTAGTGACCAGGTTTCTTGCATTTGTGGCAAGTCCTCTTCTTGTAATCATGTGATGAGGAATCTGATCTTGTGTCATCACCTTTTGAAGATTTTATAAAGCGACCACACCTTGAGAACATCTGGAATTTCTTCACGAGCATTGCTAGCTCCTGGCTTAGTTCTTCAGGGTCACCAAGGCTACTCTCAGAATCTTCTCCTTCAGATGAGGAAACTGCCTTGGCCTTTAGTGCGTGTGATCTTCCATAACTTGGCCCGTAGAGATCTCTCTTTTCAGCTAGTTGGAATTCATGAGTGTTCAGCCTCTCAAGAATATCAGCAGGATCTAGTGACTTGTAGTCTCCATGGTCTTGAATCATCAGTGCCAGTGTATCGAATGAAGAATCAAGTGACCTCAGCAATTTCTTCACCACCTCATGGTTGGTGATGTCAGTGGCACCCAGTGCTTGAAGCTCATTTGAAATGTCAGTGACGCGATCAAAGGTTTGCTGGACATTCTCATTGTTGAGTCTTTTGAAGCGGTTGAAGATATTGCGAAGAACGTCAACTCGAGAATCACGTTGAGTTGAGATTCCTTCGTTGACCTTGGACAGCCTGTCCCAGATAAGCTTTGTAGACTCCAAAGCACTCACTCTGCCGTACTGTCCTTTGCTCAGATGGCCACATATGATATTCTTCGCTTGAGAGTCGAGTTACTTGAATCTCTTCACATCAGCAGCATTCACGGAAGGAGTAACAGAGGGAACGCCATTTTCCACAACGTACCAGAGATCATTGTCAATTGCCTCAAGATGCATGCGCATCTTATTCTTCTAGTAGGGGTAGTCCGTCCCATCAAAGGTAGGACACCCAGCCGAGACCTTGATAATGCCTGCAGTCGACATAACTAAAACTCTAGGTGGTTAAACCAAAATCACACAGAACAAGGGAGTACCTTGCTCTGATACCAATTGAAAGTGCGTTATATCGACTAGAGGGGGGGTGAATAGGCGATTTTTACAAATTTGTCACTGAGGAATTTCAAGGTGAAGAAATTCCTAAGCAACGAACTACTTAGCAGCGGAATAAGTACTCAGATGCATAACATGGCATAAGAATAGTCATCATGATGAAATGAAATAGGCACAGAGTACAGGTAGCGTGAAACACAGGATAAGCAGGCTGAAGACTAAGTGACTGAAGAAATAGGATTGAGGAAATTGAGAAAGTCTTCAGTCAAAGTCTTGACACAGTAACGATCAAGTAAATCAACACATGAATGAGGAAATGAAAGGGTTGAGGAAATAGAACCAGTAGCTCGGTGAAGACAATGATTTGGTAGACCAGTTCCAACTGCTGTGACAGTTGTACGTCTGGTTCGAGCGGCTAGGTATTTAAACCTGAGGACACACAGTCCCAGACACACAGTCCTCACCGTATTCTCCTTGAGCTAAGGTCACACAGACCTCGCCCAATCACTTGTGGTAAGTCTTCACAGGTGACTTCCAAACCTTTACAGACTCGGTCACTCGGCGATCCACAATTTCCTCTTGGATGCTCTAGACTATGACGCCTAACCATCTGGAGGATGCACAGTCCTCAAAGGTAACAAGCGTCAGTTCCACACAGGAACAATTTCTTCAGTGATGCTCAATCACTTTGGGTTTGTAGGTGTTTGGGTTTTTGGTTTTTTCCTCACTTGATGATTTTCGCTCAAAGTCCTCGGAGGATGGGATGCTCTAAATGACAAGTGTCAGTTTCTCTCGGAGCAGCCAACCAGCTAGTGATTGTAGGGTGCGGCTATTCATAGCCTAGGGAGCAGCCCGACATGATAAGACATAAATACCCTTCAATGATATGACCGTTAGGTGGGTAGGATATTTTGGACAGCTGGCGCATAGCACAGCAACGGTCGGAAATTTGAGTTCTCAAATTCCTCAGGGCTATCATGTTCCTCACTTGTAGGCAATCCGCACTGGCAAATTCCTAACTCCCCAGTCAGAACAAATTCCTCAGAGAACAGAAGAACTTCGTCTCTGTCACTGAAGAACTTGACTGAACTGTATGATATTTCCAATGGCTTCACTCGAAAGGATTGGTAGGTGTAGGATTTGAGTTGAGCATACCTTGGAAACTTTTCCTTAGTTTTACCTCGATCCCCTTTAACAGTATGGTGTTTCCTATGACTCAAGAAAGGGAAAAAAACTATGAAAACAAAAGTCTTCACGCTTCATAATCCTCGCATCAATATCAAGTCTTCAAGGTCACAACAATTTCCTCATTTTCAAAGTCTTCAAGAAAACCAAAGTCTTCAACTGAAGACATTCATTTTTAGGGGTCGACTTTCTTCGTAAATATCAAACTCCTCATAGACTTATAGAACCTGTGTACACTCACAAACACATTAGTCCCTTAACCTATAAATCTTCAATACACCAAAATCACTAAGGGGCACTAGATGCACTTACAATCCGGAGCACACCCTTTACCCGCGCAGGACCGAGATGCCACCAGGGATTGATTGGCCTACTGTGGGAGGTCACACACCTGCACGTGGACCTCTTCTTTTAATTCATGACCGGGTTCTGCATCAGAGTGCACATGGAGTGCAGGATCCTTCCGCGATGAACATTCGTCGTCCGCACTTGCAGCTACCCTATTTCAGTGGTTTTCTCCGATGTTGATGTAGCCTTTGCTATGTCTCGTTGTGTACTTCCTTACCGCGTGCCTACGTGCCGCCTAGCATGTCTAGCTTATGGAATTTGCGCCGTTATGCTGTCCGATTGTAACCGACTCTGTATGGATCTGTATGTCTTAAATGACTACTGTTAAGCATCTGTTACACTACTTAAATATCATCGTGTTACATCATGCTTGTCGCTAAACACTCGCGATAGCTTTTGCTAAACTACCCCTGTTGAATTTAGCAGGATGGCTGATAACAATCCACCAGTGCTGGCACCGCCTGACTATATGGCAGCTATGATGCAACAATTCGAACTCGACCGTTAGTTCATGACTGGGATTATGGATCAGTTCCCTCGTCCCAATGTCAACCAGCAGCCAGCTTCAATTACGCTGCCAGAGTTTGTGCGTCTCAACCCATCAATATTCCGCAACACAGTTAATCCGCTGGATGCCGATGACTGGCTGCGTGACATCTTCTATGAGATTGAGTCAGCTGATGTTCCTCCTATTAGCTATGTCAGTTTCGCGACATACTTCCTTAAGGGACCAGCAGCACAATGGTGGGCAACTCACAGACAGACCCTACCTCCTGGAACTGTCGTCGCCTGGGTGGAATTCAAGGCTGATTTTCGTGCCCAGTATATTCCTCAAGGAGTTATAGATCGGAAGAAGGCCGAGTTCCGTAGCCTCATTCAAGGCAACAAGACTGTAGAAGTCTACCAGCGAGAGTTCCTTGACTTGTCTCACTACGCTGAAGAAGACATCCCCACTGATGCCTGTAGGCAAGAGAAGTTCCGTGATGGGTTACACCATGAAATTCAGCTAGCCCTGCTCGTCCAAGACTTTCCCGACTTTGCCACCTTGGTGAACAAGGCTATTGTGGTCGAGACTGGTCTGAAGAAGCATAAGGAAGTGACTAGACGCACCCGTGAAGCAGGCTCATCTTCGGGCTCGTCTTCTCAGAAGCGCCGCATATGTATTCCTCACAGCATGTACCGTCCAACAGCTCCAGTGTATAGACCTACTTATGCTGCACCTCATCTGCCTCCTCCACCACCGAGGCAGCCTCTTCAAGCTGCACCACCTCGAGCTCCTGCACCCCGTCCCGACAGTGGACTCTGCTTCAAGTGTGGCCAACCAGGTCATCGTGCCAGAGACTGTTCTCAGAGTCAGAATCAGCTAGCACTTTCTCCAGCTGGCCGTGGAATTTCTCAGCCTCGCAACAACAATGTCAGGCCTTCTCATGGTCATGGACAGTACTACCACGTCAATATGGCTGAAGCTCAGGATCAACCAGAAACTATGATGGGTACACTCCTTGTTAACTCAGTACCTGCATCTGTTTTATTTGATTCAGGAGCATCGCATTCATTCATGTCAGAATGTTTTGCACGCATGCATGACATTAAGTGTGAGCACATGAACACTTCATTAGTGGTACATACTCTCGCGGGCGGCTGCCGAACCTCGGTGGTTAGTTATAATATTCCCATTGAAATCGAAGTGATGACATTTCTTGTCTCTCCCATTATCCTGAAATCTTCCAAAATTGATCTTATTCTGGGAATGGATTGGTTGAAGGCTCACTATGCCTCAATCATATGTGCCACCAAAGTTGTTCATCTTCTGCACCCATCAGATGAACTAGTACATTATCATGCTCACCTCACTCAAAATGCCGAGGCTCAGATTTATGCGTTGAATGCGCTAAACGCTTCTTCGCTTGAGGGGATCGAAAACATTCCAGTCGTCTGTGACTTCCAGGATGTTTTTCCAGAAGAACTTCCAGGAATACCCCCTGCTAGAGTTGTCGAGTTTGTCATCGATTTGAAGCCTGGCACTACTCCTATTGCGAAGAGTCCTTATAAGATGCCTCCGCACCACCTTCTCGAGCTCAAGGAAGAAATCAACAAGTCACTTAAGAAGGGTTTCATCTACCCTAGTTCCTCTGCCTAGGGAGCACGTTCTCTCTTCATCAAGAAGAAAGATGGTACGAATAGGCTGGTCCAAGATTACCGTCCTATCAACTAGGAAACCATTCAGAATAAATATCCGCTTCCTCTGATCAATGGTTTATATGATCAACTTGCTGGATCATCGGTGTTCTCTAAACTCAACTTGAGGTTGGGTTATCACCAGATCCGTGTCCGCAAAGAGGATATTCCGAAGACCGCCTTTGTTACTTGTTATGGTTCCTACGAGTACACCGTTATGTCGTTTGGTTTAACAAATGCTCCAGCTACGTTCTCCCGCCTGATGAATTATATCTTCATGGATTACCTCAACAATTTCATCGTGGTTTATCTGGATGATATTCTGGTGTATTCGAAGAATAAGGAAGAACACGCTGAACATCTTCGTCTTGTTCTGGAGAGGCTTCGAGAACACAAGTTGTATGCCCAAGTACTCCAAATGTGAATTCTGGCTTTCTGAAGTAACCTACCTTGGACATGTGATTTCCAAGGACGGTAGCGCCGTTAACCCGGAGCTTGTTCAAGCTATTCTTGACTGGACCCCTCCGAAGAATGCCAAGCAAGTCAGAAGTTTTCTCGGCCTTGCAAGCTATTGCCGCCGATTCATCGAGAACTTTTCCAAGATTGCCAAGCCCCTGACTAATCTGCTTCACAAAGGCATTAAGTTCGAGTGGACAGACAAATGTCAGGAAAGCTTCCAGACTCTCAAGGACAAGCTAACTTCTGCTCCAGTGCTTGCTCCTCGGGATTCTTGCAAGGACTTTGTGTTATATTGCGACACCTCTCGTCAAGGATTAGGCTGTGTCCTAATGCAAGAACGGAGAGTAATCGCGTATGCTTCGCGTCAATTGCGTCCACATGAAGAAAACTATCCAGTGCATGATCTCGAACTTGCTGCTGTGATCTATGCTTTGAAGCAGTGGCGGCATTACCTTCTTGGTAATCGGTGTGAGATATATACTGATCATCAAAGCTTGAAGTATTTGTTTACTCAGCCGGAACTTAATCTCCGTCAACAACGATGGTTGGAAACAATCACGGACTATGACGGTGGTATTTCTTATACCCCTGGCAAGGCTAATGTGATGGCTGATGCCTTAAGCCGCAAGTCCTATTGTAACAACCTCATGGTTAAGTGAGCTCAACCTCGTCTTTATGAAGAACTGAGCAAACTGAATCTGCGTATTGTTCCCCAGGGTTCTCTTAATAACCTTGTGGTACAGCCAGATCTAGAGAAAGCTGTTAAGAATGCGCAAGCTAAAGATGCTGAAGTAGATCTGATGAAGAAAGAGCTTCACCTTGAGAAGTACAGGGATTTCTCGGTTGCTGAAGATGGAACCTTGTATTTCAGAGACCGCATTGTGGTACCTCGCTTCGAACTTATGACTGACAAAGTCATGAAGGAGGCACATGATACACCACTGTCTATCCATCAAGGTAGCACCAAGATGTATCGTGATCTACGACAAAGGTACTGGTGGTCTAAAATGAAGCAGGACATTGCTCGATATGTTGCTGAATGTGACGTTTGCCCTCGCGTTAAAGCAGAACATCAGAAGCCTGCTGGAATTCTTCAACCACTTCCTATTCCTTTGTGGAAATGGGATAAGGTTCAAATGGATTTCATTACTGGCCTTCCCAAGTCTCAGAAGGGTCACGATGCTATTCTTGTCGTCATCGACCAGCTCTCTAAAGTTGCACATTTTCTGCCTGTCAAGGAGACTATCACTGCTAGTCAGTTAGCAGAGCTTTATATTTCCAGAATTGTTTCACTCCACGGCATTCCGAAGGAAATTAGTTCAGACCGTGGGGGTCTTTTAACCTCCAAGTTCTGGGAAAGTTTCCAAGAAGCTATGGGAACTCATATTACCTGGAGTTCAGCTTATCACCCCCAATCCCAAGGCCAAGTTGAGCGAGTCAATCAAGTGCTTGAAGATAAGCTTCGGGCTTGTGTTATATCCTTTGGCAAGAAATGGGAGGAATCTCTCCCGTATGCCGAATTCTCTTATAATAATAGCTATCAAGCCAGCTTGAAAATGGCCCCCTTCGAAGTACTTTATGGACGTAAGTGTCGAACCCCTCTGAATTGGTCAGAAACTGGGGAACGACCGCTCGTGGGACCGGATGTTATCCAACACGCTGAAGAGCAAGTCCGTATCGTCCGTGAAAACCTCAAGGCGGCTCAGGACCGCCAGAAGAGCAATTACGATCGCAAACGATGGGGTTTGACATATCAACCAGGTGATCAAGCTTATCTACGTGTCACTCCTATAAAGGGCACCCATCGTTTCGGAATCAAGGGCAAGCTAGCTCCATGCTACACCGGCCCCTTTCGTATTGTTGCCAGACGTGGACAGGTGGCATATACATTGGAGTTGCCACTGCAATTCTCTCATATCCACGACGTCTTCCATGTGTCACAACTTCGTAAATGCTTCAAGGAATCTCCGCACCGCACAGTGGATCATGAGATGCTCGAATTACAAGATGATCTTTCTTATAAGGAGCATCCGATCCGCATCCTCGATGAAGCTGAACGTCAGACTCGTCAGAAGATGACCAAGTTCCTGAAAGTGCAGTGGTCGAATCACACTGAAGACGAAGCCACTTGGGAACGCGAGGATCATCTTCGGGAGGAATACCCTGAACTCTTTCCCTCTACCTCCTAAATTCTCGGCACGAGAATTTCTTTTAGAGGAGGAGAATTTGTAACATCACTATGTAACCTAGCACTATGACACTCTGCTAATAATGCCAAGTCACCTTCATTTGCAGTGCCTAGATACATTGGTTAAAGATTCAAATCAAAATCTTCTCTGAAATTCAACTCAAATTCAAAGTGCAAAATGAAGTTACCCAAAACTTGTGGGAAAAATGTTCACCTTTTAGCAAATAATCTAGAACTATTTGCTGTTAAGGAACACAACATCATCATCAACTCTAAATGGGTCTATGTATTTTAACAGAGCCAAAACAGCACCTAAAATGCTTTATTCATTTTTGAATATATTCAAATGGTTTCCAAAAATGCCCAAACTTTTTGTGGCAGAGTTGGATATTGCAATACACTGGTGTGAGCTAGTTTCACATTTTTGCAAATTCATTTGGAGATTCAAATTAATACAAAACTCCCCCTGATAAAAGAAAAAGCAAAAACAGTAAATAGAGAATAGGAAGAGGCACTGTGCACTGGGCCTAAGTGCACAGTGCCCCGGACCCAGCCCACCAGCCCATCTCCCTCTTTCTCTCCCCTGCGTGTCGCCGCCGCCGTGGTCGAGCACGCGCGCGCCAGTGCGGCGCCGACAACGCGACGGCCACCGACGCCCCACCGACGAGGAGATAAGGCCGAGCCCCCATCCATCTCCCCTGGCCTCCTCGTCCATTCTCCCCCTTTCTCCCTCGCTCGCTAGCCCTCTCTCCTCCTCTCCAGTACGCCGCCATGGCCTCGCCGTCGTAGATCTCGCGGCCACCGTCGTCTCCATGCCGTGCTGCCGTGTCTCTCATCTCCGCCGTCGACATCCACCTCGTTCCCGTCCACGAGCGCAAGCCAGGGAGCACCGCAAGCAGTGGATCGAGCTGCCCCCTTCCTCTTTGGGCTCCGGCGATCTCCTTCGACTTCGGCGACACCTGCTGCTGCTACTAACCTGTCGCGGGTCTTTCTTGATCGTACGGTGAGCCACAGCTCCTCTCCACTCTCTTTCCTCGCTCCGGCTTGCCCGTAGCCGCCGCTCCGTGTGAGCCCAAGCCCGTCGCTGCGGAGCTCGTCGCCGACAAGGCTCCGGTGACCAAATGGTCACGGGCATATGTCCGTTAGCTTCACCGCGCCGCGTAGAGCACACCCACCTTTCATTTCGCCCGTTAGTGCATCGTGCTGCTGTTGCCGTAGCTCGCCCGAGCTTCTCGACGCCGGCGACGTCGCAGCGCCCATTTTTGGCTATCCCAGGCACGACCACCGCCACCATTCGATGCGGCCGAGCTCAGGCTTTTGATTGAGCCTAGCCGCGACTTCTCCCGTGCCCCATAGGCGAATTCCGACGCTGTTCCGAGCTGCGCCGTAGCGTTTTGCCTCGCCGGCGACGCTCCGGCAGCGGCCGCCGATGTGGCTGGCCTGGGGCCACCTCAGAGCCATTGCCAGCGGGCCCTGCGAGTCCCAGTTGACTGGGTTGACCTAGTCAACTGCTGACTGGGCAGCCCAGTGACACAGACACGCAGGCCCTACCGCATATTTAGATTAATTAAAATGTTTTATAATTAAAACTTAATTAGTTAAATTAATTAGTCTATGACAAGTGGGACCTACCAGCTAAATGACTCTGTTTAGTTAAAATTAAATCCCTGTTAGCCTTCTATCAATGACATGTGGGTCCCACTGGACCCACAGGTCAGGTTTGACTTGGTCAGCCGACCAGTTGACTGCTGATGTCATCATTGCATCATGCTGACATCATATCTCTTTTTCTGGATAATTCTGTTTATTTAAAATATTTTTAGAAAATGCTTTAATCTTTAAAAATCCGTAGAAAATAAACCGTAGCATGGATCGAAAAACTTTCCACATGGAAGTTGATCAAAACGATGAGATGAATCTGATCGTGTCGTCTGTTTCCATGTCGGAACCCCCTACGTAGGAGAACCTGTAACTTTCCTTCTGTTTTTGGTAGATGAATAGTTCATATACACTGGTTAATAAATCCAACTTTAATCCTAAAATAACTAAAATGACTTAGACATGTTTTTAGGCAACCCTGCACTGCACGTTAGCATGGCATGCTCCGTGTTGAATATGTTTAGTGTTTATTTATTTGTTTCCTCCCCCTCTCCTCTCTCGATAGACACCGACAACGACGTAGTCCCCGCAGCCGATGCAGCTCCGGAGGTCGACTACGCCCCTGACGACCAGACACTTGCCGCAGAGCTTCCAGGCAAGCACCCCCTTTTTGAGCATACCGATATCGCCTATTCTTCTCTATCTTATGCTTGCATTAGAAGTTGCTGTTGTTACTGTTATCCTATTTCTGCTGCTTAGCCTATTTATTGTAACCTGCTGTTGTTACTTACCTGCTTATCCTAAACTGTTTAGTATAGGCTGGGTAGGGACCCATCAGAGACCCCCACTTTGTCCCGACTGCCCCGCTGGATTATCAGAAGACCCGATCAACAGGATCGAAGACCAGGCCCCAGCACCACACATCACTTCCCCCTTAGTTGCTAGACACTACTGGGTTACTATCGAGTGCCGAGGGTGATACCTCGTCAGCACTTCTGATGTTAACCTTGTAGGTTAGTTCATCGGTTTTGGTCATCAAGGGTGATTCCTCCTTCTCCATTCCTGGTAACGACACTATCCTGCAACTCCTCCAGATTGGACCTCGAGGGTGATTCCTCCTTCTTTCACCTTGACGATAACATCAGGTGGAATTCCATCGAGGGTGATTCCTCAGGGTTCCCCTTGGTGTTACACACACGGATACTATGTTACTATGACTTTATACTGAACCATGTTACTAAAGATGGGTCGGCCCTGAGGGGTACCCGCGCGAGTTTAATTGCGAGAGATGTGGAGTCGGGTGGACCTGGAGGGTGCCTGAGAGATGAATACGAGGTGTGGCCGGGCATTCTTAGCCCTTGCCGCAAGTCCTCGAGACGGGGCGACGGGGTCACATCGATCGTGAGTCTCTGCTCGTTACCGCGCGATCCTAATCCACTAACGGTTTGGATATTTGATCCGAGTGGCCTCTGGCCTGATAGCACTAACCATCACGTGGGCATAGTATAGGCGTTCTGCGTCGTATACATCAGCCAAAGCTTAATGGACGTCAGCGACTGAGCGCCGCGCATTGAGTTAGACTGGTTACGCAACCGTGCTTGTATTAAGGGGTTGCCAGGTCTGCTCTCAATGGCCCCGTAACATGCAGGAGTTCCCCGGGTGATGGCCCAAGACCCCTGGGGGCATAAGTTTAGTCCGGCGTGCTGACCTCTCTGTTAAGCCTAGGTCGGGTTGCGGCGTACCGTTTGGCCAAGGCCGGGCATGACCCAGTAAAGTATGTCCGGCCGGAGTTAAGCGAGCGTGGTGGGTAAGTTGGTGCACCCCTGCAGGGAAGAAAACATCTATCGATAGCCTGTCCTACGGTAACGGACACTTGGAGTTGTATCCCGATCGATACAACTAGAACTGGATACTTGTGATGAGAACTGGATAGTATGGCTCTGGGATTGCTTTCTCGCAGGGAGTCAAGGAAGGATCTCTGGGCGAGGTTGATGACACTACTATTACTTTACATTATGTTAATCTGCACTCTTCTAATGCTGCAAGACTGCTGAAGATGCTGAAGATGCTAGTCTTCGATAGGACTAGGCCTTCTCCCTCTATTCTGGCATTTCTGCAGCCCAGTCTACATATACAGCCTTCCTTTGAAAATGTTGCATATGTAGTGTAGATCCTTGCTTGCTGAGTACTTCGGATGAGTACTCACGGTTGCTTTGCTTTCTTTTTCTCCCCATATCCTTTTTGTCCAATCAGATGACAGAGCCCCTGAGACCACTGTCCCCGCCGACGGCTACTTCTACTACCCTTCTGGCGAGTACTACTACGAGGAGCCGTCCGACGACCAGGAGTAGGTTCGGAGGGTCCCAGGCAGGAGGCCTGCGCCTTTCGATCGTAGCTTTTGTTTTACCCCGCCTTTTTAAAGGCTTATCTCTGTTTCTGTTCTATATCTTTACCCAGATATCTGATGCTTCCGCTGACGCTTGTATGCGAGCTTATGTATACGAGCCCTCGAGGCCCCTGGCTTGTAATATAAAGCTTGTATGACTTTATTTATGTTTTAGATTTGTGTTGTGATATCTTCAAGTGAGTCCTTAGGCTTGATCGTGTGCATTTGCGTGTATGGTTAGTGCATGATTAAGACGGGGTCGTCACACGTGCTGCTATTGGATATACACTTGATGATCTTAAGGGTATTACTCCCACTCTATGTCAGTGCAAGATTAATATGGAACCTAACTCTAAGCCTGTTGTTGATCACCAATGACGGTTAAATCCTAAGATGAAGGATGTGGTAAGAACTGTAATATTAAAGCTTCTGGAAGCAGGTATAATCTATCCCATTGCTGATAGTAGATGGGTAAGTCCTATTCATTGTGTACCTAAGAAAGGAGGCATTACCATTGTTCCTAATGATAAAAATTAGCTTATACCACAAAGAATTGTAACTGGTTATACGATGGTAATTAATTTTAGGAAATTAAACAAAGCCACTAGAAAAGATCATTACCCCTTGCCTTTTATAGATCAAATGATAGCAAGACTATCTAAGCACATACACTTTTGTTTTCTTGAAGGATGCTCTGGTTACTCTCAAATACCTGTCTCACAAGAAGATCAAGAGAAACCTACTTTTACTTGCCCTTTTGGAACTTAAGCTTATAGACGCATGGCTTTTGGTTTATGCAATGCACCTGCTACCTTTCAAAGATGCATGATTGCTATATTCTCTGATTTTTGTGCAAAGATTATTGAGGTTTTCATGGATGATTTCTCCATTTATGGGACTTCTTTTGATGATTGCTTGAGCAACCTTGATTGAGTTTTGCAGAGATGTGAAGAAACCAATCTTGTCTTGAATTGGGAGCAGTGACACTTTATGGTAAATGAAGGTATTGTCTTGGGGCATAAAATTTCTGAATGAGGTTTTGAAGTAGACAAAGCCAAGGTTGATGCAATTGAGAAAATTCCATATCCTAAAGATATTAAAGGTATAAGAAGTTTCCTTAGTCATGCTGGTTTCTATAAAAGGTTTATTAAAGACTTCTCTAAAATTTCTAGGCCTCTTACAAATCTCTTGCAAAAGGATGTTCACTTTGTTTTTTATGATGATTGTGTAGAAGCCTTTGAAACTCTTAAGAAATCCATAACCTCTGCACCTATTGTTCAACCACCTGATTGGAACTTACCATTTGAAATTATGTGTGATGCTAGTGATTATGCTGTTGGTGCTGTTCTAGGATAAAGAGTTGATAAGAAATAAAATTTTATCTATTACGCTAGTAAAACTCTAGACAATGCTCAAAGAAATTATGCTACTACTGAGAAATAATTTCTCGCAGTTGTGTTTGCATCTGATAAATTCAGATCTTACATAGTTGATTTTAAAGTAATTGTTCACACTGATCATGCTGCTATTAAATATCTTATGAAAAAGAAAGATGCTAAACCTAGACTCATTAGGTGGGTTCTATAGCTACAAGAATTTTACTTGCATATTACTGATAGGAAGGGAGCCTAGAATCCCGTAGTTGATAACTTGTCTAGGTTGGAAAATATTCTTGATGAACCACTACCTATTGATGATAGTTTTCCTGATGAGCAACTTGCTATTATAAATGCTTCTCGTAATACTCCTTGGTATGCAGACTATGCTAATTACATCGTTGCTAAATTTATACCACCTAGTTTCACATATCAATAAAAGAAAAAGTTTTTTTTATTTAAGACATTACTTCTACGACGACCCGCATAAGGAGTAGATGATATTATTACACGTTGTATACCTGAGCATGAACATGAACAAATCCTACGGAAGTGTCATTCCGAGGCTTATGGAGGACACCACACTGGGGATAGAACCGCGCATAAGGTACTACAATCTGGTATCTATTGGCCTACTCTCTTCAAGGATGCTCGTAAGTTTGTTTTAGCTTGTGCTGAATGTCAAAGAATTGGCAATATTGGTAGACGTCAGGAAATGCCTATGAATTATTCACTTGTTATTGAACCATTTGATGTTTGGGGATTTGATTATATGGGACCTTTTCCTTCCTCCAATGGCTATACACATATTTTAGTTGCTGTTGATTACGTTACTAAGTGGGTAGAAGCTACTCCAACTAGTAGTGTTGATTATAACACTTCTATTAAAATGCTTAAAGAAGTCATTTTCCCGAAGTTTGGAGTCCATAAATATTTAATGACCGATGGTGGTTCACATTTTATTCATGGTGCATTCTGTAAACCTCTTGCTAAATATGATGTTAACCATAGAATTGCATCCCCTTATCACCCTCAATCTAGCGGTTAGGTTGAATTGAGCAACAGAGAAATAAAGTTAATTTTGCAAAAGACTGTCAATAGATCTAGAAAGAATTGGTCTAAGAAACTTGATGGTGCATTATGGGCTTATAGAACAGCTTATAAGAATCCTATGGGTATGTCTCCGTATAAAATGGTTTATGGAAAAGCATGCCATTTACCTCTTGAGTTAAAACAGAAAGCATATTAGGCAATTGTAACACCCTGGATTTTGCCCATTTTCTTTTTCTTTTGATTTTGGTTTGGATTTGCACTTCGGTGGCTTAGTGGTCTTGAAACCTGGAGAGATCACCCTCGGTTCCTCTCCCAAGTGGCTTGTCAATCTCAAAACCACCCCAAGACCTTGCCATTTCCATCTCGGACCAATCCCAATATTCTTTTCTTGGGAGTATTCCTTTTTCCTATTAAAGGAATAACCCTGTCTGCCCTGGGTTGTGAAGCAACCCACACTTCCATCATTCCAAAGATTCCCAAATAATTCCCATAAATTGTTTGGGTCATATATTCCTCAGATATGTCAAAATCCTTTCTTGCCATGTCCAGAAATATTTCACCAATATTTCTTTTCGGATTCTGCCCCAGTTGGCAGTTTGTGAAGCAAGTACCCTTTATATTTGCTTGCTTGCTCTCAAACTTTTTGTGCACTCTTTACCATCCATATCATTGTCTCTTGACAAAATTCAACTCAAGTGGGCTAGTAAATCTTCCTTGGAAAATTTCCAAAGTTTCTGATCAACTGGAAGCTTAATGAAGGAAGTACTAGCTAGGTTGATCCAAATGAGTTGAAATTTTGCAGGCCTCTTTATATGCTCAAATTAACACTATCCACAAGATTTGAGCATCATTCCATCTTTTATGAGAGCACACCTTCAATTCTTTGCTACTGGTTATATTTTCCTGTTGTGAAGCAACTGTATTTTATATTGCTTCATAGTTGCTGAAAATTTACCAGAGCATTCTCCTACCCATATAATCTATCTCCACAAGATTTGGGATCATTTTATCTAGCCATTTATCCTAAGTTATTTTTCTAAGATTCTGTCCATTGGGATGCTGTGTGAAGGATGTACCATTTTGGCTTATCCAAATGGTATGAAATTTATACAGTGTCTTCATATGCCTATATAACTCACCTCCTCCAAATTTCAGCTCAATCCAAGCAAGTATGTGAGTGCCATTTCATACTTTGCTTTTCTGTTTAGTAGAGCCCATTGAACTGCAAGTGCTATTTATCTTCATCCAAATGAGCTGAAAGTTTGCAGAGGTAATCATCCTAGTATGTGATCACTCTCAGCCAAAGAGCAGAGTCTATCCCCTGCTCAATCTCTCTCACCAGCCACCGGAGGACGAGGCGAGGGGCTGGGGAGGTTCGCAGGGCACGGGTCGGTATACTGGTGGAGGAAGCAAGAGGAGAGGGGGCTCGGGTCGACCGAATTTGACCAGAGGCCCGTGGCGAGGCTTCGGCCAGTGAGCTCATATTCGAGCCCGAAAGCTCAAATGCTTGGCCATGGAGGGCTAGGGAAGGTGGATGAGGAGGCTGGAATGCTCGGGGATGGCTGGGGAGGCTCGGGCCATGGTTATTTATAGCCGGCCGCAGCCGAGGCGACTGGGATGGCCGCCGTGGCTTCCCTAGCCCCTTACCGGAGCTCCAAGACACGCGGCGGAAGGGGGTGATGTCGGCAGGGCCTCCGAGAGCATGGAGAAGGAAGTAGTGGCCTCGGGAGAGCTCGGAGCGGATGAGGACAGAGGAAGACGGCGGTCACGGGCGCACAGAGGCGTACGGCGGCAACTGCCGTGGTGTGGGGAGAAAGAAACTGGAGGGGGAGACGGTTCAAGAGCGAAGACGAGGCCAGTGGAAGCTGCTGGACATGGAGAGGTGTCGAGGGAGAGGAGGAATTGGACAAGCACAACGCCGTAATATCCAGAGCGCGCTGTTTGGCTTGTCTGACCCGTGGTCACCGCGTGAACTCGGCGATGCGACATGTTCTGGTCAACCCACTATGTCAACTCGATCAGTCATTCGAAGGAAAAGGTCAAGGAGGAAAGAGACGGGCATAGTGGCACTTGAGGTGACCACAGCTAGCAGGTCTTATCTGGAACAGCAAGGTGTTTGTGCCGTGGTGAGGAAGATAGAGAAGGAACTAGATTCTGATCTTTGGCATGGTGTGATCATACACTAAGATGATCATGATGGCCAAGTTTCAGTCCAAATGGAGGAGTTTAGATAGCACTTGCTGTTCAAATGACCCCACTGTCCAGAATTGCAAATCTTGAAGTGGCACTCATATACTGGCTTAGATTGAGCTGAAATTTGGTGGCTAGGAGTTATTTGGATACATGAACACACTGTAAAAATTTCATATCATTTGGTCATGCCAAAATAGTACTTCATTCACAGTGGTCCTATCTGGACAGAATCTTAGAAAAAAAAATGACCGAGGATGAATTGCTAGATGAAATGAGCCCAAATTTGTTGGAGAGGTGTTATATGGGTAGGGGAATGCTCTGGTAAATTTTCAACAATTATGAAGCAATATAAAATATAGTTGCTTCACAACAGGAAAATATGACCAGTAGCAAAGATTTGATGCTGTGATCATATAGATTATGGTATGATGCTCAAATTTTGTGGACAGTGTTAATTTGAGCATATGAAGATGCTTGCAAAATTTCAACTCATTTGGATATGCCTAGCTTGCACTTCCTTCACAAGGCCTCTGTTTGAACAGAAACTTCGAAAAATTGCTCAGGAATATTCACTAGGCAAATAAAGTTGAAATTTTGCATGTGGCAATGATATGGATGGGAAAGAGTGCACAAAAAGTTTGAGAGCAAGCAAGCAAATATAATGGGTACTTGCTTCACAAATGGCCAGCTAGGGCAGAATCAGAAAAGAAATATTGGTGGAATATTTTTAGTCATGGCAAGGAAGGATTTTGACATATCTGAGGAATATTTGACCCAAACAATTTATGGGAATTATTTGGGAATCTTTGGAATGATGGAAGTGTGGGTTGCTTCACAACCCAGGGCAGACAGGGTTATTCCTTTAATAGAAAAAGGAATATTCCCAAAGAAAAGAATATTGGTTTGGGTCCAAGATGGAAATGACCAGGTCTTGGGATGGTTTTGAGGTTGAAAAGCCACTTGGGAGAGAAATCAAAGGTGATCTCTCCAGGTTTCAAGACCACTAAGCCACAGAAAAGCAAAACCAGATCAAAATCGAAAGACAACGAAAATGGGCAAAATCCAGGGTGTTACACACCGGAGCTACTCTGTGGCGCCGGAAATCGCCGGAGGACACCGCCTCTGTCCCTTGCTGCAGGAGCTCTAGCCGCCACCGCTTCACCCCTCCCCGCCGTCCGTGTCCAGGCGGGATGGACGCGGCACTCCGTCCCGGTCCCACCGGTGCTTTCCCCTAGGCCGGAGGTGGCCAGAGTCGCCGGTGGCTATCGCCGGCGCCGCGCCTCCCCCTGCTCCCCTCTGTTCCGATCGGGACAGGAGAGGAGGAAGAAGACAGGCGCATGAGGAGGAGAGAGAAGGCTGGATGGGGCCCAGCCGTCAGTGAGAGGAGGGGGTGCCATGCTGGATAAGTGGACGCGCCCCAGCCGCGTTTCTGTGTTTACCGCGAGAAGGCATATTCCAGTAAATTGCGCGACCAGCCGTTCTGCCCAGGGACCCGGATGCAATTATTTATTTTGCAGATAGGTACCTGATAGAAGATCCCTCATAACTTTTTGCTCATAGCTCCAAACCAGGTGAAACCAACGCCCACTTCTTCGTTTCGTCGAGCCCGTCATGTTGGTACCATTCTCATTATGTGTTCACGCAGTGAAAATGACCATTGTGCCCTTGCCCCCCCTCCGAGAGAGAACTGTTTCCGGCAATTGTTTCCGCGGACTCTCCGCACTTCTCCTTGGTGGTTTCTTCGTACCCAGGCAAACCACGACAGCCACTTGCATGATGGATTTGCAATAGCTATGATTTCCTACTTGAATAGTTATTTAATGTGTGCATGTTATTCTGTCTGAAACTACTATATATGCTCATGTTTAATACTGGCAGTAGATCATGCTAAGATGATGACATGTCTGCATGTTTATTTACCAGTTTTTATGGTTCATCCTGTTATCATGGCTCAGCACATCATCATTCAAATTTAATCGGATGTTAATCGAACTTGAACACCTGTTGGCTGAGTCCTAGTGCGCCACCGAATCGAGCTCACCAGTGCAACCACACTTGCTGGGATGGGGCAGCCCTAACTCGGTCTATTGTCATGCCTCTCGCCGGTACCTCCAACTAGGGAAGGTTATGAGTGCGTGCTACCCTGGCCCGGTAGGCTGCTATAACCTTGTGAACCCAGTTTTGGTATTGAGCTCAGGTCCCCGTTTGGGACAGTTTTGTTTGGCCACGACGGTGACAGGTGTCGGAAGGACACAGGGGTCACCCATGACATAGCCCAAAGGGGAGTTTGTCGGAGTGGCTGGGAGAGTGCCATGAAGTAGATTGGGATTTGTGGGAACGTCGTTGGTCCACCCGAATGGGAGCACGAGGCCATGGGTTCCGCGGTGTGGGTACAGTGTACTAACCTCTGCAGAGTGTATGATCTATCGATAGCCGCATCCTCGGTTATGGGCACAGTTCGTAGTAGGACACACTATGGGTCAACAGTATAATAATCTTGCTTATAACAACCCGGTTCGATGAGAAAGAAGTTGGTTGATCTTTATGTGATCGCGAGAGGATCACCGTGGTATCGAGGATACCGATGTTGGTTGAGCGTGATCACGAGAGGATCACCGTGGTTTGGTGTTATGTGGTGATCTCGGTAAAGACCAAGCTCCTTGTGATCATGTTATCACTACGGTATTGCAATACCAAGTTTGGTTGGTCCCGAGGTTATCATGTGGCACACTCGATGGTAAATTCTTACAGGTGATGGTTACGGGGTAACCTCACGACAGAGTAAGTTGCAACCTGTTGCATGTACTATATGCCATGCCATGCTTATATTGTTCTAGCATCATCATGTTTACACCTGCTTAACCTATAAGTGCCATGATGTTGCTTGTCTTGACTGCTTTTGTTGCTGTGAGCTTGCGAGTACATTCAAAGTACTCACCTGGCGTGTCATGCCAGTTTGCAGATTATGCCATGATTGCTTGCTTGTCAAGGATTCCGAGTTTGTGAGCTAGGATACGCGTTCCAGCCAGAGTCCCTGTGGATTGGAGTTCACCACCGCCGTCATTGTTCTGCTGCCGAGGGTACTCCGCTTCCTCGGGTTGTTTCACTGTTAGCATAGAGCTACCCTGGGCAGGCATAGTGTTGCCGTGCCGATGTATTCCATGTACCCTTGTAACCTTATCCACAGTAATAAAAAGCTGATTTGTTCTATGCCAACAGTGTCGTATTCCAGAAGACTTGTCTCTGGGCTGGAATACGGGGCGTTCCGGTTTCCTCTGAGCCGTGGTGCCACAAGCGTTGGTATCGGAGCGGGTCTGGCTGTAGGACGCCCTAGATCACACGAACGTTAGTAACCGGTAGTATAGAGTCTACTCAGTTTGCTGCACTTTTTTGTTGCATTTGTTTGTGCATAGCATGCATATAGAATATTTATTTTATCACTAACAGTGGATCTGATGAGTGTAGGTGGCATCGGTTTCGACCCACTACCTGCACCCTCCAGTTGTTGTCTTGACTGCTTTTGTTGCTGTGAGCTTGCGAGTACATTCAAAGTACTCACCTGGCGTGTCATGCCAGTTTGCAGATTATGCCATGATTGCTTGCTTGTCAAGGATTCCGAGTTTGTGAGCTAGGATACGCGTTCCAGCCAGAGTCCCTGTGGATTGGAGTTCACCACCGCCGTCGTTGTTCTGCTGCCGAGGGTACTCCGCTTCCTCGGGTTGTTTCACTGTTAGCATAGAGCTACCCTGGGCAGGCATAGTGTTGCCGTGCCGATGTATTCCATGTACCCTTGTAACCTTATCCACAGTAATAAAAAGCTGATTTGTTCTATGCCAACAGTGTCGTATTCCAGAAGACTTGTCTCTGGGCTGGAATACGGGGCGTTCCGGTTTCCTCTGAGCCGTGGTGCCACAAGCGTTGGTATCGGAGCGGGTCTGGCTGTAGGACGCCCTAGATCACACGAACGTTAGTAACCGGTAGTATAGAGTCTACTCAGTTTGCTGCACTTTTTTGTTGCATTTGTTTGTGCATAGCATGCATATAGAATATTTATTTTATCACTAACAGTGGATCTGATGAGTGTAGGTGGCATCGATTTCGACCCACTACCTGCACCCTCCAGTTGCATTCTTGTTCGTTGGTGTGGTGTCATCTCTGTCCCAGCGGAGTGATGCCAAGGTGCTTGGTGTGTCGATCCCTTGCAGGATTGATGCATAGGTACCACACCAATATATCCTCTTCAGCCACCCCTATTGTTTCGGTGATAGACATGTTTCTATCCTGAATCTTGCCATCCCTCTAGCCGCTTCGGCAACCCTTACATATCTTTGTTATCAGAAAAGGGCAATGCCCGTAAGCCTTTCTTTTTATTGCTATCTCACCCTGCCATCCATTCCCTGGACAAGTACGGTTTCTTCCGTACGCTTGATGATGATGTGGACATGACTTCTGTGTTCCGATCCACGATCACCAAGTTCGTCCTCGCATCTGTATCCGTCCAGCTGCAACCGGTGTAAGCCTGTGTTTGGTGTAGCCTTGTTTACACCAACTTCCTTCCATACATTGATTCACTTTCGTGCACACCGCCACAGCATGTTAGATCATAACACCGGAGTTCTTGCGAGATTGGTGTGCTTAAGTAGGAATGCATATTATTGTTGTGAATAGTTGTAGTATAGGATATTGCTTGTGTGTGATCTTGTTGCTTTGTGTGCTTTTATTTTAGTTGTTTCTTTTACTTCTTTCTTTGGGCCCTTGGTGTTACCTTATTTTCCCTTATGGAAGTTGCTCACTGACACTGGACTCAAAGAATCAGTGAAGGGGCAAGCATTTGGAAGCTCAGCTCAACAATATGGGATTTGGCGCCGACTGCCTGACATGGGGAATATCTGGTCTGATTATAATGATATTCTGGATGGATTATTGGCATCAGGTATATATCAATGTGTGACCTTCACAGCAGTAATAATCAAATCAGCAAGACACTACTAGGAAAAGGGCTATAGCTAATACGGACATTAATGGCGCACCATGTATGTGGTGCGCAACTGCTATATAGCAGTGGCGCACTAGATACAGGTGCGCCATTAGTGTCCTCATTACTAATGGCGCACCAAACACAAGGTGCGCCATTACTAGCAAATTTTATTTTATTTTTACTTTTTTTTTCAAAACTAGTAATGGCGCACCACAACCACGGTGTGCCACTACTAACAATTATATTTTTTTTTGCAAAACTAGTAATGGCGCACCACGTAACAGGTGCGCCATTAGTAACCAGGGTTACTAATGGCGCATTGGAAAAGTGGTGCGCCATTACTAACTTTCTGAGTCTTACAAAAAATTCACCAAATGCACCCCCCCTGGACCGCCTTTTCAGTTTCAAAAAAAAAAGAAAATGATAGAAATGTCAAAAAAATAAAAGAAAATAAGATTCCCATGTGATATGTGGTCTAGTTGTTAGCAAAATTTACAAACATGAATTTTTGACTTTTTTGCAAAATCTCTCGAGAATTTGTAAAATGGGCATAACTTTTGCATACGAACTCCGATGAAAAAGTTTTTTATATGAAAAATCATCTACTCGAAAAGTTACATCCGAATTCCCAAAAACCTAACAGAACGAAAGATACGGGGCTTTTAAGATTTAGAGGAGGAAAAATGGAAAAAAAATCAAACTTACTAGTGGCGCACCATTTGCTAGGTGCACCACTAGTAACAGAAAAAAAATTGGTTTTGAATTTTTTTTTTGGAATTTTGTTTCAAAATATGATACGTAATATGACCGGGAAGTTTGAAATATTTTTTCAAAATTTAATCACACTCATGAACATGAACAAAGTCCTAGACATCAACAAGGTTTAATAGGATTGATATGATAGATATACCAACAAGTGCTTGTTAAGTGAGGTGGTGCTGGGGTTGGATAGAACTGCGAAGTTAAGCGTGCTCGGGCTGGAGTAGTGTGAGGATGGGTGACCTTCCGGGAAGTTTGACCACTTAGTGTGATTTGACTTGAAATTAAGCATATTGACCCGAGATTAAGCCATAGTGACCCGAGATTAAGAAAAAAAAATTTGAAAAAAAATTTGAAAAAAATTTGTTAGTAATGGCGCACTTCTATGTGGTGCGCCATTACTAAGTCAGATAGTAATGGCGCACCGTTTGACATATTAATGGCGCACTGCTATGAGTACCTGTAGTGCGCCATTAGTATTTGTTACTAGTGGCGTGATGATAGTGGCGCACCTGTAGTGCGCCATTAATGGCCAAAACAGGTGCGCCACTAATTAGCCTTTTCCTAGTAGTGAGAAGGCAACGATGTGTGCATGATCAGCAGTACACTTCGGGTCAAAGGTATGGTTCACATATAAGGTTGGTGTCTGCTATGAGTACAATTAGAACCAGCTATATCCCGGAAGCAAGCCAGCATATGCTAGGAACTCAGTGCCCAACAAGAAGAATAGTCAAACAACTTTCTGCATACAAAAGGAACCGACAGCAGAAACATTAAGGGATATATATATATATATATATATATATATATATATATATATATATATATATATATATATATATATATATGCACTCAGTCTGCTTATGGCAACAAGGAAACTTCAGGTATAAGCAACTCTGTCTTTCTACACAAGCTTGCCTCAGGAATCAAGTGGCCAGCCACACATGTTTCCATAGATGTCGTGAACATGCTGCCAAGGTCATACGAGTTACCCATACAATGATGTCAGCTCGGTGAGGATTTGACCATTGCATGAACTATATAGGAAGAAGAAGGACGCTAGTTATACACTTCAGTGTGATGCCCAACAACCTATGGAGCAAGCCGACCATCTGATATATGCCCTAAAGCATTGCTCTGTGTTATTCTTGCATGTTTAAATTAATATGTTGATGCTTGTGTGCATAGTAGTGAGCTGTATGGAACGCCAATGAACCCTTGTCCGCCTTTCTTTGGTGACGGCACCACGCCTGTGTTCTGAGCTGTTTCCGGCTATCCGGGGTGGATGCCGACTTTATATTTCTCTTGTCAGCAACTGGCCCGTGTTCTGAGCTGCTTTTCGGCCGTCACGGGCAGTTGTTGAATTTCTTTCCGTAGCAACGACCCTATGCTCTGAGCTGTTCTCCGGCCGTCTTAGGGAGTTGCTACTTTCTTCTTATCGACACCGTCTCAAGATCTGAGCTGCTTTTCAGCCGTCATGAGTCGGGGTTGAGTTACTCCAGTAATGTCCCAGATCTGAGTTGTAAAGACCGTTCTGGTGGCTACTGGTTATTTGCCGGTTTCATCCAAGGGTTCAGACGGTCGTTACCCTGCAGCTACAACTTGTAAAGTAATATGCCTGCCAGAATAGTGTACCTGGCAGTACCCATGGTCATCCAAAGAATCAAGAAACACATAAGGCCAAGCTCTGTCAACTAAGGATATAGGCAAAGAAAACCATAATGAAGAAGCAAGACTGGCCATACAGGTATGATAGTGGTTGCATGGTACCGATACCCCAGACAGTCTGAATCGGTACCAACCACAATGGATGCACACCCATAGGGTATATCCCATTTGCAACTACCTCCTATCAAGGTACCCCACTTAGCCAACTATGTATGCTCAGAATTGTCAGAAGAAGACATCCAAGTCCGTCAGGTCAGCCAAAAGATCAATTCGGAAGTTGGATTCCAGCAACCGTGGCAAAACATTACATGGCCTACTATTTAATTAAAGGTGCCGACAGACGGAACGATCAGAAGGTTGACAACTGTCTCGAAGCATGTGTCCTCACCTAGGGGAATCGGTTAAAAGAGAACCTGTCATGAACAAAATTCTTCTGCCAGAACCATCGTCAGGCAAGCCTGGGAATAATACCGGTATAAGGTCGTACCCTCTATGCTGGTCACAGCAGGTGACAGTCGAGTCTTTGGTACAAATGTGATACTCAAGACAGTGGAGATACCCAAGATGATCCAGCCATTATTGAAAGAAGCCAGGTTCCACCAGGATAACGGTATGATTCACAGCACCATTTGAGTCTGGAGGGCACACAGCCATTTGAAGCCACCCAATGCAAAGAGTAAAAGATTTCATGTCCACGAGAGAATCTATTCATAACTCAATGGACGGTCGTCCGTATTGGACTTCATCACAACACGTCCATAAGGAACTACTCTCGGACTTGCAAGAAGGGCACGTATTTCAGTCAGGATAACTTATCGCACTCAGATAAGTCGGCGGACATAAAAGGATAAAAGTCAGAGTAATATATGAGGTAAGGTCTGTCAGAATGAGGATCCAGTGAAACAAACCACCCCGAAGCCAGGCAGTGAGTCGGATAATATATAGTGGGGACATAATACAAAGGCAAAAGGGAACCCGAGTTGGAAACAGTTTCCTCAAGTGGGAATATCCATGTTTGACCCTGAGCAAGCAAATCTCGAGGACGAGATTTCTTTAAGGGGGGTAGGTATAACACCCAGGATTTTGCCCATTTTCTTTTTCTTTTGATTTTGGTTTGGATTTGCACTTCGGTGGCTTAGTGGTCTTGAAACCTGGAGAGATCACCCTCGATTCCTCTCCCAAGTGGCTTGTCAATCTCAAAACCACCCCAAGACCTTGCCATTTCCATCTCGGACCAATCCCAATATTCTTTTCTTGGGAGTATTCCTTTTTCCTATTAAAGGAATAACCCTGTCTGCCCTGGGTTGTGAAGCAACCCACACTTCCATCATTCCAAAGATTCCCAAATAATTCCCATAAATTGTTTGGGTCATATATTCCTCAGATATGTCAAAATCCTTTCTTGCCATGTCCAGAAATATTTCACCAATATTTCTTTTCGGATTCTGCCCCAACTGGCAGTTTGTGAAGCAAGTACCCTTTATATTTGCTTGCTTGCTCTCAAACTTTTTGTGCACTCTTTACCATCCATATCATTGTCTCTTGACAAAATTCAACTCAAGTAGGCCCGTAAATCTTCCTTCGCAAATTTCCAAAGTTTCTGATCAATTGGAAGCTTAATGAAGGAAGTACTAGCTAGGTTGATCCAAATGAGTTGAAATTTTTCAGGCCTCTTAATATGCTCAAATTAACACTATCCACAAGATTTGAGCGTCATTCCATCTTTTATGAGAGCACACCTTCAATTCTTTGCTACTGGTTATATTTTCCTGTTGTGAAGCAACTGTATTTTATATTGCTTCATAGTTGCTGAAAATTTACCAGAGCATTCTCCTACCCATATAATCTATCTCCACAAGATTTGGGATCATTTTATCTAGCCATTTCTCCTCAGTTATTTTTCTAAAACTCTGTCCATTGGGATGCTGTGTGAAGGAAGTACCATTTTGGCTTATCCAAATGGTATGAAATTTATACAGTGTCTTCATATGCCTATATAACTCACCTCCTCCAAATTTCAGCTCAATCCAAACAAGTATGTGAGTTCCATTTCATACTTTGCTTTTCTGTTCAGTAGAGCCCATTGAACTGCAAGTGCTATTTATCTTCATCCAAATGAGCTGAAAGTTTGCAGAGGTAATCACCCTAGTATGTGATCACTCTCAGCCAAAGACCAGAGTCTATCCCCTGCTCAATCTCTCTCACATTGGATCAAACACATTGCTGTCAGTTACTATTTTACCATCGATCAGTCTCATCCGAGCTCCCTGTTTCTGTCTGATGGTGCATGTCAACTATTTGAGGTTGAAAGCACATGCCAGACATGTTTTTGTCTCAGTACAGCGCCCAGTCCACGTGGTGCCGGTGGTGACCACGCAAGGGCCAGGCCAAAATCGAGCTCCGTAGTGCGCCGTCGCATCTCTCCTCTATTTACCTTGCCGTCGCCTTGTGCCGACGTCTGCGGCGATGCCCTGGTGCACCTATCCTCTCCCAGCCATCCTTGGAGCCAAGCCTGTTGGCCGGGACAGCCGACATCGATGCTCCACCGGAGCGCCGCCACCTCGCCGTGCCTCCAGGAGCTTCAGTTGGAGCTAGCGCCGACCAGAGGCCTGCCCGAGCCTTCCCGACCTCGCCTGAGCCCTCTCCACCCCTCCACGAAGCCTCTCGATGCCGCAAACGGCCAGCCACATCGCCCCAGAGCTCCAGTGCGCGGATAAGCTCGCCACCGCGGCCGAGCTTATTCCGTGAGCTCGCCGCGGCTATATAAGGAACCCCGAGCGCTCCCGTCCTCACCATCCTCCTCTCCTCGCTCCACTAGTCCTCCGCGTCCACTCGCCTGAGCTCTAGCTCTTCTGCTCACCTCGATTCGCTGCCGTGGCCGCCGCTTGGTTCCGGCTAAATTCCGGCGAGCCGGAGCTCTTCCCTTCCTCCTACCACCACCAACCAAGCCTCTGTAGCCTAGCAACCCTCCCCACCACCTCGCCCCCTCGCCGGAGCTCACCTCGCCGTGTGCCCCATCTTGGCCGAAGACCACGCCCACAGCTGTTCCCTGTCACCATCGCTGCTGCTCTTCCCCGGCGTGGCTGCTACCCCAGGCACGTGCGCCTCTTCATCCCGAGCCTGCCCATAACCAGAACTTCGCCGGAGCTGCTCTGTAGCGCCGGAAATCACCGGAGGACGCCGCCTCTGTCCCTCGCTGCAGGAGCTCTAGCTGCCACCGCTTCACCCCTCCCCGCCGTCTGTGTCCAGGCGGGATGGACGCGGCACTCCGTCCGGTCCCACCGGTGCTTTCCCCTAGGCCGGAGGTGGCCAGAGTCGCCGGTGGCTGTCGCCGGCGCCGCGCCTCCCCCTGCTCCCCTCTATTCCGATCGGGACAGGAGAGGAGGAAGAAGACAGGCGCACGAGGAGGAGAGAGAAGGCTGGATGGGGCCCAGCCGTTAGTGAGAGGAGGGGGTGCCACGCTGGATAAGTGGACGCGCCCCCGCCGCGTTTCCATGTTTGCCGAGGGAAGGCGTATTCCAGTAAATTGCGCGACCAGCCGTTCTGCCCAGGGACCCAGATGCAATTATTTATTTTGCAGATAGGTCCTTGACAGAAGATCCCTCATAACTTTTTGCTCATAGCTCCAAACCAGGTGAAACCAACGCACACTTCTTCGTTTCGTCGAGCCCGTCATGTTGGTACCATTCTCATTATGTGTTCATGCAGTGAAAATGACCGTTTTGCCCTTGCCCGTAAACAGCACCCTCCAAGAGAGAACTGTTTCCGGCAATCGTTTCCGCGGAGTCTCCGCACTTCTCCTTGGTGGTTTCTTCGTACCCAGGCAAGCCACGACAGCCACTTGCATGATGGATTTGTAGTAGCTATGGTTTCCTACTTGAATAGTTATTTAATGTGTGCATGTTATTCTGTCTGAAACTACTATATATGCTCATGTTCTGTGCTCATGTTCTATGCTCATCCTTATATTCTGTCCATATGCATCTTACTAGTTATCATGTACCCGTCGGTAGCATTATGCTCATGGTTAACACTGGCAGTAGATCATGCTAAGATGATGACATGTCTGCATGTTTCTTTACCAGTTGTTATGGTTCATCCTGTTATCATGGCTCAGCACATCATCATTCAAATTTAACCGGATGTTAATCGAACTTGAACACCTGTTGGCTGAGTCATAGTGCGCCACCGAATCAAGCTCACCAGTGCAACCACACTTGCTGGGATGGGGCAGCCCTAACTCGGTCTATTGTCATGCCTCTCGCCGGTACCTCCAACTAGGGAAGGTTATGAGTGCGTGCTACCCTGGCCCGGTAGGCGGCTATAACCTTGTGAACCTAGTTTTGGTATTGAGCTCAGGTCCCTGTTTGGGACAGTTTTGTTTGGCCACGACGATGGCAGGTGTCGGAAGGACACAGGGGTCACCCATGACATAGCCCAAAGGGGAGTTTGTCGGAGTGGCTGGGAGAGTGCCATGCAGTAGATTAGGTTTTGTCGGAACGTCGTTGGAACACCCGAATGGGAGCATGAGGCCGTGGGTTCCGTGGTGTGGGTATAGTGTACTAACCTCCGCAGAGTGTATGATCTATCGATAGCCGCGTCCTCGGTTACGGGCACAGTTCGTAGTAGGACACACTATGGGTCAACAGTATAATAATCTTGCTTATAACAACCCGGTTCGATGAGAAAGAAGTTGGTTGATCTTTATGTGATCGCGAGAGGATCACCGTGGTATCGAGGATACAGATGTTGGTTGATCATGATCACGAGAGCATCACCATGGTTTGGTATTATGTGGTGATCTCGGAGGATACCGATGTTGGTTGATCATGATCACGAGAGGATCACCATGGTTTGGTGTTATGTGGTGATCTCGGTAAAGACCAAGCTCCTTGTGATCATGTTATCACTACGGTATTGTAATACCAAGTTTGGTTGGTCCCGAGGTTATCATGTGGCACACTCGATGGTAAGTTCTTACAGGTGATGGTTACGGGGTAACCTCATGATAGAGTAAGTTGCAACCTGTTGCATGTAGTATATGCCATGCCATGCTTATATTGTTCTAGAATCATCATGTTTACACCTGCTTAACCTATAAGTGCCATGCTGTTGCTTGTCTTGACTGCTTTGGTTGCTGTGAGCTTGCGAGTACATTCAAAGTACTCACCTGGCGTGTCATGCCAGTTTGCAGATCATGCCATGATTGCTTGCTTGTCCAGGATTCCGAGTTTGCGAGCTAGGATACGCGTTCCAGCCAGAGTCCCTATAGAGTGGAGTTTACCACCGTCGTTGTTATTCCGCTGCTGAGGGTACTCCGCTTCCTCGGGTTGTTTCGCTGTTAGCATAGAGCTACCCTGGGCAGGCGTAGTGTTGCCGTGCCGATGTATTCCATGTACCCTTGTAACCTTATCCATAGTAATAAAAAGCTGATTTGTTCTATGCCAACAGTGCCGTATTCCAGAAGACTTGTCTCTGGGCTGGAATACGGGGCGTTCCGGTTTCCTCTGAGCCAGGGTGCCACAGCAATCAAAGAACTTAACTATGATTTTAAACTTGCTAGTGAAAACAGGCTATTTGATATTAGCTCGTTAGATGAATGGAGAACCCAAGCTTATGAAAATGCCAAGTTGTTCAAAGAAAAAGTTAAAAGATGGCATGATAAAAGAATTCGAAAACAGGAATTCAATTTGGGTGAGTATGTTATATTTTCATTTCTCGTTTTAGATTTTTTGCAAGGAAAACTTCTCTCTAAATGGGAAGGACAGTATATCATCGAAGTTTATCATTCTGGAGCTATTAAGATCAAAAACTCTGAAGGCACTAATCCAAAGGTGGACAATGGACAAAGAATTAAGCACTACATCACAGGTACACCTATTAATGTTGAAACTAACATTATTCAAACTATGAAACCGGAGGAACACGTAAGGGAGACCTTCCAGAACACTCCAGAACCCTGAAAAGGAATAGGTATGTGATATAGTAAGTAAACCAACTCCAATGAGGGGACCAACGAGGTGCACAGGAGGCACCAGGGCACGGCCACCCCCTGGGCGCGCCCTCGAGGCTCGTGGGCCCCTCATGACCCCTCTCGACTTCGTTTTCTTCTGGAATACTTGTTTTGCAAGATAAAAGTTCTTTATATATACTCCCGGACGTTTTGACCACCGTATCGCAGAAATATCCTCTGTTCTTGTTTCATGCTATTTTTCTGACAGATCTAGATCACCAGGGCTCCACGAAGCTCCTCCAAGGACAAGTTCTACAAGGTCATCAACCCCTACCTAGCAGAGGTGATGAAACATCCTCAAGCTATTGAGATGCGTGAGGGGCTGCTTCACATCCGGGATGCTTAAGGGCCCAAGAAGACAGGAAGCATGGAGGCTAGACTCGAAGTGGTGAAGCAAGAGATCTCCAAGTGACAAGGGATGGTGGAACGTGGACTGAGCGCCAAAGTGGATGGCCAGTCGATGGGGGACATCATCTTTGATACGTCTCCAACGTATCTATAATTTTTGATTGTTCCATGCTATTATATTATCTGTTTTGAATGTTTTATATGCATTAATATGCTATTTTATATTATTTTTGGGACTAACCTATTAACCTAGAGCCCAGTGCCAGTTTCTGTTTTTTCCTTGTTTTTGAGTTTTACAGAAAAGGAATATCAAACGGAGTCCAAACAGAATAAAACTTTCGCGATGATTTTTCTTGGACCAGAAGACACCCATAAGACTTGGGGAGGGGGTTAGAAGACTCACGAGGAGTCCACAAGCCCTCAGAGGGGGCGCCCTGGCTTGTGGACCCCTCGGGAGTCCCCCAACCCTAATCTTTGCACTATAAATTCCCAAATATTCCCCAAACATCAGAAGCGTCCACCAAAATACTTTTCTGCCGCCGCAAGCCTCTGTTCCCGTGAGATCCCATCTTGGGGCCTTTTTCGACACCCTGCCGGAGGGGGATTCGATCATGGAGGGCCTCTACATCAACCTTGCTACCCTTCCGATGAAGCGTGAGTAGTTTACCACGGACATACGGGTCCATAGCTAGTTGCTAGATGGCTTCTTCTCTCTCTTTGATCTTCAATACAATGTTCTCCTTGATGTTCTTGGAGTTCTATCCGATGTAATATTCTATTGCGATGTGTTTGTCGAGATTCGATGAATTGTGGATTTATGATCAGATTATCTATGAATATTATTTGAGTCTTCTCTGAACTCTTTTATGCATGATTAAGATATCTTTGTATTTCTCTTCGAACTATCGGTTTGGTTTGGCCAACTAGATTGGTTTTTCTTGCAATGGGAGAGGTGCTTAGTTTTGGGCTCAATCTTACGGTGTCCTCACCCAGTGACATAGTACGGGTAGCGAGGCACGTATTGTATTGTTTCCATGAAGGACAAAAAGATGGGGTTTTCATCATATTGCTTGAGTTTATCCCTCTACATCATGTCATCTTACTTAAGGCGTTACTCCGTTCTTATGAACTTAATACTCTAGATGCATGCTGGATCGCGGTCGATGTGTGGAGTAATAGTAGTAGATGTAGGCAGGAGTCGGTCTACTTGTCATGGACGTGATGCCTATATTCATGATCATTGCCTTAGATATTGTCATAACTTTGCGCTTTTCTATCAATTGCTCGACCGTAATTTGTTTACCCACCGTATGTTTTCCTTCAAGAGAGAAGCTTCTAGTGAAACCTATGGCCCCCGGGTCTATTTTCCATTATATATTTTCAGATCTATAAACCAAAAAACCCAAAAATACCTTGCCACAATTTATTTATATTTACTTTAGTTTGCTCTTTTATTTATCTTTTATACCTATCTCTATTAGATCTCACTCTTGTTCGTGACCGAGAAGGGATTGACAACCCCTTTTTTGCGTTGTGTGCAAGTGTTTGTTAGTTTGTGCAGGTGCATAGATTGGAGACTTGCTTGTGCCTTCTACTAGATTGATACCTTGGTTCTTAACTGAGGGAAATACTTATCTCTACTTTGCTGCATTGATGTCGCTTGAACTACGTCGGTGTTTCCCCAAAGAGGAAGGGATGATGCAACACAGCTACGGTAGGTATTTCCCTCAGTGATGAGACCAAGGTTATGGAACCAGTAGGAGAACCACACCACACTACGTGAATGGCACCTGCACACAAAGAACAAATACTTGCAACCCGACGTAAAAGAGGGGTTGTCAATCCCTCCCGGGTAAAGAGATAGATAAATTTGTAGTAGATCGGATAAATATATCTCGCGGGACCGCGAGATAAAATAAATAACAATAAATTGCAGCAAGATATTTTTGGGTTTTTGGATTAATAGATCTGAAAATAAAAACAATAAAAATAGATCTCGAAGGCAAATATGAGAAAGAAGAGACCCGGGGGGCGTAGATTTCACTAGTGGCTTCTCTCGAGAAAAATAGCATACGGTGGGTAAACAAATTACTGTTGGGTAATTGATAGAACTTCAAATAATTATGATGATATCCAAGCAATGATCATTATATAGGCATCACGTACAAGATTAGTAGACCGACTCATGCCTGCATCTACTACTATTACTCCACACATCGACCGCTATCCAGCATGCATCTAGTGTATTAAGTTCATGGAGAAACGGAGTAATGCAATAAGAACGATGACATGATGTAGACAAGATCTATTCATGTAGGAATAGACCCCATCTTGTTATACGTAATAGCAACGATACATACGTGTCATTTCCCCTTCTGTCACTGGGATTGAGCACCGTAAGATCAAACCCATCACAAAGCACCTCTTCCCATGGCAAGAAAAATTGATCTAGTCGGCCTAACTAAACCAAAGATTCGAAGAAGAAATACGAGGCTATAAGTAATCATGCATATAAGAGATCAGAAGACTCAGATAACTTTCATGGATAAAAACATAGATCTAATCATAAACTCAAAGTTTATTGGATCCCAACAAACACACCGCAAAAAGAGTTACATCAAATAGGTCTCCAAGAGACCATTGTATTGAGAATCAAAAGAGAGAGAGGAAGCCATCTAGCTACTAGCTACGGACCCGTAGGTCTACAATGAACTACTCACGCATCATCGGAGAGGCACCAATGAGGATGATGAACCCCTCCATGATGGTGTCTAGATTGGATTTGTGGTTTCTAGAACCTACGGTGGCTGGAATTGTATTTCGTCGACTCCCCTAGGATTTCTGGAATATTGGGGTATCTATAGAGCAAAGAGGCGGTGCGGGAGGCCACCGAGGTGGGCACAACCCACCAGGGCGCGCCTGGGCCCCCAGGCGCGCCCAGGTGGGTTGTGCCCCCCTCGGGGCACCCCTCTGGTACTTCCTTGGCCCAACTTGTGTCTTCTGGTCCAGAAAAAATCACCAAAAAATTTTGCTGCGTTTGGACTCCGTTTGGTGTTGATTTTCTGCGAAGTAAAAAATAGCAACTAGCACTGGGCACTATGTCAATAGGTTAGTCCCAAAAAATGATATAAATTTGCTATAAAATGATTGTAAAACATCCAAGATTGATAATATAACAGCATGCAACAATAAAAAATTATCGATACGTTGGAGACGTATCAGCATCCCCAAGCTTAATTCCTGCTCGTCCTCGAGTAGATAAATGATAAAAACAGAATTTTTGATGTGGAATGCTGCCTAACATATTCATCACATAATCTTTTCTTTGTAGCATGGACTTTTGGACTTTTATATGATTCAAAGCAATAGTCTAGTTTTGACATGAAGATTTGAATACTCAAGCATATCAACAAGCAACCATGTCTTTCAAAATATCAACACTAAAGCAAGTTATCCCTAGCCCATTTGACAACATAAAGTAAATTCATTTTTCATTTCGGGACTGGGCATCCCTGATACCTTTGCCGTACTCTCGTGCAATGACAAGTGAATAAACACTCATCTTGAGAATAACACATCTAGCATGGAAAAATATCAGCCACCCCCTACCGTTTCATGAGCGGTATGAGCACACAAAAGAGAAATTAATTTTGAAAATTAGAGATGGCACATAAAAATTTGCTTAGAACGGCACGAAAATACCACATATAGATAGGTATAGTGGACTCATATGGCAAAACTGGTTTAAGGATTTTGGATGCATAAGTAGTGATCATACTTAGTGCAAATGAAGGCTAGCAAAAGATTGAGAAGCATCCAACCAAGAAACGAAAAATCTCATAAGCGAGTATTAAGCATAACTAACACCAAATAATGCACCACAAGTAGGATATAATTTCATTGCATAACTATTGACTTTTGTTCTTGCATAGGGAATCACAAACCTTAACATCAATATTCTTACTAAAGCATAATTACTCACCAACATGACTCACATATTATATCATCATATCGCAAAACTATTACAAGGAATCAAGTTTATTTTGTCCAGTGATCTTCATGAAAGTTTTTATTATATCACTCTTGAATATCTATCACTTTGGGACTAGTTTAATATATTGGTTTTGATAGCTCAAACAAATCTAAGTGAAGAACATGAGCATAAAAATTTTCTTCTCTCAAAATAATATAAGTGAAGCATGAGAGGATTTCTTCAAAATTACTACTCTCAAATAAATCTAAGTGAAGCATGAGAGAATTTCTTCAAAAATATTAAAGCACACCGTGCTCAAAAAGATATAAGTGAAGCACTAGAGCAATTCCATAGCTCATAAAGATTTAAGTGAAGCATAGAGAGCAATTCTAACAAATCATAGCATAATTTTGGCTCTCTCAAATAGGTGTGTCCAGCAAGGATACTTGACTAAAAATAAAAAGTAAAACAAGCAAAGACTCAAATCATACAAGGCGCTCCAAACAAAACTCATGATATGTGACGAATAAAAATATAGCTCCAAGTAAAATACCGATGGTCGTTTGAAGAAAGAGGGGATGCCACTCGGGCATCCCCAAGCTTAGTTCCTTGCTTCTCTTTTAGATAATAGCTTGGGATGCCATGGGCATCCCCAAGCTTAGGCTCTTCTTACTCCTTATTCCTTCATCCATCGTGATCTCACCCAAAACTTTAAAACTTCAATCACACAAAACTCAACAAAAACCTTCGTGAGATCCGTTAGTATAAGAAAACTAATCTTTACTTTAAGTACTGTATAAAACCCATTCAAATTTCGCTATTACATTATATCTACTGTATTCTAACTTTACCATGGCTTATAACCTCCAATACAAACCATAGATTCATCAAAATAAGCACACAATGCAAAGAAAACAGAACAGTCTGTAAAGATGCAAATTGTTCTCATACTTCTAAAATCCAAAAATTCTGAAAAATTTGGACAACGTAGGAAATTTGTATATTAATCTTGTGTAAAAAATTCAGAATTTTTCGTCGCTTATGTGAATTTCTAAAATTATTTTACTGGACGAAAAAGTTTCTGTTTTCCAACCAGATCAAATCAACTATCACCCAACATGATCCCAAAGGATTTGCTTGGCACTAACACTAATAAAACATAAAAAAAACACTCATAACAGTAGCATAATTGTGCAAACACATAAGAACAAAAAGAAAAAGACAAAAATAAATTTTATTCATTGGGTTGCCTCCAAACAAGCGCTATCGTTTTATGCCCCTAGCTAGGCATAATGCAAAGATCTAAGTATTGTCATCTTTGGTTTCCAACTCTTCAATCAAACACTTAGAATTCTTCAAAGATTTAGCATATAAATTTTCAACAACAATAATTCTAGGAACCAGTTTGAGAAATTCGTTCTTGCCGGTAGGGTCTCTTATCACGTCAATAAAATCGGGGTGAATACTAATCTTCTTAAGGTCTACTTTATTATTATTTCTAGAAGTTGCACCCTTGTTCTTAGTAACTTGAGAAATTTTGCTAATTTTGTATGGGAGTTTTTTTAATAGTTTTAGCAGAAGCAAAAGCCGTGCTTAGATTACTAAAGATTTCTTCCAATTTATCGATCCGAGGCAGGCTTTCTTCAATTCTTTCATGAATTATGGTCCCCTTTTCTTTTAACAACTTAAGAACTTCTCCCGCTTTTGACCCAATTTTACTAGCAAGCTTATGTATCTTTTTATCCAAGTTCTCAATGTGTTCTTCGGTAAGCATTTTCTTTTCAATAGCATCTAGCCTTTCCATAACATGCTCAAGAGTTAAAGTTGTTTCATTAACCATAAGAGGTGGTGATCCCGCTAAATTTCCCAAAGCATTAAAAGCATCTAGAGATGGACACATCAAGAAATTTCCATCGGTAAGCGTATCAAGGACGAATCTATACCAGGTAGTGATGCCCACATAGAAACAGCGAAGTAGAACAACGGTAGATTGCTTACGAATAGATCTATTATGAGCATTGCAAATTCTATACCAAGCATCCTTTAAATTCTCCCCTCCCCTTTGTTTGAAATTAAGAACCTCGTTTTCGGGGGTGCACGCAATAGAGGAAGAACTATCCATAATGGCAAAAGTGATGAACAAAATTGCACACAAAAACAGATCTGACGAGAAAACGGCGATCGAAAAAGAGGGCGAATAAAACGGCAAATGTTTGTGAAGTGGGGGAGATGAAAACGAGAGGCAGATGGCAAATAATGGGAATTGCAAGGAGATGAGATTTGTGATTAGGAACCTGGTAGGTGTTGATGATGTCTCCCCGGCAACGGCGCCAGACACTGGCAAGTTGTCGGGAGACTATCTTGACTTGATCCTCCCTGGCAACGGCGCCAGAAATTCCTTTTGATGTCGCTTGAACTATGTCGGTATTTCCCCAAAGAGGAAAGGATGATGCAGCACATCTACGGTAGGTATTTCCCTCAGTGATGAGACCAAGGTTATCGAACCAGTAGGAGAACCACGCAACACTACGTGAACGGCACCTGCACACAAAGAACAAATACATGCAACCCGACGTAAAAGAGGGGTTGTTAATCCCTCCCGGGTAAACAGATAGATAAATTTGTAGTAGATCAGATAAATAGATCTCGCGGGAACGCGATATAAAATAAATAACAATAAATTGCAGCAAGATATTTTTGGGTTTTTGGATTAATAGATCTGAAAATAAAAGCAAATAAAAATAGATCTCGAAGGCAAATATGATAAAGAAGAGACCCCGGGGCATCTCCATAACCCATTAATTTGCCTAGTTGGTGTTAGACTTTCTCCTTCTTTTTGTCTTCTCCACAACCACCATATTCTATTCCACATATAGTGCTATATCCATGGCTCACGCACATGTATTGTGTGAAAGTTGAAAAAGTTTGAGAACACCAAAAGTATGAAACAATTGCTTGGTTTGTCATCGGGGTTGTGCATGATAAAATACTTTGTGTGATGAAGATGGAACATAGCCAGACTATATGATTTTGTAGGGATAACTTTCTTTTGCCATGTTATTTTGAGAAGACATGATTGCTTTATTAGTATGCTTGAAGTATTATTGTTTTTATGTCAATATTTAACTTTTGTTTTGAATCTTATGGATCTAGATATTCATGCCACAATAAAGAAGATTACATGGATAAATATGTTAGGTAGCATTCCACATCAAAAATTCTGTTTTTATCATTTACCTACTCGAGGACGAGCAGGAATTAAGCTTGGGGATGCTCGATACGTCTCCAACGTATCTATAATTTTCGATTGTTCCATGCTATTATATTATCTACTTTGGATGTTTTATATGCATTAATATGCTCTATTATATTATTTTTGGGACTAACCTATTAACCTAGAGCCCAGTGCCAGTTTCTGTTTTTTCCTTGTTTTTGAGTTTTACAGAAAAGGAATATCAAACGGAGTCCAAACGGAATAAAACTTTTGCGATGATTTTTGTTGGACCAGAAGACACCCAGAAGACTTGGGGAGGGGGTCAGAAGACTCACGAGGAGTCCACAAGCCCTCATGGCGCGCCCTAGGGGGGGCGCCCCTGGCTTGTGGACCCCTCGGGAGTCCCCCCAACCCTAATCTTTGCACTATAAATTCCCAAATATTCCCCAAACATCAAAGCATCCACCAAAATATTTTTTCGCCGCCTCAAGCCTCTGTTCCCGTGAGATCCCATCTTGGGGCCTTTTCCGGCACCCTGTCGGAGGGGGATTCGATCACGGAGGGCCTCTACATCAAACATGTTGCCCTTCCGATGAAGCATGAGTAGTTTACCACAGACCTACGGGTCCATAGCTAGTAGCTAGATGGCTTCTTCTCTCTCTTTGATCTTCAATACAATGTTCTCCTCGATGTTCTTGGAGTTCTATCCGATGTAATATTCTTTTGCGGTGTGTTTGTTGAGATCCGATGAATTGTGGATTTATGATCAGATTATCTATGAATATTATTTGAGTCTTCTCTGAACTCTTTTATGCACGATAAAGATATCTTTGTATTTCACTTTGAACTATATGTTTGGTTTGGCCAACTAGATTGGTTTTTATTGCAATGGGAGATGTGCTTAGTTTTGGGTTCAATCTTGCGGTGTCCTCACCCAGTGACGTAGTAGGGGTAGCGAGGCACGTATTGTATTGTTGCCATGAAGGATAAAAAGATGGGGTTTTCATCATATTGCTTGAGTTTATCCCTCTACATCATGTCATCTTACTTAAGGCGTTACTCCGTTCTTATGAACTTAATACTCTAGATGCATGCTGGATAGCGGTCGATGTGTGGAGTAATAGTAGTAGATGCAGGCAGGAGTCGGTCTACTTGTCACGGACGTGATGCCTATATTCATGATCATTGCCTTAGATATCATCATAACTTTGCGCTTTTCTATCAATTGCTCGACAGTAATTTGTTTACCCACCTTATGTTTTCCTTCAAGAGAGAAGCCTCTAGTGAAACCTATGGCCCCCGGGTCTATTTTCCATCATATATTTTCAGATCTATAAACCAAAAAACCCAAAAATACCTTGCTGCAATTTATTTATATTTACTTTAGTTTGCTCTTTTATTTATCTTTTATAGCTATCTCTATTAGATCTAACTATTGTTCGTGACCGTGAAGGGATTGACAACCCCTTTTTCGCGGTGTGTGCAAGTGTTTGTTAGTTTGTGCAGGTGCATAGATTGGAGACTTGCTTGTGCCTCCTACTGGATTGATACCTTGGTTCTTAACTGAGGGAAATACTTATCTCTACTTTGCTGCATCACCCTTTCCTCTTAAATGGAAAAAATCAATGCAAGCTCAAGTAGTAGCAATCTTCAAGCTCAACGATCGAATAGACTATCACCAGGGCCAAATCTATGATCTTCAAAATAAAAAAATTGTGTATGAGGCAAGATTTAAAGGTATGAGTTTAGGTGCAAGTTTCAGGACTCCGGAGACTCATTCATCCTTTTATGATGGGGAACCTATGCCATGGAAGACGTAGGACAAGCCCACCACTTTGTCACCATCATCACCGAAGAAAGAAACTTCAGTACACGGGTATGGACACTCCCCTTGGCTTGTGCCAAGCTTGGGAGAGGTGCCCCAGTATCGTATCACCATCACTTTTATTATCTTTACCTGTTTTAGTTCGATCCTTAGCTATTTCGTGATTTAGTTGAATAAAAGTTTAGTATGATCTATTTTCGATTGCTAGTTTCGTGATCTATCTATCTATGTAATCGAGTTGAGGGTTATATAATAAAGAGTAGTTTGAGTTTTGCTTCTTTACTTTTATGTTTCAGTCTTAATTAGCAATGAAAATAATGGAAAAGTTCATATGCTAATCTCATGGGAAGTGTTTGCCATCGGTGGCAGATAGCAAAGAGGTTTGCCGTCGGTGGACTTGTTCTTTGATGTCTTCTATGGCAGACGGCAAAGTAGCTGATTCCTGTAGTGATAGCATTGGTCAATGATGCAATTCATGAAAGAATTAATAAGGGAAGAGAAGATTCACATATAAATATACTATCTTGGACAACTTTTATGATTGTGAGCCCCCGTTAAGTATTTTATGTCAAGTTGTTAACATTGTACAAGGAAGACAACGTAATGAGTTATGTTTGCTTATATTCACATAGAAGCTATATTGTTATAGATCCTCCAACATATGGTGATTGCTCAATATCTTTGCTAGCCAAAAATCCGCACCAAGTAGAGATACTACTTGTGCATCCAAAAAACCCCTAAACCCAGTTTCATGTCATGAGAGTCCAATATACCTACCTATGGATTGAATAAGATCCTTCAAGTAAGTTGTCATCGGTGCACAAGGCAATAAAGATTGCTTCTAAATATGTATGATCTTTTGTTGTAAGGGAAAGGGAAAATAAGCTTTGTACGATCTTGTGATGGTAAATAAATAAAAGCGACGGACTGCATAATAAAGGTTGCTATCACAAGGGGCAATATAAAGTGACGTTCCTTTGCATTAAGAGCTTGCACATTCAAAAATAAAAGCGCATGACAACCTCTGCTTCCCTCTGCGAAGGGCCTATCTTTTACTTTTATGTATTTACTTTTCATGCAAGAGTCAATAGTGTTCTCCTCTATTCCTTTTTATTTTTCTCTTTCGCAAGCATCATGTGGTGTGGAAAGATCTAGGCATATATATCTAGTTGAATATGAGTGATCATGAGTTATTATTGTTGAGATTACCCTCGAGGTAAATGAGTTGGGACACGAAATTATAAGCCCCTATCTTTCTATGTGTCTGGCTCAAACTTTTGCTCCATATATATGTCGTGAGTGTCAGCAATCATAGAAAACTAAATGATAGTTGAGTATGTGGACTTGCTAAACAAAAGCTCCTAGATGAGACCCTTCCTAAAAAGATGATGAATTGTAATTGCATTGTTGACTGAGAACATAGTTTGTTAGTTTTCAAGAAAGTTTATGCTTTATACATCGTTGTTGTGATGAATTTTTACTTGTTCATGAAAAGTTTTATGATAATAATGTATTGCTGCTATGATATTGGTCATGATGGTAATATGTCCGTATTTTTTTATCGACTCCTCTCTCTCTAAATATGTGGTCACGATTATCGATATCGGCTTTTGCTTGAGGACAACCGAGGTCTAAGCTTGGGGGAGTTGATACGTCCATTTTGCATCATGTTTTCCTACTGTTATTTATAATGTTTGTGGCCAATATAATACTTTGTAGTACCATTCTAATGCCTTTTCTCTCTTAATTTGCAAGATTTATATGAAGAAGAAGATTGCCGGCAGCTGAAATTCTGGGCCTGAAAAAGCTATGTCAGAGATACCTATTCTCCACATCTCGAAATGAGCTGAAATTTCACGGAGAATTATTTGGAATAAATAAAAAATACTGGAAGAAAGAAATACAAGAGGGGGCCACCCAGGTGCCCACGAGCCACCAGGGCGCCCTGGTGGCTCGTGGGGCCCCTGGCCAGCCTCCGGTGCCCATCTTCTAGTTTATAAGCCCATTTGCCCAAGAAAAAAAGGAGAAGACTTTCGGGACGGAGCGCCACCGTCTCGAGGCGGAACTTGGGCAAGAGCAGTTTTTCTCTCTGGGGGAGCGATTCCGCCGGGGACACTTCCCTCCGGGAGGGGGAAGTCGAAGCCATCGTCATCACCAACAACCCTCTCATCGTGGGAGGAACAATCTTCACCAGCACCATCTCTTCTCAAATCCTAGTTCATCTCTAGTATTCAATCTTTGTATCAAAACCTCAGTTTGGTGCCTATGGGTTGCTAGTAGTGTTGATTACATCTTGTAGTTGATGCTAGTTGGTTTATTTGGTGGAAGATTATATGTTTAGATCCTTAATGATATGCAACACCCCTCTGATCTTGAATATGAATATAATTTGTGAGTAGTTACCTTTGTTCTTGAGGACATGGGAGAAGTCTTGTCATAAGTAATCATGTGAATTTGGTATTCGTTCGATATTTTGATGATATGTATGTTTTTGCTTCCTTTAGTGGTGTCATGTGAACGTCGACTACATGACACTTCTCCATCTTTGGGCCTAAGGGAAGGCATTGTGGAGTAGTTATTAGATGATGGGTTGCTAGAGTGACAGAAACTTAAACCATAGTTTATGCGCTATTCTGTAAGGGGCTGATTTGGATCCATATGTTTCATGCTATGATTAGATTTATCTTAATTCTCCTTTTGTAGTTGCGGATGCTTGCGAGAGGGGTTAATCATAAGTGGGAGGCTTGTTCAATTAAGAAGAACACTTAAGCACCGGTCCACCCATATATCAAATTATCAAAGTAACAAACGCGAATCAAACAAACATGATGAAAGTGACTAGATGAAATTCCCGTGTGTCCTCAAGAACGCTTTGCTTATTATAAGAGACCGTTCCGGCCTGTCCTTTGCTACAAAAAGGATTGGGCCACCTTGCTGCACTTTTATTACCGTTACTATCTATTGCTCATTACAAATTATCTTGCTATCAAACTATCAGTTACCGACTATTTCAGTGCCTGCAGAAAATACCTTGCTGAAAACCACTTGTCATTTCCTTCTGCTCCTTGTTGGGTTCAACACTCTTACTTATCGAAATGACTACGATTGATCCCCTATAGTTGTGGGTCATCACGCCGCCAAAAGCTCCTCCCGGTACCTCCTTGGAGGCGACGCTGTCATGGTGACTACCCCTTCAAATCCCAGGGGAAACCCATGCTCCAAGTCCGCCTAAAACGGACGATGGTGGCGCACATTGTGTCGCATCCCTTCTTGAAGGCATCATCTGGGTTAGGCTCGGTTGGTCCCTGTGGTGTCTGCTCACTGCGGGTTTGATGGTTGTGGTGGTGCGGCCGGCTTGGCGCTGATGGTGGTGTGTGCTTTGTTGGCGAGGAGGTGGTGCTCTGTCTGCGAGATCTGGGCTCAGCCATGCACTAGATTGGTTCTGATTTTCATCTGAAGCCAGGTTAGTGGGGTCGTTATCCTACTCAATGGATCACCTCGTTCCCATATGACACCTCTACCTCTGCTGGGTTTTGTTGGGTGGCGACCAGACGACCAACGTTCAAGGCTCTCCTTGCTTGGTCAAATGAAGATGTAGGTTGAGGTCCTTCTCCTTGCGGGTTGTGCTGGTGAGATTTGTGATGGCGATCGGTGGTGGTGGTGCGCCCAGCTTTGGATCATAGAAAGGCCTTCTTCTCCCTGTGTGCCCTTTCCTCGGTGGGTCTTCCGGTGGTTCTGTTGGATGTGTGTGTGTGTGTTTTTTTGGTTGTATCTCTTCTCTTGTTTCCCCCCGTGTAGTCTCATTTGAACCTATCTTTTATGTGGAGCCGCAAGGCTTCTAGGCAAATTTTATGAACTAGTTTAAAATTAGTGAACAGTTAACAAAATCAAGAACATTTATGGAACCACAATAATTTAGCAAACTTATGAATATTTTTTAAAAGCATATACAACTTTCAACATTCACAAACACTTTCTAACTCGTGAACATTTTCCAAATAGATGAACATTTCAAAATTCAAGAATATTTTTAAAACTTTACATTTTTTAGAAAATTATGTGAACATTTTGAAATTTGTTATCCTTTTTTAAATACAATATTTTTTTCGTAACTATATGTAATTTTATTAATTTTCTGTGATTTTTTTAAACCCGGGAACATTTTTATCAGTTGAGGATACTTCTTAATTTTCATGAATATTTTATAATTCACGAACATTCTGAAATTTTGACAATCATTGTTCAGAAATGGTGACTATTTTTTAAATCCATCGGATTTATATAATTTTGCAATTCTATATTTTCTTAAATCTGTCAAAAAGACCAACAGCTAGTATTTTAGAGGAAAAATCACTCCAGAGCGGTTGGCCCACAAGCCGACGCTCTGTGTTTGCCAACACTTTTTGCTGTGAGAGACAAATAGGACTTCTCTGAACAGATTACACTTAGGTGGGAGCATATCTTTCCTACTTATAAAAGTTAGACTTGATGGCCGGTTCACATATAGGACCAAGAGTACAAATAAACAAATCCATTTTTAAACACATGAGACTGGAACCTTCCGAGTGATATAAATAAATAAATGGAATTTCACTCGCAAACCAACATGTGGTTAGATGATTAGAGCATCTATAACCAGACCTCTCATACCCATCTCAAACGCCCGGATAGACCATGATCGATAAAAAAAAATCAGCCCAACCGAACCTCTCAAACCGCGGACAAACACACGGGCTGAATGGCACCACTCATATCCAGCCCAAATATATGTAGAATATGGGGCGGCCCAGGCACGCTCGGGCGCATCCGCCTGACAGGCCTGGCCCACCACCGAGCCCAGAAAAAACTCCAATCCGGGCAGCGAGCACAAACCCTAGCTCACTCTCTCCCTCTCTCTCTCTCTCGCTCCGTCCACTCCTCTCCCTCTCCGGTATCGATCCCATCCACTACGATGAGCAGCTCCGGCAGCGACTCCGGCTCGGAGCTCGACTACAAGGAGGAGATCGCCCTCCGCATTGCGCTGGAGCGGTCCAAGGTGGAGACCAGCGGCAGCTCCGGATCTGGAACGTCGCTGCAGCTCCCATGCTGGCACAGCGTGGACACCGGAGCTGGACCCTCCCGGCCCGCGCGCAGCGATGCAAGGAAAGCACAGTCCGCGCCGGCACCGCGCCGTCTCCTTCCCCCATCGGTCGCTCCTCCATGCGGCCAGCGTTGGGTGCTTGTGCCCACGCCGCCACCCCGCACGCGCACTCTGGAGTCGGAAGCGCGCACCGCATGTCGCAAGAGGCAGCATGCATGGGAGAGGGACGCGATGGAGCAGTCCTCCCCCCCTGGCCGCGGGACGGAGCTGGACCCCGGCGAGGACGTGCGTCTCCTCGCATGGGTGTACCGCCGCTCCCTAACGACGGCGGAGACGGACACTCGCCGCCTCTGACGGAAGAACGGCAAGGTGCTCCGGCTTGCTATTAAGCAGTCGGAGTGCGAGTCGAAGGATGCAGCGGTGAAGAAAGCTCGGGTCGCCAGGTTGAAGCGGGAGCAGGACAGGGCGGTCTGTCGGATGAAGGTGCTTATCGTCTTCTCCGACTTCGACTCCGACGGCGACTTCTGCACCTCCTCGTCGGACGACCAAGACCCTCCACCAGCCACGGACGCCTACAGTTGCGCCAGCGACCGGAAGGGGAAAGGCCCGACGAGGAAGTGGTGATTCCGGCCCCCCTCCTCCTCAATGTTTATATAGTTTTTAGTTGTAGAAGTTTATGAACTTGTGCGGGGACGAACTATGATCTTTTGGATGTGGTGAAGTATGTTAATGTCCGTTTGCAGCCGATTTTTGTTGTCCGTCATTTGATCACGTAGGGTAGATCAATATTTGCATGTGTAGTATGGATATAAGGCGTCAGATATGAGATACGCGGACGCAGAGTGGCAAATATGAGGCGTGCCCGGTCAGTGCCTGCGGACGCGCCCGGGCACGTCCGCGGGCGTTTGAGGGGCCCGATTTGGCCATCGAGGCTGTAGATGCTCTTAGGAGGACAGTGATATCCCCGGTCCACTAAGGTTCAAGTCCTGGTGTTTCCATCGACTACGAGACACTTGTGGTGACTTTGTCAATCTCAAGGTGATATGCCCGCTCAGTCTCCCGAAGGTGCTTATAGGGGTAGGATGTGCGTGTAGGTGTGTTTATAGAGATGAGTGTACGCGCGTATATATGGGCGCCTATGTCTGTACTGTGTTATAAAAATGCACTTTTACTCACATGTCAGAACTACCAAATAAAAAAATAGACTATACAAATTGAATGTGGGAACACCAAGCTTGTGAAAAACTCAAGTAACAAATACAGAAATGTGACTTGAACTCAAAACCATGCTCTTGGTTTTAGTTTCTCTTCCCATCCAAGAGATATGTCGTCATTTTTTTACTCTCTTTTGAATCTTGAACAGTTCAATAACAGCAAGACACCGATGCCTTCTGATGATCTCCTAAGCCGGTGGTCTAAGAGCATCTACAGTCGGACTTTGCAAATCCAGCCCCTTAAACGCCTGCGAACGTGATTGGGCACATCCACGGACAGTGATCTGTTACGCCTTAAATTAGCCCCTCTGCATCCACCTCTCACATATTTCATCCCCTAGATCCATACAAATCATGCAAAGAAATCTTACGTACTACATACTGCCCTAGCTAGTCTTCATCGTCGGAGATGTCCACGACGACGGTGCCGGGCGCCGGCTGGACGGGCGAGGAGGAGGGCTCCGGCTCATCCTCCTCCTGCTCGATATCATCCATGTAGGCGAACATCTCCGCCTCCTCCGCGGCCTGTTGTGCCTCCATCTCCTGCCGGCGACGGTGTCGTGCCTCCGCAGCCGACTCCGACCGGAGAGAATCGAGGATGGCCTGCTGCTCCGCCTGCAGATCCCCGTCGCCAGCGTCCCCCACATCCTCCTCCTCCGACTCATCCCCCTCCTCCTCAAAGTCCTCCTCCTCGTCCTCCTCCTCCGACTCATCCCCCTCCTCCTCAAAGTCCTCCTCAAAGTCCTCCTCCTCCAACTCCTCCTCCGAATCCACTGCATCCGGAGGTAGCCACGCGGTGATCTGGGCTTCGTGCCTAGCTCGGATCTGCTCAAGGAGCTCGAGTCGGTGCTCCGGCATCAGAAATGGCTTGCTCCTCACCAGGCGGCGTGGAGGCATGACTACTAGGCGGACGGGTGGAGTGGAAAGTGGTGGCGGCGGCGGACAGGAGGAGGAAAATATGGATGGATGGTAGGGTTTCGGTGCCTCCAGCCGACTTGAATAGCCGGGCAAGGTACTACGCGGCCCGTCGGAGCTGCACCATGCGGCGCCACCGCTCCGACGGAGGAGACGAGCTTTGGACCGCCGGGTTTGAGGGCATTTTCGGCTGGGGCCCCTTCGTCGGTCTGACGTGACGGGCATGTCCGGGAGCATCCATATCCGCCCCATATTTGGGCTGGATATGAGGGGTGCGGGTCAGCCCGAGCGTTTAAGACCCGTTTGAGGCGTCCGTCTGGATCAAAAAATTATGACCGGACGACCCTCTCGAATCGTATGAGACGGGTTTGAGACGCCCTGCTGTATATGCTCTAAGTTCCCCATTTTTTAAGACTTCGCAGCAGTGCACATGCATTGAATCTAAAAGAAAGGGTTGAGAGAGTCTACACCTCACCTACTGCAAGCCATAAAGTCACGTGGCCTACAGCGGATTGCACATGGGTTATCCTAGCAATGACTATGGTGTGCAGCAGTAATGTGGCAGTACCGTGGGTACACTGGCGGAGCTTAGTATCCTAACTTACAGCATATGCATGAGTATAAGTGTGGTTAGCGCATCTCCAACTTCGACCGCAAATGTCCCATATCCGTTGAGATCGTGTTGTCCGGACCATGAAAGTTATCTAACATGATCCTGTATCGATTCGTGGTGCGGTTCGGACATACTTTTTTTCTCAAACCGGAGACAAATGTCAGGGGCTTTGTAGGAGTTCCAACCGCTCCCACACCCGCTTCTAACCACCCTGACCCACCCAAACCCCTCCTATCTCGTCCGTGTGTGTTCCCGCCCAGCGCCAGCTGCCCGCATTCATGCCGCTGTAGAGCACGCTGTCATTGTTCTAAGTCTGATAGTAGAATAGGGGGTAGGTATGAGGAGGCAAGATCCTAGCTACGGTGAGGTTGTGCACGCAAGATTTACGAGTTCAGGCCCTTCTCGGAGGAAGTAACAGCCCTACGTCTTGGTGCCCGGGGGCTCGGTCGATTGAATTATGCGTGAAGTTACAGGGGGTGCGAACCCTTGTGCCTGAGGAGGGGGCTGGCTTATATAGAGTTCGCCAGACCCCTCCAGCCCTCAGTTACACAGGACTCAATGTACATAAAGAGGGGACGTTACTGGTAACGCCAGCAATAAAGGCATATAAATGATCATTAAGACTTCAGAGTGAACGCCTGACCGCTGCCGTTCTGAGTGACTTTAGATCTTCTGTCTTCCGAGTGATTTCTGATATGGTCGAGTGAGGACACTCCGGTCGAATGGAATTGGGTTTTCCGAGTGGAATGCTTATGGTCTAGTGAACGGTATTGTCCTTGAATATCACTGACTTTAAGGTAATGTCCTTGGGATGGGTGTCTAGGTCAGGCCTATTACCCTACCCCAGGTACATGTCATCGTCATTAGCCCCCGAATGGTTCACGGTTCGAGTGACAAAAGGAGTTGAAGATGGTTCCGACCCAGTTTTCATGCTTCGGGAGCGTTTTGCTTAGATTAATGAACCACGTAACGACTTCGACTTCATTTTCAGTCGCCTTGATCTATTCCTAAATTATCGAGTGAATTTTGTTGATAAACTTCAATTGCGGACATGGTATGAGATCTTCGGCGCGATTGACTGCACTGTCGTTCCCGGATCTCACGGGATTCGAAATTTGGAGAAGCGCGCGGGACGAAGAGGCCCACAGTAAACGGAACAGATTTGGCAGGGACGCCTCGATCCTCGCGCCACCTTTCTCGCCACGTACCGAGTGCGCGACCGCTGCGGGATTCGATGGGACTGCTTGGGCCCACAAGTCAGTCACTCGGTAGCAAGTCCATATAAGGCGTCCGGGCCGGTGCGTTTGGCACTGTGCTCTTTATCCCCTTCTTCTTCCTCTATTTTTCCACCGCATTCGCCACCACCTTCGACGCCGCCGCCCCGTCCAAGCGCAGCATGCTGCGATGGGAAAGGAGAAAACGGCGGCCCTGGAGCGAGCGAAGAAGGTGACGGCGGCAGCGAAGGGCAAGAAGACGAGTCGGGGCGGGTCGTCATCTAGGTCCGGCCTACTGCCTGGCTGGATCCAGGGCGACTGGATCAGATCCATGATCCGGAAGGAAGACATGGAGGATCTGGTCGAAGGGGGCTTGATTGCCCACTAGTCCTGGTGATTGCCGGGGAACGAGACAGAGCCGCGGCCGCAAGAGGGTGAGTGCGTCCTCCTCGCGACTCATGTCGACCGCGGTTTCTCCTTTCCTCCACATCCCTTTTTCCGGGCTTTCTTGAATTTCTTTGGAGCTCAACTTCATCACTTTTCTCCCAACACCATCACCTATCTTGCGGCATATGTTTCCCTATGTGAGAACTTCTTGGGCTGTCGACCGCACTGGGGTCTTTTCAAACATATATTCACATGCCACTCTCAAGCCGTGAAAAAGTCCAATCCGAGTGATCAGAGAACACATGTGATCCAGATGTGCGGGGGTCTGGGATTTCAGATGAGGGGTAGGAGCACCTTTCCGGCTATGACACTCCCCGATTCAGTTAGAGGGTGGCAATCGACCTGGTTCTATTGCAAAGACCAGCCGACTCCTGGTCAGTCGACTGGGCTTCCTTCCTTTTCCATGGATCGAGTCCAGCCGCTCTCTACTTTGAAAGTGAACCCAGAGGAGAAAGTAGAAGTGAATATGCTAGTTGAACGAGTAGTCCAGTTAGTCCGCGATGGGGTGACTGGTATGGACTTGCTTGAAATATTTCTCAGTCGACGCATCCAGCCACTCCAGGCTCGTGATCATCCCATGTGGATGTACTCGGGTATTGATGATACCACTCGGATCCACCCGGAGGAGGTCACCGGGGAGGTAGTGGAGTGGTGGCTGCAAGGCATCACTGGTAACAAAGATAACCCTAGGGGGTCCAAGAGGGTCCCACCATTCGACAAGACCAACGAACCGGATAAGGTACAATCTTCAGTGCCGAATGTCCTTTGCTTTGATTTCCTATTTAGGCTTCAATCCGATTGATATTCGTATGATTCTTTGTTCTGCAGATATATACTGAGATGTACTTGATGCCCAACGGGGAATAGATCCAGGAAGGAGAGGAGAGCGGAGGCGACAGCGGCGATTGCAACTCTGATGACGAGAGTGATGAAGAGCGCGAAGACTCGAGCAGTGGTGAGGAGGTCGATTCTCCACCTCGCGTGGAAAAGCGTTCCAAGCAGAAGCACGACCCAGCAAGTATCCGGGGTAAAGTGGCGGCACCGGCTAGACAAACTTCGAAGCGCCCTCGGACATCTTCTCCGGTGCCGACTGAGAAGGCTCCAAAGTAGCTCAAGACTGCGCCGTCAAAGCCACGGAAGGCCTTGCCCAAGATCAAGGTTGATGTTCCCGTCGCCTCTGCATAAGTGTTTCGTTTTCACCCCTTGCTCCAAGAATCTTATATCAGTTGTCGACCCATTCTCTTGCTTGACCGAGTGAACCTTGAAATTTGCAGTGCTGCTACCCCTCGGACTTCTGCTTACAAAGATGATGACGACGAGGAGATGGAGGACGCGGTCACATCCAATGCGGGTATGACTCCTGTTATCTTGTCTTTTCTTTGCTAACCACTTCCACAGTCGACTGAACTCTTGTGGTCGATTCTTTTGCAGCTCCGCAAAATGTTATTGAACTTCCTGATGACGATGAAGATGTGCCACAGAAGCTCGTGGGAAAGAGGAGCAGGACCTTGAGCAAAAAGGCACCAGCTAGCAAGACGCCCCAGTCGACGCCGGCGGCAGAACCAGCTATCCAGCAGCCCGAGGACCTCAACCGTGCTTCTGTTACTTTTGCGATTCCCTTGTTGAGTGGTCGTCCTTCAGCGTCGACTGCACAGGCCCCTGCTTCATCTGTGCAACTTCATGCCTCAAGCTCTCAAGCTGCTGAAGCTGATCCACCGTCTCCACTTTTCACCGCCCATCACGTCCCAGAGGACCAAGTGAGTGCTGCCAAGGAAGCCATACGCTAGGCAGGCATTATGATGGATCAGATGAAAGTGGTGCGCGAGGTCAGTCAAGCTGCCTATGATGCCAGCTTAGCACTCCAGGCCAATGTCCAGGTTAACTTACTTCCGATTGAACTCCATCTTGACGCTTGTTCTGTTAGGATATGATATTTAGAAATTGCTGCTTTATTACCTGCAAGACGTCCGTGGATGAGCGTTTTGGAATTGCACACCTATTGTCAGTCTGTACACCCACTGGGTGTTTTAATTTCTGTTAAGTAGTTTTTCCACTTGAGTCGACTAGGTTGTGTCGATTGAATCTCTGAACCAGTGGGGGCACGCTGAGTGCACCCACTGGGTGTAGTCCCCGAGACCGCCGTCGAATGTTTGATTCGGCGGGGGTCTTTGAACAGAACTTTTCCACTCGGTCTGAGCAGATCATGTCGAGTGGAACCTGGACCAGTGGGGGCACGCTGAGTGCACCCACTGGGTGTAGTCCCCGAGACCGTAGTCGACTGTGGGCAGTCGGCTATGGTCTGAGTTTTTTCTTCTTCTTGACTGGACGGACCAAGTCAATTGAAAAATCAAACCAGTGGGGGCACGCTGAGTGCACCCACTGGGTGTAGTCCCCGAGACGATTGTTGAATGTTTGATTCGGCAGTAGTCTTAGAACTCTTTGAACTTGTTACTTTATTGCTCGGAAGCAACCAATCTTTGCGTCTGCCGACTGACTATCTTCTAAACACAGAAATCTTGTGATCTTGGAACCCGGTTCACTGACTTAGAGCAGAAGCAGATCCAGCTCAATCTTGATCTGGAGTTGGCTCAGAATAACTTGCAGAAGGCTAAGGATGACGCTGCTGGTAAGGAAAGCTTGTCGACTGGTTCTCCTGCCATCTTTTCTCCTCTTCTTTCTGATTCGAATGTTATTCTTTCTAGAAACAATGAGATGGGCTTTGGAGAAGAAGGACTTTGACCTTGCGGCTGCGAAGAAAACAACAGAAGAAAAAACGGCACTCGCTGACCAAAAGCTGGCCTCAGTTGGAAAGTTGGAGGAAGAGAATACCAAGCTGAAGATTGCTCTCGATGACGCCAACAAAGAGGTAACTCGACTGAAGAAGGATAAAGGGACCCTGACTGACAAAGTGGAAGACATCACCCGCACGAGGAACGAGCTAGAGAATTATCTGGGAGGACTCGCCAAGAAGTTATTCCTCATGCTTGAAGGTACTTTTCCCTGTCCGATTGATTTGCTTTCGTTGACTCGTCATATGACAGTTGACTCATTATTTCTCTGTGAGTGCAGAATTCTGTCAAAACTTCGAGGAAGAGACTGGACGAGTCGAGACAAGCTTGGACCCCATCAATTCCCTTCTTAAAGATGAAGCTGCCATGAACGTGCTCCGACTGGAGTCTCGCCTTGCCAGTGCCATGAATTACCTTGCTCGACTGAAGGTTGCGGTGTCGCGGATCGACACGGCGCTCTGGCCAAGGGAAATGCTCCAAAATGATCTTGACTCTTTGATGACTCGACTCAATGAGATTCCTGGTCGAGTGCAGGAATGGAAGAAGTCCTTCATGGAGAGCAGTCCCTGGTTCGTGTCCATTGCAAGGAAGCCAAAGAAGAGAAGCTAGCAGCAATCAAGGTTGCCAATACCAAGAAACTTGACTTCCAGTCCTTCATGGAGACTTTTATTGGCGCTGCTACTCGAATTGCAGATGGAATCGACCTGGATGAGTTCGTCGAGCCTGCCAGCCCTCTTGTGGAGTGAACAAATTTTTTATGATCCGATTAAATTTGCCTCGGTATGCCGAGTGGTTTTGGAACCGTTAAACTCCTTTGGGCCTGATGCCCGAGTACTTTAATCTACGGTCCGAAATCTCATGGGGATTTGTCCGAACTTAGCTTTCCCTTAAATATGCTTGTTTTTATTTCCGAGTGAAACTTGTATCTTCACTCGGAACAGACTTTTGTTCTTGAGATGCAATTCTGAGGAGAGGATCGTGGACGACCTGCACCTCGTCATTCTTGCCGATCAGGATGGAGCACACATTGTACTTGTGGCGTACCTCTGAAGAGAAGGTCACAGTCGACCTGCACTTCATTGTTCTGACGGATCAAGATGGAGCGTGTTTTAACTTAGGCGAGTACAGGACTGCAGCTAAGCCTCCGAGTGAGAGGGTTGCCCACCACTCGGTAGGAATTTTTTTTAAACTTAGGCGAGTACAGGACTGCAACTAAGCCTCCGAGTGAGAGGGTTGCTCATCACACGGTAGGATTTTTTAAACTTAGGCGAGTACAGGACTGCAACTAAGCTCCCGAGTGAGAGGGTTGCTCATCACTCGTTAGGATTTTTCAAACTTAGGCGAGTACAGGACTGCAGCTAAGCCTCTGAGTGAGAGGGTTGCTCACCACTCGGTAGGATTTTTTTTTAAACTTAGGCGAGTACAGGACTGCAGCTAAGCCCCCGAGTGAGAGGGTTGTTCACCACTCGGTAGGATTTTTCAAACGTAGGCGAGTACAGGACTACAGCTAAGCATCCGAGTGAGAGGGTTGCTCACCACTCGGTAGGATTTTTTTAAACTTAGGCGAGTACAGGACTGCAGCTAAGCCCCCGAGTGAGAGGGTTGCTCATCACTCGGTAGGATTTTTTAAACTTAGGCGAGTACAGGACTGCAACTAAGCTCCCGAGTGAGAGGGTTGCTCATCACTCGGTAGGATTTTTTAAACTTAGGCGAGTACAGGACTGCAGCTAAGCCCCCGAGTGAGAGGGTTGCTCACTCACTCGGTAGGATTTTTTTAAACTTAGGCGAGTACAGGACTGCAGCTAAGCCCCGTGAGAGGGTTGCTCACCACTCGGTAGGATTTTTTTAAACTTAGGCGAGTACAGGACTGCAGCTAAGCCCCGAGTAGAGGGTTGCTCACCACTCGGTAGGATTTTTTTAACTTAGGCGAGTACGGACTGCAGCTAAGCCCCCGAGTGGAGAGGGTTGCTCACCACTCGGTAGGATTTTTCAAACTTAGGCGAGTACAGGACTGCAGCTAAGCCCCCGAGTGAGAGGGTTGCTCATCACTCGGTAGGATTTTTTAAACTTAGGCGAATCGGATTCGCGGCTAAGCCACCCACTGGGGGATTTTGGACACATGTATTAGTAACAACAATCATTCAGGAGACTGTAAAACCATGTCTTTGATAAACGAACTGAAAGGTACTCCTTATTACATCTCATCAGTCTGAACACTTAAATATAAAAACGGCGGAGTAGCTCCACATTCCAAGCGCGTGGCTCGTCTTTATTCTTCTCCACATTGTAGAGGTGATACGCTCCGTTGCAGAGCACCTTGGTGACGATGAAGGGACCTTCCCAAGCGGGGGCAAGTTTGTGAGGCCGTTGCTGGTCCACTCGGAGCACAAGGTCCCCTTCCTGAAATGCTCGACCCTTCACATTTCTGGCATATAATCGATGAAGGTCTTGCTGATAAATGGTCGATCGGATCAAGGCCATCACTCTTTCTTCTTCCAGAAGATCAACAGTGTCTTCTCGAGCCCGTTCTGCTTTGGCTTCTGAAAAAAGTTCTACTCGGGGTGCATTGTGAAGCAAGTCACTCGGCAGCACGGCCTCAGCCCCATAGACCATGAAGAAGGGGGTTCGACCGGTCGACCGATTTGGTGTTGTTCTTAATCCCCAAAGGACTGACGGTAGCTCATCTACCCAAGCGCCGGCTGCATGCTTGAGGTCGCGCATCAATCGAGATTTCAGCCCTTTGAGAATCAAACCGTTCGCTCTTTCTGCTTGTCCATTCGACTGAGGGTGGGCGACTGAAGCATAGTCAACCCGAGTACCTTGGGAAGCGCAGAAAGCTCGGAACTCATCTGAATCAAAGTTTGACCCATTATCCGTGATGATGCTGTGCGGAACTCCATATCTAAATGTTAACCCTCTGATGAAGCTGACAGCAGTACTTGCTTCCAGGTTTTTGATAGGTTTAGCTTCAATCCATTTAGTGAACCTGTCGACTGCTACAAGCACATGGGTGAAGCCACTCCTGCCAGTTCTCAGAGGTCCGACCATATCTAATCCCCAAACAGCAAATGGCCAGGCGAGTGGAATAGTCTTCAAGGCTGAAGCAGGTTTGTGGGACATGTTGGAGTAGAACTGACAGCCCTCGCACTTGTCAACTATTTCCTTTGCCATCTCATTTGCCCGTGGCCAGTAAAACCCTGCTCGGTATACTTTGGCCACGATGGTCCGAGAGGACGCATGGTGACCATAGGTTCCTGAGTGGATATCATTGAGGATCACTCGACCTTCTTCTGGAGTGATGCATTTCTGAACGACCCCAGTAACACTCTCTCTGTAGAGCTGTCCACCCATTACCGTGAAGGCTTTGGATCGACAGACAATCTGACGAGCCTCTTGTTCATCCTCTGGAAGCTCTTTCCTGAGAATATATGCAATATATGGCACTGTCCAATCGGGAATGACGACCAAAACCTCCATGATCAAGTCGATCACAGCTAGGACTCCAACTTCAGTCAGATCAGTGGAGCTCTTAGGCTGTGGGGGATCTTCAGTGAAGGGATCTTCTTGAACTGATGGTGCGTGAATATGCTCCAAAAACACATTGCTGGGAATAGGCTCCCGCTTGGAACCTATTTTCGCCATGTCATCAGCTGCTTGATTCTTCAGTCGGGGTATATGGTGGAGCTCTAGCCCTTCAAACTTCTTTTCTAACTTTCTTACTGCATTGCAATAACCAGTCATAGCTTGGCTCCTGACGTCCCACTCCTTCATCACTTGATTAACCACTAAATTTGAGTCGCCGTAAACCATTAGGCAACGGATGCCGAGTGAAATGGCCATACGCAACCCGTACAGGAGTGCCTCATATTCAGCTTCATTGTTGGAGGAATCAAAGTGAATCTGGGGAACATATCTGAGGTTGTCGCCTCGTGGCGATACCAGGACTACTCCAGCGCCTGAACCATTCAACATCTTGGACCTGTCGAAGAACATAGTCCAATGTTCCGACTGTATCTGGGTCGGTAGCTGCTGTTCAATCCACTCGACGAGGAAATCTGCTATTGTTTCAGATTTGATCGCTTTCTTTGCCTCAAACTTGATATCCAGCGGAAGGAGTTCAATCGCCCACTTTGCCCTCTCGACCAGTTGCATCTCTGTTATTCAAAATTTCTGACAACGGAGCGTCGCTGATGACTGCAATCGAATGATCTGAGAAGTAATGTGCAACCTTCTTTGTGGTCAAGTAAATTCCATAGACAAGCTTCTGATAATGTGGATATCTCTGCTTGGATGGGGTTAAGACTTCAGAAATATAGTACATTGGGCGTTGAACCTTGTAGGTTTTACCTTCTTCTTCCCGCTCGACTGTGAGTACTGTACTGACAACCTGTCCAGTGGCTGCTATATAAAGCAGTAAAGGCTCTTTGCTGATTGGAGCAGCAAGCACCGGCTGGGTGGAAAGCAGGGCTTTGAGCTCTGCAAACGCTGCGTCAGCTTCAGGAGTCCACTCAAACTTATCAGATTTCTTCATCAGTCGGTAAAGAGGCAATGCATTTTCACCGAGACGAGAGATGAATCGACTCAAAGCGGCCAAACAACCAGTAAGCTTCTGAACGTCGTGTACACGCACAGGGCGTTTCATTCGGAGGATTGCACCAACTTTCTCTGGGTTTGCATCGATCCCACGTTCGGAAACGAGGAAACCGAGTAACTTTCCACCTGAACTCCAAATGTACACTTCGACGGATTAAGCTTGATATCATATCTTCTCAAATTGGCAAAGGTTTCAGCAATGTCAGTCAGCAGGTCGGAACCTTTACGCGACTTAACCACGATGTCATCCATGTATGCTTCCACATTCCGATTGATTTGAGTTAGCAGGAACTTCTGTATCATGCGCATGAATGTGGCACCAGCATTCTTGAGACCAAAGGGCATGGTGACGTAGCAAAAGCACCCGAATGGGGTGATAAAAGCTGTTTTTATTTCATCAGGTCCATACAGTCGGATCTGATAGTACCCGAAATATGCATCCAGGAAGGACAATCGCTCACATCCTGCAGTCGAGTCGACTATCTGATCGATGCGGGGGAGAGGAAAATGATCTTTTGGGCAGGCCCGATTGATATGCTTGAAATCAATGCACATACGAAGTGAATCGTCCTTCTTGGGAACCATGACAACATTGGCAAGCCACTCGGAGTGGTAAATTTCGCGGATGAACTCAGCCGCCAGAAGCCGAGCCACCTCTTCGCCGATTGCCTTTCTCTTCTCCGCAGCGGACCGACGGAGATGCTCTTTCACGGGTTTTTCCTTTGGATCGACTCGCAAACGGTGCTCAGCCAGTCCCCTGGGTACACCCGGCATGTCAGACGGCTTCCATGCGAAGATGTCCCAGTTCTCACGGAGGAACTGGATGAGCGCTTCTTCCTATTTGCTGTCGAGTGTTGTTGAGATATGAGTCGGAGCAGCACTGGGATCGGTCGGGTGAATGTGAACAGGTTTTGTTTCACCAGACGACTGAAATGCAGACTCTGAAGCAGGCTTCTTAGCACGCAACAAATCACTCGGATCTGCAGTCTTCTTATATTCTTCCATTTCTACTGCTGCCATCTGTTCATCGGCTATCTTAGAGCCCTTCTGGAGGCACTCTTCTGCTAGTTGCCGATTATCAGTGACTGTGATCACGCCCCTGGGGCCAGGCATCTTCAGCTTGAGGTACACATAACACGGTCGAGCCATGAAACGGGCATATGCAGTTCTGCCCAGAATAGCATGATAGGCACTTGAAAATCCACAACTTCAAATGTCAACTTCTCCTTACGGTAATTCTTTGAATCACCGAAAACCACGTCAAGAGCGATCTGGCCGAGTGAATCATCTTTCTTTCCTGGAATGACACCGTGGAATCGCATGTTGCTCTCACTGAGCTTGGACATCGGAATGCCCATCCCACGGAGGGTCTCAGCATACAAAATGTTCAAGCCGCTGCCACCATCCATCAGGACTTTGGTCAGTCGGGTGCCCCCAACGACTGGGTCGACCACCAACGCTTGCCTCCCGCGGGTGGCAACGTGCGGTGGGTGGTCAGATTGGTCGAATGTAATGGGAGTCTTTGACCATTTCAAATATGTCGTCGTTGCCGGAGCAACCATGTTTACTTCTCTGTTGATGACTTTCAGTCGACTTTTGCTTTCAATGTCAGCAAAAATCACCAAAGTGGAATTGACGTTAGGAAAACCGTCATCATCTTCTTCCTTGTCCTCATCCTTGTCAGACTCTTTTTTCTTCTCATTGGGCTGTTTCTCTCGGAACTGCTGGATTAGGAGCCGACATTGTCGAGTGGTATGTTTTGGATAAATCAGATTACCCTCTTCATCCTTCTTGGTGTGAATGTGACATGGCAAATCCAACACATCATTCCCTACTTGATATTTCACCTTCTTGGGGATCCAGGGCCCTTTGGGCTTCCCCTTGAATTTTCCTTGAGTTACAACTGCAGCTTCACCAGGACCTGCTGGCTCGGCTTTGCGTTTCTGCTTCCGACTTCCTCCGGTGTCTTGGGCGACTGGATTGCCCTTTCCACTGCGGAGTCGATCCTCTTCTTCACCATTAGCGTACCGAGTGGCTATTTCCATCATTCGGGTCAGAGACATATCTCCTGTCCGACCGAATTTCAGGTTAAGCTCTCGATACCAAACGCCCTCCTTGAAGGCGCAAACTGCTTGGTGTTGGGATACATTTTCTACTATGTGATGTAAAGTGGTCCATCTTTGGATGTAATCCCTCAGAGTTTCATTCGGCTTCTGTACACAATGTTGCAATTCTGTCAACCCTGCAGGTCGTTTGCATGTGCCCTCGAATGTCCTGACAAACACTCGAGCTAACTCTTCCCAGCTGAATATACTGCCTGGAGCCAACTGATTCAGCCATGCTCTGGCCGATCCTTCCAACATGAGAGGAAGATGTTTCATAGCTACCTCATCATTTCCACCACCGATCTGAACAGCCACCCGGTAATCTTCCAGCCAAGTGTCAGGCTTCGACTCACCGGTGAACTTACTAACCCCAGTCGCCAACCTGAAGTTGGGGGGATCTCAGCAGCTCTGATGGCTCTGCTAAAACACTCGGGGCCTGAAACATGTACTCTGCTTCCACTCGGGCGATCTCTGTCTTGCCCTTCTCTGTGTGCTCGGTTCCTGTCGACCAAACCTTGCACCAAAATTGACCTCGCATGAAACCCTGGCTCTCTTGGGTCGAGTGGCACCCTCCGCTCTTCGCTGTACGGGCGCTTGTCATCATAACGCCGGGGCACATATGATCCGCCTCTTAGAGGGAGCGTAGGCACTCGACGGTGGTCACCACGGCCGAGCCGATGATCGTACTGCTCGTGGTTCCGACCAAAGTATTGCTCTTGGCGATGCCCACGTCCCTCACGCCGCGGAGGCGATCTTGGGCTGTGAGCCGATTGGACTGTGTCGGCCACCACAGATCTGCTATGGATTCTGTTACGCGACTGAGATACTGCAGTGTTTTGTTCTCCTGCTGCCCGGAGCAGAGCCCGGATCTGCACCAAACCTCGTCCAGCCTCCGACTGGGATGGTTGGATGGACTCTGCTATGCGAGTTGCGGCTGCAAGATTCTGAATAGGAGTGCGGTATACCTGAGGTTGAGGCGGGAACAATTGCCGCCGTCGACTGGACTCAGGAATCTGCTGCCGAGCACGTTCGTCGAGTGCATGCTGAAGGTTCTCCAGTCGAGTGCGTTCAGCCAAAGTGGCCAAGCGCGCTGCCTCCAAGGCCCGAGCCTCAGAGGTCTCTCCGACGATGGGCGTGTGGAGTGCCTCCTCGGTGCGGCGGTGGAGTTCCTCTCTCCGCTGCGAAGAGAGGGTTTCAGGGTGATATTCCTCGTGAACACGCGACGGATCGCCACCGCCATCGTCGCCACCGTTGCGACGCATGCCAGGTGGGCTGCGCGGTGTGTCGACCATCAGGTCCTCTGTTGCAGGGTCGCTGCTATCGCACTCGGACAGGGTCTCGACGGAGCCAGTCGACAGATCGAATAGGCCGTAGAGAGATTCATCGGGCTCGATTGCCGCGACTTGAGGGGTGGCCGACTGACGTGCCACCGCATGCTTCGCCCACCGCTGAAGCCGCGATCGACCGGATCGCTTGCGACGACGAACGGCAGGGAACGAAGTTACTGCGGGAGCCGACCGATATTGGGTCGACGGCTGCCGCAGAAGGACGTCGTGGACACACGCGCGAAAGTGCGTCGCCCCGCGGACGGGGAGTGTCTCGACGTCGAGGGGGGCTTCCCGGAGCCAGGAGGAGTCGTCGGCGATGAAGACGAGCGCGCCGAGACGGATCTCGCGGCCCTCGGCCGAACCTCCACCAGAAACCATGACGATGGGAATCGGAAAAAATCGCAACCTCGCCAGAAAGTCGCTAAGACACAGGATTGCCCCACGGTGGGCGCCAACTGTCGTTGTTCTAAGTCTGATAGTAGAATAGGGGGTAGGTATGAGGAGGCAAGATCCTAGCTACGGTGAGGTTGTGCACGCAAGATTTACGAGTTCAGGCCCTTCTCGGAGGAAGTAACAGCCCTCTGTCTCGGTGCCCGGGGGCTCGGTCGATTGGATTATGCGTGAAGTTACAGGGGGTGCGAACCCTTGTGCCTGAGGAGGGGGGTGGCTTATATAGAGTTCGCCAGACCCCTCCAGCCCTCAGTTACACAGGATTCAATGTACATAAAGAGGGGACGTTACTGGTAACGCCAGCAATAAAGGCATATAAATGATCATTAAGACTTCAGAGTGAACGCCTGACCGTTGCCGTTCTGAGTGACTTTAGATCTTCTGTCTTCCGAGTGATTTCTGATGTGGTCGAGTGAGGACACTCCGGTCGAATGGAATTGGGTTTTCCGAGTGGAATGCTTATGGTCGAGTGAATGGTATTGTCCTTGAATATCCCTGACTTTAAGGTAATGTCCTTGGGAAGGGTGTCTAGGTCAGGCCTATTACCCTACCCCAGGTACATGTCATCGTCACACGCCGCTCCATATTGAAGACGACACAAGGCGGACATGACTATCACTGCCTCCTCCATTGAAGAGGCGCACCAGCCGAGGGCGCCGCCCACGACGCGTCTCCGGTGTCCGCGTCAGTTGAATGCTGGAGACGCGTGGCTGGACGGGATGGGACGAATATCTACCACGCCCGTTCAATGCCTCATTTGTCCTTATGCCACCATTAAGCAGGCTCGCCGGCTGAGAAACCCACTCCGGCGCCGCGCATTGACACACCCAGACGCCTCGCCTGAGCGGAATCCACTATTTAAAGGCGGCCACACCCGGCTAACTCCATACCACAACACAAGTCACTCCCCATCCTCCTCCCTTGCACTGCATCCGCCATGACTGTAGGCGGCAAAGCTTTCTGGGAGAGCCTTTCCACGGAGATGAAGCACGCGGTGGCCGTCCTTACTGCCTCCTGACAGAGCCACCGTGCCAGGCGGATCGAGGCCGGCTTGCCGGCCAGCTCGCCCGAGGTGTTCAACGACGAGGACGACACCACAATGGAGACGGGCTCCGACGACACCGCCCCGGCTCCCGCATCTCCTGTGCGCACTGACTTCACCATGGAGCAGGCGCAAATGCACTACAAGGCCGCCATGGCGGACGTGCAGCCAGCGTTGGCGCCTTTGTCGGTGTTCAAACAGGCGTAGGAGGAATAGTGGTACAACCTATTCCTCCTGGAACAGCACCGGCTGGTGGAGGGCCAGATCTATGGCGAGCGCGCGAGCCAGGTGGCCGTGACGGCCATGGCCGCGGTGAATCCCAACTTCGTCGCAGAGCAGCATGCCATCTACGATGCCGTCCGCGCTCAAGCCGCTCGCCAGGAAGCGTGCATCGCGGAGGCGCAGTTGCAGGCGATGATAGAGGAGAACAACGCCAGATGCGTCTCCTACGTGCCGTCGACGAACCATCATGCGGTGAGACGACGACAGCGTCGGCGCCACCAGTTCCATCATGGACCTCACGTCCACTGGCGATGGACAAGTCGCGGACTCCTCCGAGAATGAGTATGCTATAGGAGGCGGCAGGGCCTTGTGTCCCATGTGGGCCGGTCCGTCTCCCGTGTTCTACTCTTCCTCGTCAGAGACCGCACCTTCACTTCACGGGTCTTATCGCCGGTGCTCTTAGAGACGGACGATGGAGGACGACACAGGCTTGGATGCCGGGCATCACCGCCGTAGGATAGGTTTAGGGTCGGGTCATTTTTTTCTTTTCTAAATGTATGAAATGTAATGAAAAAAATCCGTTGTGTTTGTATGAAATCCGATCACGTTTGCACGAATTTCATCCAGTTGGTTGAAAAAGAGTTTTGAAATGTATGCAGCTACGGTTGGATGACGGCCTCCCGCATACGTGTCCGCAGACTGGTTCCTCTCTAACATCTGCGGACGGATGCGGGAGGACATTTATGGGTTGCTGTTGGAGATGTTGTTTGTTAATGAGCAAAACAATGTCCAATGTATGAGTGAATGCCTAACGTGTGGCCCACCCTGGTTTTTTATTGTAGCTCCGCCACTGCATGGGTAACCTCTCTTTGACACAGTTTATTTCAAACTGTCGATGGTTCGCACAGTGATCGACCGAGCGAGCAACGACGGGCGACCAATTTGCACTTAGGAACTTTCTCTGATTTTGACCGGTTTTTCTGTTTTTCTTTTTTCCAGTTTATTCTTCTTTTCTAATAAAATGTTCAGAAATTTCAAAAATGTTTGTTTTCCGAATGACCAGCATTAGTAAATATTCAGATTTCAAAATATGTTCGCGTTTTCAGAAATTGTTTCCGCTTAAAAAAAAGGTTCTGGGAATTTGGAAAATTGTTCACCTTTTAAAAAAGAATACTTTTTGAACATTTTTTTGAACACACCAACAAAAAGAGCACCCATGGCTTTGGTCGGGATATGGGAGACTCCCTGATGGACCAGCTGCTGCCCAGGAAGACGAGGTTTACACGACGCCCTCTCCAACCCGGAACCGCTACATTTCGTTTTCTCGTCGGTCTGGTAAGCGAGAAAGGGACGTGGACATTATATTTCTCAGGATGAGTTGGTGTGGGCTAAGTTTCCCTCAAAAAACAAAAAGAGTTGGTGAGGCTAAGCTACGTGTATTTTGTGATCGCAAGCGACATCACAAAGATATGCTTAACAAGTTCATCTTGGCTCCTAGCTATGTTTAATTGTGTATGTACTACCTCTTCTGTACCAAAATATATGATGAACATTGATATGCTTATATTTTTAGTACGGACGGAGTATTTAAGATGTTGACATCACTAGTTTCAATTGATTGCCACTATAATGGTTGATTAACATTGCTAACATTGCTTCGCTAAGCAAAAGACCACGCATGACTTTGCTCGGGAGCTCCCCGATGGACCATCTAAAACTTTCTTATATCCTCTCCTCCTTCTACCTCCTCCTGCCTTGCCTCACCTAGCTCTCTCCTCTTCCTCCAGACTCTTCTCCTCGGCCCCTGGTCCGTGCGTCCCTAGTTCAAAATGGAGGTAGCGAGCAGCACCATGCTGAAGCCTGCCTATTCCACGCCTCACCCTCTTGCCGGCGAGATGGTCCCGCTCACCCTCTTCGACCGCGCCACCTTGGACATCTTTGTCCCCCTCATCCTCGTGTACCCCGCACCGACTCCGTCCAACGAGGCACTCAAGGAGGGCCTGAGCAGGGCCGTCGCGGTGTACCCGCACCTGGCAGGACGCCTCGCCGTCGACCACCGCGGCAGGCGTTTCATCCACGTCAACAACGAGGGCGTGCTTGTCGTAGAGGCCGCCATCCCCGTTGATCTGGCGAGCGCGGTCATCGACGGCAGTTTCGTCACCAACACCGATGGACTGTACCCTGCAGTGCCGCTGCCGGAGGTAATTAACCATCTAGATGTATGGCTCTACGCATTCTGGAGGCTAACTGACTCTTGGCCTCTTGGGACATACTACTGTACATATAGGCGATCGTCGGGGCGGCCCTTCTACAGATACAGCTCAACCGGTACAAGTGCGGTGGCCTCGCGATCGGCTTCAGCAGCTACCACCAGGTCGCCGACGGCTACTCCGTTAGCACCTTCCTCTCCACGTGGGCCAGCGCGGTACGGCAAGGCCGGAACTTCACCGCCCCGTCCCCTTTCCTCGACCGCGCCGCGACCGCCGTGCCTCGGACTGTGCCGATGCCGGTGTTCGACCACAGATCAGCCGAGTTCAAGGGAGAAGGAGGCAGGTCATACCCCGTTGTCGCCGATCCCAGTACCAAGATTAAGAACGTCACTGTGCGCTTTACGGCGGAATTCATCGCCGAGCTCAAGGCCCTCGTGGGAATCCGGTGTAGCACGTTCCAGTGCCTGCTCGCGCATGCGTGGAAGAAGATCACGGCGGCACGAGGCCTGAAGCCCGATGAGTTCACGCAGGTGAGGGTAGCCGTGAACTGCCGGGACAGGGCCAACCCTCCCGTGTCGCCCGACTTCTTCGGGAACATGGTGCTCTGGGCGTTCCCGAGGCTTCAGGCCCGGGACGTCCTGGGCTGGACCTACCGCGGCGTGGTGGAGGCCATCCGCGACGCCGTCGCCCGCGTGGACGCCAAGTATATCCAGTCGTTCGTGGACTTCGGCAGCGTAGCGGACGCCAACGGGGAGGAGCTCGTGGCGACGGCGGCGGCCAACGGCACAATGTTCTGTCCAGACCTAGAGGTGGACAGCAGCCTGGGTTTCATGTTCAACCAGATTGACCTCGGCACTGGGCCGCCCTCCGTGTTCGTCACGCCGGACCTGCCCAACGAGGGCCTCATGATCTTCTTGCCGTCGTGCACGGCCCGTGGCGGCGCCGACCTCGTCATGGCCATCCCGGAGGATCATGATACGGCGACCTTTTACTCCTTGGATGAAAGAGCTAAGTCAAAGATGTAAAATGCTCTCTCTAATAATAAATGAAAGGTCGTTTTTCTCACGCGCATCACGAAGATCTGAGACAAACCGGTATCGCCAGTTCCTTTTTTTTTCTGAATAAGATAGTTTCCTCTCTGATTTCCATTATTACTCCCTCTGGGACGGAGGGAATAGAAATCACTAAGTCTTGCAACCGACACCAGGCTATTGCCAACTTACATCATAGCAGCGCAAACTTCGTGCTTTCTGTATTTTGATTTCCCTGTTTCAAATATAGTGATGTGTAAATAAATCCGGGAATTTATGATTGTCTTGTGTCTTGCAAATAAATCACATCTGTGTACTTCCTGTCAAAACATTACTTGTGAGATTATTTTCGATGCAGTTGCTTGCAAGATTTTGCTTTGCTTGACTTTTAAAGGCGGCCATTTTAGTAGATTTTGATTTTGACAGGCGTTGACGATTGATAATCAGTGTGTGTGGACTGTGGACTGGAAAATTTATGCTACAGAAAGGGAGACTTCAAAATGTTTCACCTGAGCAGGGCGGCAGTAAATAAATTTTTTATTTGGTCCTGTAGACAGATTGGAATCGTTGCGCGCATCTAACCATTATAATTGATGCTTAAATGCTTACAACCATGTCATGTGATGGAAGCAAAGGGTTGTGTACATGATCGAGGCCTTTGGTGATCAAAACGAAGTCTTATGAAAACCTCAGCACCTTCTCTAGGACCGAGGCATCGCCGCAACTCTGGTCACTCACTCGGATTCACTATCGGAATCGACGAGTTACCGAGTGCCCAGTCCTTTGCTGAGTGTTTTCTGTTAGGCACTCGGCAAATGACGCCCTAAACCGAGTGCAGGGGAAAAACACTCCGCAAACTAAGGACACACGACAAATCCTTGCTTGTGCTGAGTGTAGCCTGAAAAACGGTCGGCAAAGATAGGGCACTTGGCAAACGCAGCAACACGTGTCCCTGCTCGCCGTAGTTGAGTAGAGACCATGTTTCCCGGTGTTTTTTATGTGACACTCGGCAAAGCGTTAATCCATTAGTCTGTTCATGTTTGCCAAGTGTCAGCCAGACAGGCGATCGGCAACCATTTTTTATTAGTCCAGTATACGATTTGTCGAGTGCCCAATGGAAAACACAGGGCAAACCCACCCTCTTTCTCCATTATTCGAGCACTTCCTGCCACTCTCTCTTTCCCGCCCATTCTCTCTCCTCTCTTCCCCGTCCTTTCTTTCAAGCCATTTCTCTTTCCCGGCCCCTTTCTTTCCTGCTCCATTTCATTCCCGCCATTTCTTTCATGTTCTTTTCTCTCCCATGAATTGCTCCCGCTCAATGTTTTCCTGCCACCTATCTCCCGTCCTTTTTTCCAGCCATCTTCATCCTATAAAAGGCCCTCGCTCGTATGTTTTGTTGCATCGGTTTGCTTGCCCCCCTCTCACACGTTTCTCCAGACATGTCCGCTGATCCTTCTATTCATGGGTTTACTCCTTTGATGTCTCATGAGATTTTAAGAAGTGTCATCAAGATGAAGCTGGGTTAAGATTTTACCCACAATACAAAGCTAGCATGGCTGGGCCATAGTTCTAATATTCGGTCTTATTACTCTTTTCAATTAGAAGGTAGTGCCATAGTTCTAATATTCATTCTTATTACTCCTAAGGACACAGATAGGTTGAACAAAGAGATCCATAACTTCAGATGGATGAAGCTAGTATGAGTGGACCCAACGTTGTTCGTCAATATATTTGAATAGCATTTGAGGAACTAGTCACCAACCCATGCATTCGCATGGGCTAGCACTACTAGGGAAAAGCTTATAGATAGAACCTTAACAGTAGCGCGGGTTAGGGGAGCAACGCTACTGGTACTTAATAGTAGCGCGTTCTGCACACCAGCACTACAGGTAGGGAGGTAGCAGTAGTGCTGCGCTGGCCTGCGTAACAACGCTACTGCTAAGTGGTCCCACGCCGTGATGTCGCCATGCCCCACGGGCTGGCCATAGTAGCAGCGCTGGTCAAGAACCCACGCTACTGCTAAACACATGAGCAGTAGCATGGGCCCATGTCCCGCGCTGCTGCTATGGCCAGCCCGGCCCCAACTGACCGTCCCCACTTAGCAGTAGCGCTGGGCTCGGACCAGCGCTACTGCTAAGCCAAACATTATTCTCTGTCGCGCCTGTTCCTCACTCTCCCTGTGCCACTCTCTCACTGCGCTCTGCGACCGTCCTCCTCCTACCATCGCTGCCGTCGCCGCATTGCCGCTGTCGTCGCCGCCCCTCCTCCCACGGCCTCGGTAAGCCTCCTCATCCCTCATCTAGCCGCCCCTCCTTCTCCCTCCTCCCTTTCCTGCTCCTCCTCTAGCCTCCCCTCCTCCTCCCTCCTCCCTCCCCCTGCTCCTCCTCTAGCCGCCCCTCCTCCTCCCTCCCCCTGCTCCTCCCTCCTCTAGCCGCCCCTGCTCCTCCATCCACATCCTCCCTCCCCCTCCTCCATGCACAACCCCTCCTACATTTTGATTAGTTTCATATGAAACACTTTGATTTAGTTGATAGTTTTTAGGGTTAAGAGTGAATTAGTAAAAATTTAGACATAGTTAAAAGACTTAGTTGATATGTACCAGTTTGATTTAGTATGCATCTATAGGGTTTAGTTGATAGCTTATAGGGTTTAGAGTGAATTAGTAAAAATTTAGACATAGTTAATAGATTTAGTTGATATGTAACACTAAGTCCTAAAATCAGCATAATGATGTTTTTGTTTATATTTTGTTTTTGCAGAAATCAAGTATTTGCCCCCGCATCGTCCCCGCCGTCGTCCCCGTGACCGACCCCGGCCCCTCCGACCTTGAGGTGAGGCCTGCCAAATCCCCATGTCGTTAATGTCGATGATGATGTGTTGTGAATGTCAATGATGAACATGCATAGAGGTCCTGTTATATGCAAGTTTTCATAGATGTTTTTATAGATGTAGTAGTAGTAGATGATTAAGGAAGCTGTGACAATGGAAAGCTGCTAACTTGTCACATGAGTTCATCGATTGCCTCCTCCACTGAACTAATTTTCTTAAAGTCCATCCCATGTGCGACCAAGTACTCCCGCTTTAATATTCTGCTTTAATACTTTTGTTTCATTGATTTCCAAAAATGTCGACAAAATGGATGCATCGATGCATTTTGCAGGGAACACCTCCGAGTGGCCTATGTTTTGCCGGAATGTTGATTCATTTCCGTTCCGGCAAATTCCAGGCGCTCAATATGTACTACTTTAGCAAAGGTCATGCCGAAATTTTTCGTGAATTTTGGCATGACTTGTGCTAGAAAGTAGGAAATATCGAGTGCCCGTGATTTGCCGGAACGGGAATTAATCAACATTTCGGCAGAACATAGGCCATTTTTTATGTCATTGCTCCATATATGTAACGGGTTGACTTTCAGTCTATCGATGCTACTTCAGTGACTTGAAGGAGAGGAAGCGACCATCACGGACGGTCGAAATATCTGTGACGGAGTGTCCACCATATACAGTCGAAATATATGAGGGGAAGAATCCCGACTATTGTCGTGGGGGTAGCTTCCTCTTCCTTCTGCTAGTGATATACTCTGGTAATGCACGAGAGAAGGAGGGGAAGCGACCATCACCAACGGTCAAAATAACTGTGAGGGAGTGTTCGCCATGTACTGTCGAAATATAAGAGAGGAAGAATCCCGACTATTGTCGTGGGGGTCGCTTCTCCTTCGTTCCCGTATGCTAGACATTTTGGTGTAATGCACTCGAGAATGAAGGGAGGAGCGACCATCACCGACGGTCGAATATATCAGAGAGGGGGTGCCTGTAACACCCCGGTAGTTAAGCTACAGTAATCACACACTACTGGCGCCATGTCATCGGAATTAATTTACTAAACCTGACTTTCCTCCAAACCGAGTTCAAATTCAAAATTTAAAAAAAAGTCAAAAATAATATTTCTTCAAACTACAAAAGTAAAGTGTTCATAATTTTGCAAATAATCATTAAGTAATTATAAAATAAAAACCAACATTAATTGGATATGAAAATGCCCCTAGAAATTCAAAACAGCACCAACAGCACCATTTTTGACACTTTTAAATGCAATGCAAATTTCAAATGAATCCAAATCAATCCCAAACTTATTGTGGCAGTGCAGAATACTGCCAAGTAATTATTGTGGTAAGCTTCACATTATTCAAAAGTCATTTGGTGGCAAAACAAAAGCCAAAACAGTGACTGAAAATGAAAAACAGAAAAGAAAGGGGGCACTGCTGACTGGGCCTTAGACTACAGGGGCAGGCCCAGCCCACGCCACAGGTCTCCTCCTACCTCCCGCCTACGTGTCAGCGCGCGCGCGGCCAGGATCGTCTGCCGCCGGCGGATGCTTGACACCGCGCCGCTACAGTTGATCTGGAGGGCTATATAACTACGCCGGGACCCCGTGGATTGAACCCTAGCCTTCATTCTCCCTCTCACTCTCTCCCTCAGCGAATCTGCCCACCACCGATGCAGCCGATGCCATGACCTTCCTCGTCGCCGCGGCCATCGTCATCCCCGTAGGTTGAGCTCGCGCCAGGAGATCTGCCTGCTTCCTCTACTCCGACCACGCGTAGCAGATCGAGCCGGGAAGCTCCTGCGACGCCGGATCGAGGTCTTCTTCCACCTACTGTCGCCGGCGTTTCTCGTTGGATCCGGTCATCCTCTGCTGCTCCTAGCCTCGACGAGCCTACGTGTGCTCCTCGGTGAGCCTCCCCGTGATTCTTCCCCATTGCTAGCGCGTCGATCCGTTGCTCTAGATGCTCGTCCCCGTTGTCGTTGCTCCGGCCGCCGCGGTCGAGCTCACCGCTGTCACCCTCGCCCTCCCTGTGTCGAACCAGCTCCACTGCCGTGCTCCTGGGGTTCCAGGGAAGCGCGTAGGCCCTTTGCTTCGAAGAAACCGTGGCTGTGGCCTCGATCCCATGGAGTACGTGCTCCGTAAGCAGCCGTCATCGACTTCGCGCTCACCACGCACCGTCCGCGCCCCTCGGACCTCCCTACCGCGCGTCCTCGCGCCCCGAACTGCACCCTGGCCACGCGCCGGCCACGACCCGCGCTGCCCGCGCGCGTGCCCCTGGCCGCGCCCGCCTGCAGCCGCTCGCCGCTGCCGCCGCGCCACTGTATCCCGCGCGCCGGCCCGCACCTGCTGCCGCTGTCGCTTACTGTTGCTGTGCTGCGGCCAACTGCTGCTGCTGATGCCTGCTGCCCGCTGCAGCTGCCGCACGCTGCATGCGCCCGCCGCTGCATTTTGCTGCTGCTCCTCTGCTCTGCTGCTCGGCTACAGTAACTGAATGTTACTGTAGTGGTAGCTAGCTTTGCCGCTCCTGCATTGCTTAGCTGTCTAGACAGCCCCTAAATAGCGTCTAAACGACTGATAACATGAGTAAAAATAATATGCGTAGAAAATATACTTGACAAACTCCATTTTACTCCACTGGACCAAACCCATTTGTTGCACGGATTAAATCCTATGAAAATCACAAAATTCTATGTTCGTATATTTTAACAGTTTCTGGAATTAACATCAAATGACACTTTTTAAGCAAAGTTTTGATTAACCAAATAAACTCTAATAGTGATGCAATTGATGTCATCTTGTAGATCATGGGAAAGTGATCAATATTGATATAAGACACTAATCCATAGGATGGGCAGAACAATAGTTATAGCCTTTGAAAAACAGTTAAGTGATGTTTAAAACTGAGGGATTCTCAGACTTGGCAGAATTTCAGAGAATTTCAGAAAATGCTAAAACTTCAGAAATTCGTAGAAATTCATCCGTATCTCGAATGGAAAAAACTTTATACATGAAAGTTGCTCAGAACGACGAGACGAATCCAACGTGCCATCTGTTTCCGTGTCGGGACCCTCTACGGAGGTGAACCCGCAACTTTTAGCCTGTTTCCGGTAGATGAATAGTGCGTATGTACCGTTAATAAATCCAACTTAAATCCTAAAATAATTAATATGACCTAGACATGTCTTTAGGCAACCTTGCACTGCTCGTTAGTATAGCATGCTCCATATGTTTGCTGTGTATTTATCTGTTTCCTCCCCCTCTTCTCTCTCGTTAGACCCCGACACCGACGTAGTCCCCGAGGCCGACGCAGCTCCGGAGTATGACTACACAGTTGACGATCAGACCCTTGCCGCAGAGCTTCCAGGCAAGCACCCCTCCTTTTGAACATTCCGATATCGCCTATTCTCTTCTCTCTTATGCTTGCATTAGAAATTGCTGCTGCTACTGCTTTACCTATTCTGATGCATAGCCTGATTTTGTAACCTACTATTGATAATTACCTGCTTATCCTAAACTGCTTAGAATAGGCTGGTTAGTACCCCAGTGACCCCCAGTTGATCAGTTGCCCCGCTGGATTATCAGGAGACTCGATCATCGTCATCAACAACCAGGCCCCGGCACCGCACATCACTTCCCCTATATCTGCACGACACTGCAGCGTTACTATCGAGTGCCGAGGGTGATACCTCGTAAGCACTTCTGATGTTAACTCTGTGGGGTAGTTACTCGGACGTGGTTATCGAGGGTGATTCCTCTTTCTCCACCCCGATAACGACGATGTCGTGCAATACCTCAAGTGTGGACCTCGAGGGTGATGCCTCTTAAGTTCACCTTGATGTTTACATCAGGTGGGAATCCAACGAGGGTGATGCCTTGGATTCCTTCTTGATGTCGTAGCCACACTGATTGCCTTTACATTACTAATGATATTGATTAAACTGGATAAAGACGGGTCGGCCCTGAGGGGTACCTGCGCGAGCATATCTGCGAGTGATGTGGAGTCGGGTTGACCTGGAAGGTGCCCGCGAGATAACTACGAGGCGTGGCCGGACATTCTTAGCCCTTGCCGCAAGTCCTCGAGACGGGGCGACGGGGTCACATCGATCGTGAGTCTTTACTCGTTTCCGCGCGCTCCTAATTGACTAACGGTTTGGATATTTGATCCGAGTGGGCCTCTGGCCCGATAGCGCTAACCATCACGCGGGAATAATATGGGTACTCTGCGTCGTATGCATCAGCTGAAGCTTATTAGACGTCAGCAAGGAGCGGCACACGCTGGGTTGGACTGGTAACGCCCTGCACTTGTATAAGGGGGGCTAGGTCTGCTCACCGGCGGTGCACGTAACGCGCAGGAGTTCCCGGGGCGATGGCCCAAGACCCTTGGGGGCATAGGTTAGTCCGGTGTGCTGACCTCTCTTTTAAGTCTAGGTCGGGTTGCGGCGTGTCGTTTGGCTGAGGCCGGGCATGACCCAGAAAAGTGTGTCCGGCCGGAGTTAATCGAGCGTGGTGGGTAAGTTGGTGCACCCCTGCAGGGAAGAACAAATCTATGCATAGCCGGATCCTCGGTAACGGACGCTCGGAGTTGTATCCCAATTGATACAACTAGAACTGGATACTTGACATGAGATATGGATAGTATGGCTCTGGGATTGCTTTCTCGCAGGGAGTCGAGGAAGGATCTCTGGGCGAGGTTGATAACACTACTACTACTTTATATTATGCTAATCTGCACTCTTCTAATGCTGCAAGACCGCTGAAGATGCTAGTCTTTGATAGGACTAGGCCTTCTCTCTATTCTAGCATTTCTGCAGCCCAGTCCATATATACAGCCTCCCTTTGATAATGTTGCATATGTAGTGTAGATCCTTGCTTGCTGAGTACTTCGGATGAGTACTCATGGTTGCTTGCTTTCTTTTTCTCCCCATATCCATTTGATGCAACCAGATGACGGAGCCCCTCAGTCCGCTGCCCCTGCTGACGACTATCACTACTACCCCGAGGGTGGCTACTACTACGAGCTGGCCGACGACCAGGAGTAGGTTCGGATGGGTCCCAGGCAAGAGGCCTACGCCTTTCAATCGTAGTGTTTTATTTTGCCCCACCTTCTTAAGGCTTATCTCTGTTTCTGTATTATATCTGTACTCAGATATCTAACGCTTCCATTGATGTTTGATTGTCCTCAAGCTTATGTATTCGAGCCCTCGAGGCCCTGGCTTGTAATATAATGCTTGTATGACTTTATTTGTTTTAGAGTTGTGTTGTGATATCTTCAAGTGAGTCCTTAGGCTTGATCGTGTGCATTTGCGTGTATGGTTAGTGCATGATTAAGCCGGGGGCGTCACACTGCCCACCATATACACCACGTGAGATGAGAGTTTTCAACAAAAGTCTCGACAGACCGACAGTCAACCCATGATGAATATTAATGATCTGTGTGTTCAGTTCCTGTTGCCTGTCGTCAATTTGTAATCTTTTACTTATGAACACAGGAAATGTCCGACGATGATATGATCCCTGAGTGCGACTACTGCAAAGACGCACGGGGTATGTGCGACATGATGCCTCATCTGCAAAACGGTAGGTGCTTCACCATCGTGCTGAAGGAGACTTTCGACGTTTTTACGGTACGTAACGACGACAAGTATTTTTCCGTAATTAAGCAAGACTTGTGATTTTTGGCTTCAACGTGTAATTTCTATTTTTTGCAATTCGAATAGTTCATCCCATGTCCTGCAAGACCGTATGTCTTGGAAAAGCTGGGTTTGCAAGATAGGGAGAGAACAGAGACGAAGAGAGCTCACCTTAGGACAAAGCATGGTTTCACTTTTTTGGTTAACCTACTTAATGCACCAAATAGCTCACATTTTGGTTACTCAACTTGGAGAGGACTTTGCAAGGCCTATGAATTTAAGGAGGATATGAAAATAACCTTCGATATTCGGCCCGAAGAAGAAATTGACGACAATATCGACATTTGGGTGGATGCGGACACGCTTCCAATTCTACCTCTTTGTGAGTTTGTCAAATAAATTTGTTAAGTAATTTATATTGTTTATTTAAAAAATCATTGACGGCTTATTTCCATTCTTCAAGAAATGTGCGAAAGATAGTAGACAAAACCTACTACACTGATGGCTTTGAACTAACTTACGAGGAGAAAGATCATCTTGTCTCATTTATTATTGATGTTGAGACTTTCAATAACAATTATGAAATTTCTCCACATTATGGTCAATACGTGACACTAGTCCACGAGTTGAACTATGACAACATCCATGGAAATGGCATAGTAAGATTTTTTTACTATTATGACACTAGTGCATCTTTAGCATACATTCTTCTAATTAAAGCTAAACTATGCTTACTACATTATTATTACGTTCTTCAACAGAAAATCCTGAAGGATTGTGTGCCTCATATGATGCATACGAAAGGTCACATTGATATTATGAGCTTACGGCCAAGTCTGCCTACGGTTCTCCGCTGTGCATACACAATTTCTAAAAGAGATGAAGACCTCACAATCAAAGTATGGAAAAAAGTTATGAATAATCACAAGGAGCTACTTGGAGGCAACATGGTGCGAAGCCCACAAATTGGAGACAGGATAATCTCCATTCTCCATAATGGAGTCAGGGGCTATCCTGTTTTATGCTATTTTACCTTAGAGAGGGTAGCAGGTCCTAGCTAGCTAGTATTCATGATCATGTGAGGAGGAGTTGTTATTATGATTATGCTGATGATTGATATGCTATAATGATGAGTTGTTAGATGACTATGATGACGATGAGTATGACTAGTTATTATGATAATGATGATGAGTTATGATGATGATGATGATGAGTTGTTATATCATTATGAGCATGATGAGTTATTATATCAGTGGGTGAAGAGACGTGGATTAAATTCAAGTGGAGGCAACATGGTGCAGATCCAAAGTACTACTAGTCCAAACTTGATGATGAGTGGTTATTATGATGATGATGATGCTGAGTTGTTATATCATTATGAGCATGATGAGTTATTATATCAGTGGGTGAAGAGACGTGGATTAGATTCAAGTGGAGGCAACATGGTGCAGATCCAAAGTACTACTGACTAGTAGTACTTTGGATCTGCACCATGTTGCCTCCACGTGAGTCTAACCAAGGTCTCTTTCACCCATTGATATAATAACTTATCATGATTATAAAATCATATGATGAGACTACTGTATAAAACATGTACAAATATAGCGCCAATACGCAGAAGAAAATAAGAATACAGGAAAAAGCTTAGCAGTAGCGCTGAATGGACCGGCGCTACTGCTATGTATCTTAGTAATAGCGCGTGTCAGGCCCACGCTACTGCTAAACATTAGCTGTAGGGCCGTAGCAGTAGCGCTGGCCCCAGCGCTACTGCTAGGAAAATAACCAGCGCTACTGCTAAGCTTTTCCCTAATAGTGTAGCTTAAAGGCCGTTCTTTATTATCATAAAAATGTATCCTATAATCTTGCAAAAGGTAGAAATTTCACTACAGAACAATGCTTAGGTTTGAACGATTACGAAGGAAAAAGATTATATTATAAAACATTACTTGTTCTTTTATCATTCACATTAGAAGATTGTGTTAGAACCATGTAAGAGTTTGTCGTAGTAGGAGTCCAAGGTCAAGAACTAAAATATTGTCTAGTATATAATCAAGGATTTCTTTTACAGCTTTGATTTTGACACATCGAATGAAGTTGTCAACGTATTCCTCATTTTACTAAAGGAAAAAATATTTTGATAAAAATATATTAAATGAATGTAGATGTAGTCTTTATCATGCCATAAACTTTCTTAAAGACATCTACTCAGATAACCAAAAAGTAAAATATAGCAACACCATGAACTCTTAGTTATAAAAATTTCTAATACACAAGTGCATATTATACCAGCACGCACTACGTAGTTGACATGCAAAATTACATGTACCTTGTATTGATGTTTTAGAAAGAGTGCATGAATCTACTGGCCTGCCACAAACTTTATCTCTATACCGATTTTATATGCCTTGCACTGTAAATTCATAACTAAATATGTTCAAAAGGGTGAACGATATTTTTGATAAAAGATTAGTTGGCATCATTCAACAAGATTTTATGAAACTGTTTTTCTCAAGAGAATCTCAATGACTTTTGCTTTGCATGTTACTCTTGGAGGGTGTGCGCCTGCCAGACGGTTGGGAGTTACTTGAGAGCCTTCAAGGTGTGAAGGAGTCAAAAGTTTGTACAAAGCCCGGTGATTGCCTTGTTTGTGAAGATCAAGCCCGAGTGATACTTTGACCTTTTGTTAGAAATATTCCATAGAAGCATTAATAAATGTACTATTGTATTTCCATGCTCATAATTAAAGTAATTTTTTCTGTGCTATAGTTGCATTTGTTTTTGAATATTAGATTCTGAGGAAAACTCAACCGCATGAAATATAAACAACAAATGGATCCCTAGTCATGCGTCTAGGGCTAGCTCATGTATTGATGATGATCTTGTTTTCCTGATCATGGGCATTATTAAGGTAACAAGGATGGTATCAATAAGGAGAACACATTGTTATCAAAACAATTGTGTTGGATTGGCCCAACTTATGAATTACTATGAGATCACATTGTCATTATGTTGTCAGTATTTTCAAATAAGATGTTAATGTTTACATACCGTGGGGGACAATGTTACACAACAACAAAATTATGCTACATGATCACACCTAGAACACTATGAACATGGTGGATAAAGATAACCTCAGTGACGAGCAGAGTAGCGGAAGAAGTGTAGTTTGTCGGTGAAGCGCGCCGTTTCCTCAGCTATTTTATAGCTCCCGGTTATGCAAATTTCTTTGAGACTATCTGCTGATTAAGAGTCGAAGTAGATGAAATCTCCGAGGTATCCATGCGTTGCGAAGTAGTAATCTGACAACACTCCAACGTCTAGGAAGAAGAGCACCAAGAAAACTAGGGAGATAAGCCTAGCGGCGTTTCGTCTAATTAGAAGTCTAATTCTACTAGACCAATTAGACCATAATCAGAGCCAGTCTAATTTGGAGCCTAGAACAACCTAAAAGTTTTGATTATGAATTATATTGTACTACCATGAAACTTTGAAACTAAAACAAAAACTGAACCAAAATTATTAGAGTCAACTCCATTTTAGCGTAAGTTGAGAGTTTTAAACGGTTTAACCCCATTTAAGCCAAATTATTCCATCTTACTCCATTTAACCAAACTTTTGCCAGATTTTACCCCTGGCCGCTTCTGCGTTCTGGATCAAGATGGACACACATATCAGTACACATATGGCGTGTTGCGTAGATGTGTATTTTCTGGGCCGGTTTTTTCGAACGGCATGCCGGGACAACTGCATGCTCCGCAATGTCAATTTTGAGGAAACAACTATTTATCTATTTTATGACTGCTCATTTTAGTTACAGTGTTGGGACACTAATTTGCCGCATAAGAAAAGATGTACCTCTGTCTTTATGAAATTCGGCTAGGTACTAGCAGGCATCTGCCAAAATTCTTTTCTCTGGACATCAAAATGTGTTGCTGGAACATCTAAATGCAAAGAAACGGGAGAATCTTCGATAATGAATCCCGGGGAGTTATATGATGGAGAATTTTATTGAAGAATGCTTAAAAATCGTGGTGCATAGAGTGAAACAAAAGAACCTGAATTGCCTCAGAACTGGATTGATTCGCATCTCTGATTCTAGTTTGCTAGCTGATGATAATTTTCCTTCATGATACCATGAAAATGAATTGGATAGTGTTCATTGTATTTTTCTTATTATATTTTATACACTGTAGATATTTTTTTATTAGATATGAAAATACCGGGTCTGCTCATATTCAAATCAGCTGGGCTGGTTCATATTCAAATTTGCATTTTTCTTATTATTCGTTGGTTGAAACAAATTACGTGGTTCTAATTCAAATATGTTGGGCTGACTTCTGGTGCAACCTCTGCTACTTGTCTACTTGTAATAACGGGTCTGCTCAGTTACTCAATATCACAACAACTGCTGCAAAAGTCAGTTCGGACGTCATGAAAGTCTATGTTGAAAAGTTGACCGCATGCAGTTTCTCCTCCCAATATTCAATACTTCAAGAAAGAGGCTAGTACTATTTTCTATATGGATCATATCACCCAGAGATTGGTGTCTCTTATCTATTGCGAGGAGCTGGTAAAAAAAAATCTATTGCGAGGAAATTTTGGCATGTTACATTTTTTTAGGGACGTGTTTCATCCATGATGTATCTTGAGTGTAGAAAAGTTGAAACGTCAAACGGTGAAGCAACCAACACTTCCTCATAAAACTAGACCCGTTCCCTCTCGAAACCACAATTGTTCCTCGTGGATGTCCCGATTTCAAAGCAGTGTATTAAAATTTTGCGAAACTTTCTTAAATTTATACCACAACCTCTAGGTGACATATGATGACATCATGCCAAGTTTCATGTTTTTCTGAATTCTTGTACTTTCTTTTAGAATTAGAATACCAATAAGCTCTGCGTTCGGGTTCAAGTCTTTATATTTACTTCTTCTTCATTTTACTTCTTGCCACAACCTCTTTGTTTATATTTCTTCATTTAATATTTTTGGTTATGTCCATCCTGGATGTCTCGACTAGGTTTTCATATTGTGTTGTTGCATAGGCCGGACGTATTTGGTATCATCTTGATATTACTCCCTCCATTCCATCTTAGGGCATCTCCCATGCGGGCCTTCAAAACGCCCGAAAACGTCCAGACCGACATGTTTAGACGTATTTTTCCATCCAACGCGGTAGACCGTTGGCCCGCGGACGCGTCTGGTTGTCCGAAATCTAAAAAACCGGATCCAAAAATAGGGCAGTTTTGCGGGCGTCCAGACCGCCGCCGCGTATGTGCCTGACACCCTTTCCCCGAAAAACCCTCTCCGCACATTCTTCTAGTCAGCTCGCTCCAGAGCGGACATGACTCCACACGGCACTCATGGCAGTCAGAGCGATGCGGTCGGACGAACGGGCGTCGTCATTTCAATGTCGACACAGCAACCGAGAATTCCGCTCTTGCCGGTGCACAACATTGAAGCCAGCTGCTCGTCTATTCGTCTGGCCGCACCTATTTTAAGCACCGCTCTGGCGCTGCGCCATCCTCGCCACTCCGCCTCTCCTCTCCTCTCCTCTCTGCTCACAGGTTCTCCGCTCTTCTCCGTCTCCAGTCACCGCCATAGATGATGTCGAAGTCGTGGTTTTCTGTGTCAGCATGGTGATGGCTCCGGATCTCCTTCCGGATTCAGATATTGGCGCAGCCACCGTTGCTCTCTATGGCCATCAAGCTACATGGCAGTCGGCTCCTCTGAGAACGAGGAGATCATCATCTCCTCTGGCGAAGAGGAGGATAAGGATCCATAGCAGCCGGCACAGTAGTCGCTCCTCCTTGTGGAGGCGGTGACGACGGACAAGCAGTACGTGGCGCAAATAGAGCTCATGATCGAGCGGTCTCTCTAGTACCGTGGTCTGGCGGTGCACTCGATACTGTTAGCCTGCGTGAAGGAGGAGTCGGCGATGCCGCCTTGCCACCGCGTAAAGGGTGGAGTAGGCGCCGCTGCCTCGCCAGCGCGTCAAGGTGGAGCCTGTGTCCACCCCGTGGAACGGTGGCATCCAAATCGGATGCCGCACATGAAGGACGAGTAGGTCTGGCAAGGCCGTGAAGGAGGAGATGCCAATGCCGATCACGAAGGTGAGTACGCTGCTCCTCCTCTACTTCGTCGGTTGTCGTGGCGACGGCAATGGCTCCCTGTAGTCATGGAGCATCGTTGCGGCGGAGGAAAGGGCGACCAAGGAGGTAGTGAGGCGGTAACGGTGGACACCACATCGTCTTGGATCTTCACGGATCCCGACCTCACAGAGGCTGGGTCCGTGACTGGCCAGGGTCCATAGTGGAAACGTGCGCGCGGCGGCTGTTTTGCCTCAACGGGGAGCTCGCCAAGATCGGCGAGGAGTGGTCGCTCACCGACATCTCCGTCGTCGCGGACAGAGGCAAGGACACGTCACCACGGCTAGGGCCGGAGTTGGCCGAGACGGTGTGGGCGACAACAAAAGTGTTGCCTGCCATCCAGGCCAGGCGTGCAAGGTCACCGTCCGCTACAAGCTAGTTTTTTTTAGGTTATAGTTGAACAGATGAAATATCAACCGGTTTATGTAAAATACATCGAGCTTATGTCCATTTGTTGTGTTTGTATGAATTACATCCGATTTTTTTGTATTGCGGGTGAACTTTTACGGTTAGTGTTGGATGACCGACTTCCGTATCACTGTCTGCGGCTGCGCCCGGTGGTGTCTATGGATAAATACTGTGACTGTTTTAGGGCCGGCGTTCGAGATGCCCATCTAGTGTGCGTTGTTTCTAGCTCCAATACCAAGGAGGTAGGTGGAGCTCCAGTTTGCATAAAAGTAGCCATGTATGCATGTGGTCTGTCCAACTCATGGGTATGTTCCGTGAACGAAGCAAAGGGTTACTTTTGCCCAGACAAGCTCAGCGCTGCATATGCGCTGTACATTGCCGAATTTTACAGATAATAATCATCCGTATGGTTCCATCCGGACTTGGGAGCAAAAGAACGAGGGAAAGCAAAAGAGCACGAATGGCTTTGCTGGGGACTTGAGAGCCTCCCGATTGGACCAGCTTCTGCCCAGGAAAGACGCCCTATCCAACCGGGAACCCCTAGATTTCATTTTCTCGTGGGTTTGGTAAGCGAGAGAGGGGCGTGCACATCATTTCTCAAAGGATGAACTGGCCAATGGGTTCACATACACGCCACTACCACGTGCTGTGCAGTTGTTGCCCGGCGGGGTCAACACGACGCCGGACATATACACCTTCCTCAATATATAAAACCATGAAAATGTTGGTTAGCTGGACAAGAGTTGGCAGATTGTCATAATCTCTCTCTCGGTACAAACTTATTACAACTGCTGCGCGTTTGCCCAAAAGTCAAGGTTGAACGATGATCAAGAACCGGAGATTGTCCAAACCCGCCACGCGTAGTGCCGTTTTGTTAGCTTGCTCTTCACGTCGTACATGTGTATGTTTGTAGGAGTACATGGCAGTGATGCAACCAGCACCGCACATGTGTGTGTTTGTAAAAGTAAAGTGGATACCTCTTGGTTCCACGGGAAGAATTGGTAAGTTGGAATATGACTAGGGTTTTTATAAAGTAAAGCGACGCGTAGCGGGTTTGGACCGGCATTAGTTCGTCGTACTGGTAGTATCGTAAAGATCTGATTTGGTTGTTCAGTTTTGCCGCGTATGCTGGGTGCCTTAAGCTTCGCTTCTCAGGGAACGGATGCACCCTCTAGTATTATTTAAGTTATTATTTTTAGACTTCCCTGACTCTTCAAAAAACTTATTTGGACATCTAACACCACGTCAAGGCGGAATATTTGCACACCGCCGCACTCGACTGATCGGCACATTTGACTTTAGGGCATCTTCAACAGGCGCGCTTCGCCTCGGCGCGGTATAATTCTTTTATAGCGCCAGAAAAGTCTTTTTACGTGCGGCAGCGACGAAGAGGTTTTTCAGATGCACAAAAACACGGTGCCCAATCCAGCGGCCCCACCTGCAGCAGCTCGCGCGCATAATCCGGCGCCCCAAATTTGCAGCCCAGCAGCCCGTGCGCACACCCGTGCGCTAAAGTTTTTTGTGCGTGCTCTATTTTACAGCGTCTGTTGGAGCGCTGTTTTTTGGACGCCTGCTGTAGATGCTCTTACTTTGTCGCGGTCGTCGATCGCATTGTCACCGTGGCACCTGTCATAGCCGACCGCAGGATTGGCACATCTCGGTTGGAGGTTCTAGCTTTACCTAGTACTAGATGCATCAAGATAACTATCTTCATTTTTCTCAGAGGATTTGTCTTGATGTGGGTGGGTTAGGTATTTCCGGGTCAGACATAGGTGTGCCTGATACGCCATAGTACATGCCAATTTAGAAGCGCAAAAGAAATTATGCATCGTCGATGTAATCAGCAAATTTTAAATTTTGTATCGCTATATTGTGTGGCATGCTTAGACATGACAACGCCATGGATGATGACGCTATAGAAAGACAAGTTTTACGTAGGACATTGGCACATTAATATACTCCCTCTGTAAACTAATATAAGAACGTTTAGATCACTAAAGTAATGATCTAAACGCTTTTATATTTGTTTACGGAGGGAGTAATATGTTTCGCCACGGTCAATGGCGTTGTACGAAGAGCATCATATTTTATAGAGATATGGTGGTGCGTGCACATAATTGTCAATGTGGTTGTTATAAAATCATACTAACACGCTAGATAGAAAGCCGGTCGAATAGTTTGGCACTTTTTGGTTCGTGTGTGCACGCCAGCGTCACTAGAGATTTGCCTCCAGTAGACGCACAAAAAACAGCGCTCCAGCAGACGCTGTAAAATAGAGCGCGCACAAATTAAAATAAAGCACTCTATTTTACAGCGTGTGGGTCCAAGTTAGAATAATGGTCTTCTTTTTCTCATGCTGAGTTATTCTCTCCTTTGCGTAAGAAAAATAGAGTTATTCTCCCCTTTTAGGGCCAATTTGAAATGTATGATAGGAAAAACATAGGAATAGAAAAATTAATGGAGTTCGATGTCATGTTTTGTAGATTCCTACAGGAATTTCAAACGTAGTACTTGTACAACATAGCTATTTGATGTTGTAGAGAAATAATGTACGAAATTGTTCCTTTAAGCAAAATTGTTTCTTTAAGAGACAGAGAAGAGGAGAGATGAAAACACATGTTGCATTGGACTTCCCAAAGGAAACGGTAACACTAGGTTTGACAAAATGTTTAGAATCTTCCAAAATGTGAAGGAAATGAAGAATTTCTATAGGAATTTTCAAAGCCAATGCTACAATTGAAAGGGCACCAAAGAAAAATTTCCTATATTATTACATTCGTATGAAATCATGTGTTCCAAACGGGGCTTTGTCCGATTACCCAATAGGATGTACAATGGCAACTTTATCTATCTCCTGAAAATAGGGCACATGAAAAGGCAACAGTTACGTGACGTGACACCGTTATTACCATGCGACAGTAAAAAGAAGCCTTAGGTCCCCTGTCACCTAAGTTGTGTCTTGATTATGCCCAAGGTTGCCCCACCAAAACATTGCTAGGCTATTTGGTTGGGGTTTTGTTGCCCTTTTTTTAGGGGAGGAGATAGCCCCCGATCTCTGCATCATTATGATGTGCACATTCATACATATTACTCTCTCCGTTCCATAATGTAGTGCCTATAGATTTTTTGAGAAGTCAAAATTTGCAAACTTTGATCAAGTTTGTAGAGAAAAATATGTATATCTATAATACCAAAAATATATAATGTGAAACTACATCTTATGATGAATCTAGTGATATATGTTTCGCACACTAGATGTAAATATTTTTTTCCACAAACTCGGTCAAAGTTTGTGAGGTTTGACTTTTCAAAAAATTTATAGGCACTACATTATGGAACGGAGGGAGTAATTATTAAAGAGTATGAGTACCGTTATTCAGTACATCGGAAACACATCACGAAGATAAAAACATCAACCGGTATATAACGGGAAAATATGTGTGCACACATAGCCTATTATTCGACCACCATCCAAGCCATTTTAATGTCTACCGTGCTACCGTCTCCCATCAGTTGCCCCCAAACGCGATATGCGCCTGTACTTCTGCAAGCTGAATTAAGGACCACGTACAAATCCATTCGGTAGCCCTACAAGTGACCTTGGAAAAATCATGAATCTTTGCCTATTAAAAATACAGTCATTTATGGAGTTCTATAATGCCCAAAGAAACACAGAGTCCCACACGGATGTGTGCCTTAAACTTAGAACTAATTCCACCAAACAAACTCGAGGCTACATGTCAGAGACGCTGGCTATTGGGCGTTGTCAGTGACTTTAGTCCCACCTCGGATATGGGAGGGGGCTAGGACCACCTTATAAGAAGGAGTGCCACACTCCCTTCAGGCTATTCTTTTGGGATGTGGTGGGCTCTTTGCTTCTAGTGGTGTGTCCGATGCGCACCGGAAACGTCCGAATATATGCCGGAGGTTGGGAGCTGGGCCTGGGACGCTAACACTACATGGATTCTACGCAAAGAGCGGCAAACGGTTAAATAAGATCATCACAATCCTAGAATTAGGCACCTAATTATGCATTAAATAGATAGGGGTTTAGGGTCTTATTGACAATGGGAGTGGCCATTGCCGATGTTGATGCAATGTCACATGGCCTGCTTGGTGTAGGCATGATGATCGCTCGAGGTAACTGACCGAGAATGGTACTGGCGTCGGCATCTTCCGGTGTGCCACCTGCATTGTACGGTCACTGGCGCCGCAAGAAAATGGCCTTCTCGTCACACGCTCCCCCTAGACCAGACGATTTTTTTTTTTTTTGAGGGTCCTAGACCAGACAAGTTGATAAGGATGTGGGGTGCAAATGGAAACTGTCAGTGAATTAGTCTTTTTTTTTTACGGAACCTCGTTAGAGGGCCGGGAGCTCTAGCATTGCATTATAAAATAAGAGAGTTGATCCAGTTTATAAGAAAAACCGGATCAAAAAACCTAACAGAGTGGCCCATTTATGAGGAAAACCAGACCGAAAACCGCACAAACGACGAAGCCTCGCCGACCACACGACCCAAGGCTACAATCGCAACAAACACATGGACCCAACTCCGGAGCCGACGCTCCGACGTCCCCCGCCCGCACGCGAGCCACAACGCCGCACGGCTCAGGCGCCTTGTAGCCCTTGCTACCCGAGACGACCGCCCGCAGGCCACGAACGCTGTGCCAAACATTCGGGGCCGCCGCCCCGACTTCCAGTCAGACCAACCCCTTAGATCGCGTCGACCGAGCCGACGAACTCGCTACCCCCGCAGCACCAGGTCGCCGCCCATGCCAAGCAAAGCAATAGGCCTACCCCATAGGGCCGTCGTTGCATGGCCATCCGAGGCCGCCGCCTCGGCGTACATCTACCGTCCGGAGCCGCCGCTCTATTTATGCATGTCAGCCGCAGATGCAGCGACCGGAGGCGCGCCATCTTGCCAGATCTCGCTCTTCTTGAGGAGGACCATCTTCACCTTGTCCATGGTGGACCAGCCCGCAGTCGGCTTGGCCGCCAGCCGCCCGCTACTCCGCCTGACGGGCAGCTCCGCATGCTCTCCCCGACGGTGGCCTCCGTCCGCCGGCGTATCATTATCCAACAATAGCATCGTGCTTCGCCGCTTACAGCAGCGTCCGTCAGCACTTACAGCATCGACGGGTGGTCTTGCAGCAACACATCCTCCGCGCTTGCTGGATGTCGGCTCGCTATGGCACACATCCTATGCTCGCTGTGGCACGGCGTACGAGACTGTGTTCCACATGTAAAAGTGAAGGGTGTGGCTAGGACTTAGTCGACTAAGACTTAGCGAAGTCGTAGTCGAGTGACATAACATGTAAAAAATATAAAAGAAAAACTGAAAAGAAAGTTTTGTACAGATCTCAATATAAGATTTTACGAATATAGCATCGATTGAGACATAACGAAGTCTTAGTCGACTGAGATTTAGTAAGATGAAAAGGGGGTGTTGCTAGGACTTAGTCGACTAAGACTTAGCGAAGTCGTAGTCGAGTGACATAACATGTAAGAAATATAAAAGAAAAACTGAAAAGAAAGTTTTGTACAGATCTTAATATAAGATTTTACGAATATAGCATCGACTGAGACATAACAAAGTCTTACATATGGAGGGTTAAAGTGCCGCTAAGAATTAAAATCTTCATGTGGTTTGTCCACAAGGGAGTGATCTTGACGAAAGATAATTTAATTAAGCGAAACTAGGTTGGTAGCTCTTGTTGTTGTTATTGCGACCAGGATGAATCTATTCAACACCTCTTTCTCGATTGCCCATTGGCAAAATTATTGTGGCGCACGATTCATATAGCCTTTAACGTTCACCCTCCAATTTGCATGAACACGTTATTTGAAACATGGTTAAATGGAGTGGATTCAAATATAGCAAGACATATTCGGATAGGAGTATCCGCATTATTATGGGCTATATGGAACACTAGTAATGACGTGATCTTTAACCGAAAAAACTTTATCAACTTTTTGCAGGTTATTTACAGAGCTACTGCTTGGATCCGCACGTGGTCCTTACTCACCCATGCGGATTCCAGGGAGCTTTTAGATATTGAGTGCAACCGATGGGAGACGGTAGCACGATTTATCTTCAACCGATTTGAATGGCGAACTACTAATAGGCTAGGTGTATAGGCATCGTGGCCAGTTACTATTTTCGCCGGATGTGGCACCTTTTTATTTCATTTTCTTTGTTCCGTTTGTGAGCCAGACTTGCACTACAGACTTGTTTGCGTACTTGTTTTAATAATATGGCTGCATGCATCACTTTGATGCAGAGGCCGGGGCTATCCTCCTTTTCCAAAAGAAAAAATAACAAAGTCTTAGTCGACTGAGATTTAGTAAGATGAAAAAGTGTGGATCACGACCGAAAGAACCTGGTTGTTTACGTGAAGCACCGTAAGTCCAAGCAAAGACGGATATACCAACAACAATTTTCCTCAGGGCCAACAACAACGCTAGCATTGCTCGTTAAGCTATAAATACGGCTACTAGCCTCAGCCTTAATTTGTGGAGGAAATTAATGGATAAGCTTCCCAAGCGCCCGGCTAACTACGTGCCACTTAGCCCGGTCGTGTTCCTTCCGCGCGCCAGTGCAGTGTACGGCGACCGCACGTCGGTCGTCTACGGGCGTCTCAAGTTCACATGGAGGCAGACGCACGAGCGCTGCCGCCGCCTCGCCGCCGCCCTCGTCTCCCTCGGCGTCCGCAAGAACGACGTGGTTTCCGTCCTCGCGCCTAACGTGCCGGCAACGTACGAGATGCACTTCGCCGTGCCCATGGCTGCTGCCGTGCTCAACGCCATCAACACCCGCCTGGACGCCAAGGCCGTGGCAGTCATCCTGAGGCACGCCCAGGTCAAGATCTTCTTCGTCGACTACGAGTACGTGCGCCTCGCTCACGAAGCGCTCCAGATCGTTGCCGATGCCGGCGCGCCCGTCCCGCTGGTCGCCGTCATCGACGATATCGACAGGCCCACCGGCGTCAGGCTCGGCCTCTTCAAGCTCGAATATGAGACGCTGGTCAGCAAAGGAGATCCGGCAGCGGAGCTGCCCTCGCTCGCAGATGAGTGGGATGCGGTCGTGCTCAACTACACCTCGGGCACCACGTCGGCGCCCAAAGGCGTGGTGTCCAGCCACCGTGGTGCATACCTCAACACCATGGGCCAGCTGCTGTCGTGGGGGGTGGGCACCGAGCCGGTGTACCTCTGGACGCTCCCCATGTTCCACTGCAACGGGTGGACACTCACGTGGGGAATGGCGGCGCGCGGCGCCGTCAACGTCTGCATTCGCCAGAACCGCGCCGCCGACGTCTACCGTGCCATCTCCGACTACGGCGTCACCCACATGTGCTGCGCGCCCGTGGTATTCAATATCCTTCTGGAAGGCGAGGCCCGGCAGCTCACCGCTCCCGTCCACGTCCTCACCGGCGGCGCCCCGCCAACGGCCGCCCTGCTGGACCGCGTCGAGCGTATCGGTTTCAAGGTGACGCACTCCTATGGACTCACGGAGGCCACAGGCCCCGCTATGGCCTGCGAGTGGCGCCACCAGTGGGACCTCCTGCCTCTCCCGGAACGCTCACGCCTCAAGGCCAGGCAGGGGGTCAGCGTCCTATCTCTCGCCGATGCCAACGTTGTCGACGACAACACGATGTCTAGCATGCCGCGCGACGGCAAGTCCTTGGGTGAGATCGTGTTCCGCGGCAGCAGCGTCATGAAGGGGTATCTCAACAACCCGGAGGCTAACGAGAAGGCCTTCAAGGGCGGGTGGTTCTTGACGGGCGACGTCGGCGTTGTGCACCCCGACGGGTACATCGAGATAAAGGACAGGTCAAAGGACGTGATCATCAGCGGCGGCGAGAACATCTGCAGCAAAGAGCTGGAGGAGGTGCTGCTCCAGCACGCAGCTGTGGCCGACGTGGCGGTGGTTGCCATGCCTCACCCGCACTGGGGCGAGACGCCATGCGCGTTCCTCGTGGCGAAAGACAAGGCTGCTGAGGTCTGCAAGGATGAAGTGATCGCCTTCTGCCGTGAGCGCATGTCGCGCTTCATGGTTCCCAGGAAGGTGGTCGTCATCGACGCCCTCCCGAGGAACGCGCTTGGAAAGGTTGAGAAGGTGAAGCTACGGGATACGGCACGGAATCTTGTGCCCTCGGCCGTGTCAAGGATATAGGATGACCATATGTATGACGCCCATCATGGTGATAAAAGGGCAATATTGTATTTTAGAAACAAGAAAATAAAACAGTATATATACGTGCCAATGTTTGTTTGCACTACGGATGTTTTTCTTTGTATTTTCTTATCTGAGTACATCGTCTTATCTTAACTTATTTTAAAATATGAAGTTTTGTTTTAAAGGTTCAAACATGAAGTTGCTCTGGGGATGTTTTGTTTGTTTTGTGATATTATAATATGGACACCGTTAGATGGCGCATGTGTGCTATGAGATAATTGGGCACGCATTCCTTTGTATCCCTAAGGGCATCTTCAACGGCAACCTCTGTTCTCCCGTTCCGTCCGTGTACAGGGGGCACCAGTCCGCATACACAGATACGGGAGGCCGTTATCCAACCGTAGCTACATACAACCGGCCTTCCTTTTCTTTTTTTTAAGTCCGCCACGATCAAATAGCCGCATACATACAGTACAGACGTCAAATAGCTGCTTGCAACACTAGTTCAAACTTAAAAAAGTTCAAATATTACATCCTAACATTGTTGTTCCCTTTAACCGCCCACAGATACTCAATTAGATCTTCCTTCAGCTGCTCATGAGTTGGTCGATGCCGAATTTGTTGATGCATTTGAATAAACTCTTCAAATGTGGCCGAATTCTGGTCTGGAAGCTTGATAGGATCACCCATGTTCTCAAATTCTAGAGCTGCGGTAGCATCCTCACCCTCATCCTTGACGATCATGTTGTGCATGATCACACAACATGTCATCACCTCCCACTAAGTCTCCGGATCCCATTGTTTAGCAGGTCCATGAACAACTGCAAAACAGGCCTGCAGAACTCCAAATGCCCTCTCCACATCCTTTCTCCTCCCTCCATTCCTAAATATAAGTCTTTGTAGAGATTTCACTAAATGGACTACATATGGAGCAAAATGAATGAATCTACACTTAAAATGCATCTTTATACATCCGTATGTGGTTTATAGTAGAGTCTCTAAAAGACTTATATTTAGGAACGGAGGGAGTAGATGCTTCTTGTCTTTGGGAAAAGTGAGCCTTTTTCAGGCCAATCGGGTTAGAGATGGTGCTGACAAAGGTAGCACACGAAGGATATATACCGTCAACCAGATAGTAGCTCATGTTGTACTCTTGCCCATTGACAGTATAGTGGCAAGGAGGAGTTTTTCCTTCAATCAGCCTCGCAAACAACGGTGATCGCTGCAACACATTGATTTCATTGTGAGACCCAGGCATGCCAAAGAAAGTGTGCCAAATCCACAAATCATGTGATGCAATTGTTTCAAGAATGATGGTGGGCTTCTTAACATGACCCTAATATTGCCCTTGTAAAGCCTTCGGGCAGATCTTCCATTTTCAATACATGCAGTCGAAAGATCCAAGCAATCCTGGCCACCCTCTTGCTTCTGAGATTGCCAAGAGCCTCTCAGTGTCTGCAATAGTTGGTTCTCTCAGGTACTGAGGTCCGAACAAATCCACCACGGCAATTGCAAACTTGACCATGGCATCTCCGCATGTGCTCTCAGACATTCGTAGGTACTCATTCCAAGAATCAGCGGCCGTGCCATATGCAAGCATCCGTAGTGCGGCCATGCACTTCTGGTAACCAGATAACCCAATCGTTCCCACGACATCCTTCTTCAAGATGAAGTAGTCATCATAGGACCAACTCTGGCCTGTGAGTGGCGTCACAAGTGGGACCTCCTGCCGTTCCTGGAGTGCTCAGGCCTCCAGGCTAGGCAGGGGGTCAGCGTCCTGTGTCTCGCCGACGCCAACGTCCTCGTCGACGACAACACCATGTCTAGTGTGCCGGGCGACGGCAAGTCCTTGGGTGAGATGGTGCTCCGCGGCAGCAGGCTCAACCCCGAGGCGAATGAGAAGGCCTTCAAGGGCGGGTGGTTCATGACGGGCGACGTCTGCGTCGTGCACCCGGACAGGTACATTGAGATAAAGGACATGTCAAAGGACGTGATCATCAGCGATGGTGAGAACATTTGCAGCAAGGAGCTGGAGCAGGTGCTGCTTCAGCACCTGGCTGTGGCCGACGCGGCGGTGGTCGCGATGCCTCACCCACACTGGAGCGAGACGTCGTGCACGTTCCTGGTGACCAGAGACAAGGCTGCTGGGGTCTGCAAGGATAAAGTGATTCCTTCTGCCGCGAGCGCGTGTCGCGCTTCATGTTTCCCAAGAAGGTGGTCGTCATCGACGCCCTCCCGAGGAACGCACTGGGAAAGGTTAAGAAGGTGAAGTTACGGGATGCAGCCCGGAATCTTGGGCCCTCGGCCGTGTCAAGGCTATAGGACAACCATGTACAGTGTCTATCATGGTGATAAGACATTTTTGCAGTTCCAATTTTAAACTGCAAAAACATCTTATATATGGGACGGAGGGAGTATTTTAGAAACTGTATATATGCGTGCCAATATTTGTTTGTACTTTGGTTTGTGATATTATTATATATACTATATTCCTATACAACAATAAATTGAAACTAGTGTAAGTCATTTTTGACAATGTTGTGTATCATGAGTTTATTCATAGTTAAATCTTTGCGAATTTGACTAAGTTTGTGGAAAACATTATCAGTGTATCTACAACATCAAATTCGCATATAATTAGATTCATATTTGAATATACTTTCACGATTGTATTCATTTAAGGTTGTGGATGTTGGTGAAGGATAAATGATGTTAGTGCCGGATCCGCACGAGCCTGAGCCTCCAGCCCCGCCGCCGGCGGTTCCCCTCCATTTGAGCCCCGCCGCGACTCCGCTGCTTCCTCTCCGTTCGAATCCCGCTGCCATTGACGGAAGCCGCCGCCGTTACAGTCAGGTTGGAGACAAGACAGGCGGCACGATAGACAGGCATTTGACTATAATAAACGTTTTTACTAGAAGCGTCTATATCTATTGCCACATGGCCCTGATGGATGGGCCCAAACTGTCATAAGCATAGTTAAACTTTAACCAATAGACCACTAGTGTTCTTTGAAATCAAAAGCCAACTTTGTGGTAGTTTTTTGCAACTTTTAAAAAAGTGGTAGTTTTTTGGAACCATAGACGGAATTGCGGTAGTTTAATGCCATTTACTCTTTTGTCTATAATCCCACCAGAATAGATGATTATAAAAGCAGAGAGAGAGAGAGAGGGAGAAGGAGCGGGAGAGAGACATTCACTTATGCTATCTCTGTATAACTCTCATTCAAATGGTCAAAAATATCTCCAAAAAAAACTATATCAGGAAGAGGGTCAAGTCAGCTTGCTCTTGGATGATTAAGCCTTAATCAACAAATCAGTCACACTGAGGATGCAAAATTGCAATGCCAGGAAGCTGCAGAGCAGCAGCAGCATCACAAGCATTAGTGGAGAGGAGGTGCTCCTGCCGGAGCCGCTGCAGACGAGCCGGCTGTCGTGGTACGAGCACACCGATTGCTTCCTGGAACAACGGAATGTACAAAATCAAAACGGTTAGCAGGAGCAAAGATTCTTTGAAGTGTCTGTCATTCAGAGATAAGTGCCATTTAACCGACACAAACTTGTCAAATCAGATCTCTGGACAAACTTATTCATCGGCATGGCACTATATATTGAAAAATCGCTGGTGTGTATGATTGCTAGTGTCATTCAATCTTGGGGCAGCTTGCAGATTGTGTGAAGAATCGGATGCTTTGACCACACACAAGATCTTGAGAGACATGCATGGAGGAATTTCATTTGAGCGAGAGAGGATAATTAAGGGTGTGAGATTTGAAGTACGTACATGTTGCTGGAGCAGAAGGTGATGGTGTAGTCGGGCGACTGGGCGCAGGTGAAGATGGAGGAGGGGTCGTCGTAGGCGTAGCTGTAGGCGGCAGGGCAGGCCGCCTTGAACTTCTTGGAGTAGAAGGTCGGCTGGCAGGCCACCGGGTTGGCGTACTGCCCGCGGCAGCAGTACTGGTCGGTCCCGAACACGTCGCACGCGCTCCGGCACGCCACCACCTTCCCCCCGTCACCCTTCACGGCCAGCTCCGACGGGCAGCCCCGGCGCAGGTCGCCGTCGCACCCCGCCGGGGCACAGCCCGTCCAGTTCGCGCTCGTCGGGGTTGGGGTCACCACCACTGGGAGGTTGAAGCCGTCCACCAGGCTCACGTCGTAGTAGTCAGTCGACGCCAGCGTGAACTCTGCCAGCGTCGCCGGCGCGGCCCCCGACGCCGATGCGCACTGCAGCGACGTCCCGCACCCGCCCGTCTCGCACATGCCGTTGCCGGCCGAGTCGAAGGTGCAGCCAGTGCGGCCCCACACGCGGCCCGACCACCCCACAGGGGCCGTGAAGACCACCGACTCGCCGGCGCGGAGCGCGTACCCGCCGCCCCCGAAGGTCTCGCCCGGCGTCACCGCCGGCCACACCTCCGTCTTGCACTGGTTGATGAGCGTGAACTCCCGGGCCGACTCCGCGCGCCTCGTTGCCCGTCACCACAACAATAAAAAAGAATGTATTTTGGTTCAGTTAATACTACTGCAACATCTAGAGCATCTAGTAGCAATGTAATAAATGGATTGATAGTCAGACAAACAATCTATGCAATGGCATGGTATTGGCAAGGTGTGTCAGGTCAGGACTTGCAAGTTTCCACTTATGTTCAGTATGTCCTCTGCACTACATTCGAAATAGAGTGCAAGGCAATCTGAATAGATGGACACCAACTGGCTGGTGATGATTCCAAAGCATACCATTCTATTCTAGCAGTCAGAGAACCTGACACACTCTCATCCTATTCTAGTAGAAAGTGAGAGGAGATGAAGTTTATTCTGAAGGAGTACCTGAGAAGAAGAAGATGAGAAACAGAGGCAGAAGCAGGGCACTGCCCCTCCTCGGCCCTGGGGACCTACCCATTGCAGATTCAGTAGTTGCAGCACCAACAGTGAAAAAGCTCTGGTGCTGTGTATGGCTGTATACAGGTAGGTAGATATACTGCTGGTAGCAACACAGCCGATGAGATAATTTTTTTGAGTAAGTTAACACAAGGAGAGAATACGTGAGAGGGAGGTTCAGGTGAGGCATGCCAGCAATTGACAAACCTTGCTTCCTCTTGCCATTTCCTCCTCAGATTCTCCAGCCAGCCAGGCAGAACCTCCTTTTCCTGTGTTCCAAGACTTGGGAACATGGCACTTGTGACTGTGACATTGTGTCCATTCCTGGGAACACAAGGCAGAGACATGATTCCCTCCTGCTTCAAGCAACCACACACCTTCAGGAATCAGGACCAACATAAAACATCTCAAGCTAGCAGCAGAACTGCCAGACAGGCCTGAACCGCGGGCACCGACATATCAGAAGAGCAAGTTTCAAGCAATGCAGGAGACAATATCAGACATCTTTGGATCATCTTGCTGACATGGTAAGCTTGGAGGTCATACAGAGATTATTATTACACCAAGCGTACCATCAACAGATCGGATCGTAATGTATCGACAGTTGTTACACTAAGGAACTGCTGCTTTGCAGCTGGCCACAACTAGAGCGCGGCCACACCAAACAAATCAATGCTTTATTACCATCATCACACCACAAGATGAGAACTAGCCAATGGATTATCACTATCACACCATCACATCTGTGAGTGGGGATGCCCTGGGCAGAACAAGAATCTGCTTGCACTGGTGACTGCAGTCAGTCTCCGAGGGAGGAGCTTGAACGGCGAGAACCCATCAGTCGTCTCCCAGCTTGACCTTATAATGCTGAGCGAGTTTAGTGATTTCCCCGTTGTTCACGAGGTTCTCGAGCATGTCGTACTTGTTGCTGTAATGCTGTTTGCTTCCAGGGTTTCCTGCTGCTGCGCCGCCAGCTCCTTCTCCTCTTCCAATTGATTCTGGAAGGAAGAAAACAAAGTTCTACAATTACTGCTCAGATACAAAACAAAAGAGGTTTAAAGCAACTGTATCACATTTTAAAGAACAGCAGCCTCATCAAAATTCTCAAAATATGTTTGACATCTCCTGTTCCCTGAGCAAGTGTTTTTCTCATTTTAGATAAGTTAAGTAAAGCAGAAAGATTTGCAGCTTTTCTTAGTAGTGGGCATACAAGTACATGAGAACAGTAAAGAAGTAAAGAAACAACCACTTCACCTTGATGAGTGCCATATTTTCTGCTTCCTGCCTCCTCATAAGGCCCTTGAGCTTATTCATCCCATCATACCCTGGATCTCCTTGCTTTACCCAGCTGAACTCAATCTTCAAGCCAGGCTTCCTAGGGCAGTCCGGAAACATTTCTGGCTTTGCAAAGACAGCCCTCACAGGCCTGGGCATCCCACCAATCATGAAGGGGAAGTTGTTCATCAGGTCCACAGCAGCCTGGGCCTGCGACTCGTTGTCCACCTCCACCAACGCAGCGGCGGGGATCTCGTACTGGATCGTGTAGTTCTCGATGAACTCTGTGTTGACGACGTTGGCGCACTGGGCGAGAGACGCCTTGATAACCTGGCTGGTGACCAGAGGGGAGAGATGGTCGATGTATATCGTCCTCTTGACCCTCGCCTCGAAATCAGCGTACTCCTTCTCAGCCTGTTTTTCGTCCTTCTCAGCCTGTTGTTCATCCTTCATATCATGTTCGTCCTTCTGAGCCTGTTCGTCGGAAGTTGCCATAGGAACGAAGTGCGACTTCTGCTGGAATTACAATACATAGCAACAGTCACTCGAAATGGCTAAGATTCCCTCGTAATAATTAAGAATAAGCACTGTGCAAGACGCATCTACAGGTTTTACATTTATAAACAGAGCTGACAAACATCAAAACAACATCTTAAGGGTATCGTCTGAATAAAAAACAAGCATTCTGCAGCAAAAGCGTGTATAGGTTTTACACTAAAACTATGAAGCTTCAAAGAGAACTATCAGCAGTGGAGGGTTGTTCATGTATCTGCTGGATGTCGGGTAGGAATAGGCGTCTCAAAATCACAAGGCTTCATCCAGAAACAGGGGCCTGCATGCAGGTTCAGTTTAGGATTTCCTCGAACACGCACTTTTGACAGTACAAACCTACAATTATGATGTTGCCCAAATTTTCCATTAATAGAAACCTACAATTGTACCACCACAGCACAGCCACCACCTCAAACAGAGCAAGCAGCCACCCCAGCTGCATCTACTCAAGCATAGGGTGCATGGGAAAGTTGAAAAGGAAACCCTGGCAAAAGCTCATGCAAAAGTTGATGAACATGGCTCAACACATCACTCAGATGCCAGATCAAAGAGCAGAATAAAGTCCTGCGCTATCTAGCTAACAAGCTCAGGCACAGGGCGGATCTGGCCGGCGTGCACCCAAGGCGAGAGGTTCAGCGGGATTTCTATCGAAGTTAATCGCTGGCTGAAGCCTGAAGATGAAGAAGCCTCGTACCTCGGAACCCAGTGGGCGGGCGGGGCGGAGGCGCCGGCGGCGCGGTGGCCAAGCGAGGACGGACGGAATCCGCCGCCGCAGCGGCGACGCGCGTGGGAAGCGGGGGCGGCGCGGGGCGTGGAATTGTGGCGGTGGGGAGTGGGGCTGGGGCGTCGGCGGGCGGGCCGGCGGGATTGAGCCGTCGGCCGGCGGCGACGGATAAGGCGCGGGACGGCGGCGGCTGTAGGGACTAGACGGGATTCTAGCCTTTCCGGACAAATGTCTTCCCGCATTTCATGTTTTTATTATGGGCCGCGCTACGCGTCGGCCGGCACATCTATTTAAAAGATCGGTCTCCTTTGTCATTGGATTAAGTCACGAATAGCCGTCTGATCTCTCAAATGAGATGCGTCTAAAATTGCAACAAAGTGATGTTGCACAACTTGCTCTGCAACAATTGCTTTGTTGCAAAACCACCAACGTTCCCTTATTTTTTTCTTTAACTTTTTTTGCAACACAGAAGATGTTGCGGGAGGACTTCTGAAATAGTGGTGGTGTTACAGAATTATATTTTTCGTCTTCACTTTTTTGAAACATAGATGATATTGCGGGAGGACTTTCACAACATGAATAATATTGCAGAAAAAAATCACTGCAAAGATGATGTCGTCTGCTGTGCGAATCAAGAAATTTATGCAACAGAGATGATATTGCGGGCCAACTTTTGCAACAAAGCCTTTGTTGTGAAAAAATTATATAAGGCTCGTTAGAGATTTCAATATAGACTAAAATGAGTGGATCTACCCTTTAAAATACGTCTATATACATCTGTATGTAGTCCCTAGTGACATCTCTAAAAGGTTTTATATTTAGAAACGAACGTAACCCAAATGATAAGTGCCACATGTTTTTTTACAACTAAAGTTGTCATCCAAAAAAAAACAAATCTAAAACAGAATGTAACTTGCCATCCGAAAATAAAGTTACCATGCTTAACAACTATTAAAGATGTCATCCTCGTGTCATTAAACTTGCCATATAAATTGTTAAAGCTTAATTAACATATGTTAATTATGGGGGAATCTCCCCTTTAACCAACCGCAGGCAGTTGCCAAACCAACTGTCGCGTCGGTTCCTGCCATCTCTCCCCTCCCGAACGGATGTCTCTTCAATGCATCCCTTCCGCTTGTATAAATACCTACAATCATTTAATGAAAGAACTACTGATTCACTTTTACATCTGTCTCGTCTCTCTTTCGTTTGATCTCAAACACGTTATCAGCACGCTCCCGGCAGAGCGTTTCCGGTGACGCACTCCCCGGCGACGGCAGTGCCGCACATCGAGCCGCATCGCGACGATGGCACAGCGCTCCTCCCTCTGGTCGATGGAGCCGTGCGATGCAGCATGTCCCGGTGGATGTGCCTGGCGAGCCCTTCTCGAACCGCTGGGTTCGGTCATATCAGAGAAGAAGACGACGGCTGGCACCGTAGTTGGGAAGCAGAGGCAGCAACTCCGGCGGTTCTGATCTATGGCGATCTTCACTTCTGGGCTCCAGGGAAATCCTTGCTCGAGAAAGAGAGAAATTGGAATCACAGGAGATCAGGCAACCACACAGATAAGCAAAGTCTTGATCTAATTACTACATGAACAAGGTGCTACTTTCCGATTTAATTTTTGCAAACCACAAAAGCCATCGTCAGGAACTAGTACCTTTGGCATTTGGCTTCAGGCAAGCAACAGCCAGAAGAACAGCAGCATCTTCTCGGTTGTCTACATCGCGCGGAGGCTCTGGCTGGACCTGGAGGTCGTGGCAGCGGCGCTCAGCCGTCAACAGAGGCGGCGCCCATGGTGCAGCCATGGCCTTTGGCTTCGGCGAGAGACGGAGGTGCACACCGCGAGGGCAGCGCTACAGGCCACCGGCGCGGCCTCGACGCTGCTCCTCCCAGGACGGTGCTGCCTATGGCCGTGACCCCCGGCCGGGCTCCTCGCGGAGGCGTGGCCGCCTAGGCGCATAGGTGGCGGCATCCTACTGCCGGCCTATGGCGCGACAGAGTCGCCCTCCGGCGTGGCTCCCCGCAGTGGAGACGACGGCGCGCCCACAGCAGCGGCCCTCCCGCAGCGGAAGCAGCGGCACCTCCGGCAGGCGAGCCTATCGTAGAAAAATTCCCCACTGGGAATTCATAGCCGCACATGAAGCGAGTTATGCACTTTAGCCCTTGAGGCTTTACCTATTTCCACAATAGGCTCGTGTGTATAAGTCTTGCGACTAATCTTGTGCGTCTCAGGATAATTCAACATGGTACAACTATTAGTGCTATTCATTAGCACTGGTCACGTTTAGACCATATACAGATCAACTTTTAGCCATTTTCTGTTGAGTTTTAAAATTCCAGAAATATGTGTATGTTGATACTTGACATGTTCATTGTGTTTACCACATATCAAATTCTCTAGAACATGTTTTTCGCGATTGAGATTAAGTTCTCTCGCACAACAATGTAGATTTGCGATTGAGAATTATTATTTTCTCGCAAAACAATCTCATTGCGATTGAGATTAAGTTTTCTCGCACAACAATATAGATTTGCGATTGAGAATCATTATTTTCTCGCAAAACAATCTCATTACGATTGAGATCAATTTTCTCTCGCAAATTATTAATTCACTTCGCTGAATTATTTGCAACTTGATACAAGATCATCTTATTTTAATTTGAGGTCTACACAATTCAAGTTTTTCCCTTGAACATCAAGTTTGCAACATCATTATTATTCACTACATTAGTAGTATTTTTCTGTTGAGTACCGAGATGTATTCCAGATCTTAAGTTGATGTAATACATTTCCACGTTTATCACGTGTCGAGATTAATTATGTCCATTATTTGCAATTGAGATTTTTTTTATCTCTTGCAAAGATAAATTCAGTACCTCTACAGTACTGTTTCTCCGTTGAGTACAAGATATTCCGGAATATTTCCATGATGTATCTATTTCCATGTTCCCACATGTCGAGATTAATACGTCTATTTGCAATTGAGATTTTCAATTTCTTGCAAATACAGATGCAAAATTCAAGGTGATTTCTTCAAATTGATGCTTGAGATCACAAGGTAGTCATATGGATCTACTGCCTACGCAGATTATCGATGACTACTGATAAAGCCTATATTTTGTCGTTTCGACATTATGATTGCTTTACAAAGTGCTCTCCCTCACATTTTACTAAGTCATGACATAAGGCATCAGGAGTGAGTATCTACTGATTTCATCAGATTATACTCCCTATGCTGCAGATCTAATCTATTTTGGAGATTATCTTCATGGTGTCATACTTAGCAATTTGAGATTCACACTAATGGTTTCAAGCCAACTTCTTGAAATACCCATTGATTTTGTTAACTTCATTACAACATCAACCATGATGGTCTTTAATTTACTGGTTGTAAATTAATTATCTCTGGTTTACCCATAGAGGTAACATATGGCTATAGAGTTTGAGGCATTCGCCCTCAATGGCCACCACTGCCCTATCTGGGCCATGGACATCATGATCTCTCTTGTGTCTCGTGGGATAATGTGTGCAATCCTGGATTCACCTCTAGTCAGGATCACACCGCTAACAGAAAAATGGTGTCTTATATATTATAAGGCATTAGATTCAGATCTCAGCATCTGGTTATTCTGTATCAGCAATTCCTGGGATACAATGAACCTCAAGGGCAAAGGTTTGAATCTTACTTCAACCTTCAATCCGACATCACCAGCTGTGACGGGACCCTATGGGCACGGAGAATGTGATGGTTGAATATGCCTCAACCGACATGTTTGGAGACTATGAATAGTTTTTCAATCTCCTGAGTGGTCAATATAATTGATGTCCATTTACGATGTTGTAACAACAACATAAGTATTGTTGTCATCATATATTGTATATCACAATATATTGTATCAGCACTTTGGTACAAATACATTTGTATGTATTCTATATATCTGACAGTGATTTTCATATTGAGAATCTTCATGTCTATATATAGATTTCTACGGGAGTCAATCCGATGAAAAATGATATGTGCCTTGTGGACATATGCACCACAAACTCTATACTCAGGGAATTCCAATGTTTCCACTCTCATTGAGAGAAAGGAGATATTTTAAAATCGCTAGACGCGATGAGGTATTTGTTGGCTCAACTCGAGTCATATTTACTATCCCTGTGGGTACTTGAGTAATGTCGGGATGCTTTATTGCTTCCCAGGTTTAACTCGTACCCTACTAAACTATGGAGGTATCCATCAAAATAGTTTCCATAGCGAAACTTATGATGACAACAAAGAGAAATAACTTCTCTTTACCATATGCAACGGATATGGCAAGCACATTCTCTGTGTATCATCTGGATTGTACTACACATACGACACAACCCGCAGCACATGTTGCGTACGAGATAGTTTTCCAGAGTGTCTTGTACATGACAAACTTGGCATACTCGCCTTGGTCATCGATACATTGGGTTGAAACCAAAACTATCAGCAATTCCAATAGTTTATGATTATTATGATGCTAAATTCTAACAACATTTGGATTTTATGTGCACTACAAGTGACACAGGGAAGCTAATTTTAAGGCCCGCACACCTTAAAGTCTACGCTGAACCACTCAGACTCCTTGAATGCATCAAGTTGAGGTAAGTGGCTCTTCCCATCCATTGACTAGACTATTCAGGTATTCCATGGTTCTAAAAGACATATCTACATGATGGTCTTAAGTGTGTGCTTTATTCACACAAAACCATTGGCTCATTATCCTGACATCGATTTCAAGAAAATCGAATGGATAACATTGCAGAATTCTCCTTGAGTGCCTTCTCTATGGCCGTTGGATTGAAGTTTAGCAATTTGTCCTAATGTCTAGACTAAAAATGGTTTGGTAGAATCCTATCCAAAGAGTTAAGCTCATTGCATTATCTTTACTTTGGAATTGCAACTTACCAACTTTACGTTGGAGTCATGCAGTTTTACACGCTCATGACAGAACTACATAATATCATTCCCCTCTATCTTTGATATGTGGATATCTACCAAGTATTTCCTATCTGCGGTAATTCGGTTGCATACTACCGATATCACCACCCGGCATACATCATTGGCCCCTCAACATATAGTTGGGATCTATGTGAGGAATAACTGTATTACCGTCAATACCTCAAGCCCCTCACATGGGGAGTTATTCAAGGCCAGTATGCTGATTCAGTGAGGAACATTTCCAGGCATTAGGGGGAGATTTCAAGTACCATAAAGAATGCCAGGAAATTAGTGGAATGTTCAACACATTTCCGCCTCAAATCCACATACTCAAAGATCTGAACCATGCGTTCAGAAGATTTGCAACAGATTGCAAATAACCTGCCAGATTCATTTACTGACTATAGTGTCACACAATCCTACATCCTGCAAAAATATGTTGGAAAGAGTGGAGGTACCAACTAAAACCACTCAACTCCCCGTTCAAAGCAACATGGGGAGAAGTACGGCAATAGTACATCAGGATTCAACTTCTTGCAAGCAAGGATATCAAGGCCTCTGAATCAGTAAATGCAAGTCAACTTTACGTTGACAGACACCTGATGGATAGTATACACCCGGTGGATGGGAAACCTCCACCAACCCAGGTCATAGTGCACACAATGACCGGGACATCGGAATACCCGACTCAACCGCATTGGGAAATCGCAGGCAGTCACCATGGGTAACGATATTTCCATCAACTGTATATATACATATATAGATTCTGGAGAACCATATGACCGGAAGTCTACAATTGTCGACATATATTTCTCAACTAGATTGCCAAATCCTTTCAAATGAATTCAGATCCAAAGACCATGGCCATGACAAAGTGTGAACAACACTCGGACTGAACTCAAGCAAAGGGTATAATCTAGGTAGAAATAATCTTGCTCAATAATGGGAAGGTATTCATAAGCAATACCTACACCAGTTTTCTTCTAGAAACAGGATTGAGAACAACAAGGTGGTGAAACAGGGAGTAAGTATTGTAGCACAAGGGTTCACGCGGATACCCAACTATTCTCCGGAGGTGGAATCTCTTTCTGATAATTTATATCATTGGCAGTACAAAATCATCTATCTCTGCAGTTGATAGATGTAGTGATTACTTATCCATGTAGATCACTAGATTCAGACATATATGATTGATTCCCGATGGAATCTCAATTCTGAATCGAAATACAAAATGCAACATATATTGTGTAAAATCAGTAAGTCACCATATGACTTATTGTTGTCGGTACATTTGGTACAACCGACGTAGTGAGTTCCTTATTCACAAGGATTACTCCTACAATGATGATTATCCATGTTTGTGTGCCTGCAATGACGACACATGTAATCATCTAAATGACGGAGTTTAAAATGAAGGATTTGGGTAAACCAAAATACCGCTCGTTACTACAAATTGAGCACCTTCATTCATACATTATGGTATACTATGTTGTCTATATCCATAATATATTGGAGAAATTCATTGTGGACAAATCTTATCCATCCATAACTCTCATGGTAGTTCATTCTCTAGATGTAGAGAAAGATCTATTTAGACCAAGAGATGATGGAAATGAGATATTGGGACTCAACGTTCCATAATGCCATTGGATCCACCAAACACAATTGGTCGGTACTCAAGAATATCTTTCGATATCTCCAAGGCATCAAACATCTTGTCCTGGTTTTTCAGTTTCACAGAAATGTGAACACCAATATCATTGGATACATCGATCAGATCCCCACTATGTCAGATCGTAGACAAGCTTAGTGTTCCTACTAGGTGTGCTAGCCCTCTCATGAAGAGTCTTCGAAACAGACCTCATGGCTACATCCACCAACCATTATCTCAACGATAATGTTTCTTATGTTGCCCGGATGCAAACAGGTTACATAATAAGCAATATCACTATATTGCATATCTTGCAAGTCAAATCATGCGACTGATTTGTTCACCAGGTCTCTACCAACTTCTATGTTCCAGAAATGTGTTCATGGAATTGGTATATGACGACTTCGGAATATGCAAGAATCAGGGGGAGTATCTTCCTGAATTCTTCCTGTTTAAAGCATCATATTATACTCTTTTTCCCTTCATGAGTTTACTATACAGGTTCTCATAAAGGTTTTCAATGAGGTAATATCAACATGAGATCATATGTCATACTTTCTGTTTTCCCCAATAGGGTTTTTGGGAAAGTATATACGACATATTTATTGTCCTCTGAACTCTATGGGTTTTCTCGTATTGAGTTAAAAGAGACAATAACCATTATATGTTGCATCATTTTCTCCTTATTTTTCCCACTGGGTTTCCAGGAGTTTTAGCAACATATCAAACACTATACTCCTCGCATTTTTCCCACATGGGTTTTTGGAGGAGACATTTCAAGATGATGATATTACATGGACAAGTGTAGATTAGGGGGAGTGTTAAAGCTTAATTAACATATGTTAATTATGGGGGAATCTCCCCTTGTACCAACCGCAGGCAGTTGCCAAGCCAACTGTCGCGTCGGTTCCTGCCATCTCTCCCGAACGGATGTCTCTTCAATGCATCCCTTCCGCTTGTATAAATACCTACAATCATCTAATGAAAGAACTACTGATTCAATTTTACATCTGTCTCGTCTCTCTCTCGTTTGATCTCAAACATAAATGTTCAGAGTTGCCATGTGTTGGTGCCACACGTGTGGCAGAGTCCTTTATTAAAGAACATTAACCTCCAAATCCTTGGAGTATAGAAGACTTCTTCCTCCGGGCCTCCGTCTCAGTCAAGCAAACTTATTTAAACGCAGGAGTTTGTAGATGCAAAACCGGGAGCTGCTCCGCCTCAGCGTCACGCCGTCGCATCCAGGAGATGCTTCGCCATCCTTCCCCTTCAATCTGACTGTCGTAGATGCACCCATGTCGCCCCGTCGCGTCCAGGAGCTGCTCTGCCTCCACAGCGTTCCCCGCTGCGACCGATTTGGAGGCGCATGACACACATGAGATCGGTAGTGGCCGCTGAGGGCTGAAACCCTCACGGTCTTATTAAATGGCAGCCAATTACAACAGTTTCAGCCCTCAACAGTTTCATGGTCTTTTCACTAAGAGCTTCAGGGTCTTGAATCAGCCTCCAGGCTTGCTTAGCCAACCTCTGAACCCTAACCCGCTCTGATATTTTGGCATAGTTAGCACATCCCATGATACCCTTGCCACCTTCATTTCACCATTCTTGCTGCCCCAATTTTTTTCTCAGCGTCATGCCAATGTGCTGGCATGAGCTCCTTGGCAGAAGAAAACACGACATTGAGAAAGTAGGGACAGCTTGAGCTACAGAATTGATTAAAATTCCATTCCCAGTTGAAGCCATGCACTTCTTGATCCATGCATCCACATACGTTACCCCACAGCCTATCTTTGATGTACTTGAAGGAGTCATTTTTTTATTTACCAACATCCGAAGGAAGTCCTAAATACCTCTTCGATAGAGATTCATTGGGCACATCAAGAATCCCTTTGATTGTCACTTTGCGGCCTTGTGGGCTCCCTTTGCTGAAAAAGGAATAATACTTGACTTGGATAGATTGACACGCCGTCCGAAAGCGTTACAATAATATTGGGTAATCTCATTCATGGTGTTAGCACTCTCTTCATTGGCCTTGAATTAATAATAAACAATCATCCGCGAAAGGAAAATGATTGACCGGAGGTGCACCCGGTGCAACAACCACTCCTTCACTTGATCATTCCTACTGTGAGCCCTCAATAAACAAGAGAGGCGCTCGATGGCCACTAGAAAAAGATACAGTGAAATAGGATAGCCTTGACGTATAACTCTCGAGGGCTGAAACTGTTGTAATTTTCTGCCATTTAATAACACCGTGAAAGATACCGCATTGCATAATTTTTTGCAACCCATTGAGAATTAAATCCCATTTTAACATTACGGCTTGCAAATATATAGCTCCATTCAACTCAATCATAAGCCCTCATCATGTCCACTTTCAGAGCACAAAACACATTGTTCTTACTTCTGTTTCTTTTCATAAAATGCAAGCACTCATATGCAGCAATAATATTATGAGCAAAGAACCTTCCACGGACAAACCCGGACTACTCAAGAGAGGTAATCTCCGGTAAAATCCTCTTCAACCGATTAGCATAAACTTTTGATATAATCTTCAAACACAGGCTGCCATTCATGAAGCATACTTAAAGGGTGGGGATCATATACTTTAGTGGGCTTGGTCAATCTGGACAAGTTGGACCTCTCTGGCCCGACCATATAAAAGTGAAATGTGGATGCCCCACAACTTTAGGAATTGGTCTTACTGGGTTGGCAACAATTCTGTAGCGTACTCCATGATACGGATGTGCCGTTTTTTTCCATTGCCAATAAATCATGTGCTTCTCGGGTATCACTAAAATATTTGGTCAAAACATTTATCATGTCGTCTTCAGTATTTGGTCTGTCTTCTCTTGCAGATCTCTTTTGAATCACCAAAATAATGGCCCTTCTTTCTACAAGTGATGCAAATCAATTAACCTCCCGCTTTGGTTCATTATTTGCATTTGTTGAATATATGTTGAGCATATCACCATACCTTTTGATAGGGCTTTCTTAGAACATACATATTTACTTATTTTCTACCCATCACAAGGGCTCAGTGGTTCACGGTTTTTTAAATGTGCTTATATAACTTTAAAAAGTATTAATACTTCTTAAAAAAATTAATTTAAAATGTGTTCATGCCTTTTGAAAAATGTTTATGCAATTTTTAAAAATTGCCCGTGCATTTAAATTTTTGCGTAGTTTAAAAAAGGGTTCATGTATTTAAATAATGTTCATGTAATTTAAAAAATGTTCACTCTTTTTTCAAAAGTGCTTGTAATTCTAAAAAGTGTTGACGTGTTTAATTTTTGTAATTTAAAAAGTTTCATGCATTTTAAGTCAATGTGATTTCAAAAGTGTTGACATGTGTTAGAAGAATGTTCTTGCATTTTCAGAAAAAAATAATACAATTTATAAGCGAGTGGGAGTATAAGAGATAATGTATGGGCCAAGTGTATTGTGTAGCTCACGGAGGGCAGCCCTCACAACCAGCTCGATGAGATTAGTTTTAAAGGTTTAAACATTCCCTTGCGCTGTTGTGGCTCAATTGCGGGTGTGTTGTGCGTTGGCCAAGATCATCGTACTAGAATTGATCACCTTCAAACGCATTGCAATTAGGTAGACACCATGACCACTGCCCAAGGATGGGAAGGAGTACAATTTGAACTATAGGACATTGACCTTTGGAGGGGTCATGAGTTGTGTTTAATGAGCTAGGCACATATGATTATTTCTCCCGGTGCAACGCACCGGCATATTTGCTAGTGACTAACCTGTACCGATATTCACCTGCAAAAAAAACCAGTACAGATATAAGATATTATTTTATAATTTTTTTCAAATATACATGTCAATAAAGACCGATATATCAACTAACTATTCAACACGTTATGTCCACCAACATAAACCGATACCTAATTTTTCTTTCTTAAATTTTTGAAAAAATAAAACTAGACATTTACAAGTTATGTATAATTTATGCAAAAAAAACACATATATAATGTAATTCTTATATTTAGGTAAGAATTTCATGTGTCTTTAGCAACTTATTTCATATCAACAAGTCAAAAGACTTGAGATCGTATGTTTATTTTGCTAAAGTTATTATAATAAAAATGCATGATATGACAAAAAATATAAACAAAGGGTGGATATTTTTAGACATTCAGAATAATGCAACTACACATTAATTAAAACAAAATATGTCACACAACATTACTTATAAGTTATAGTTAGTAAAAAGTTGGACATATTTACAGAATAGTTGGCCAATACGAAAGTTCTCCAACATTTTAATAAACCGGCATAACAAAACATATATCTTACCTCGGCAACATAGCCCTCCACACATTAATTAAAAATAAGCTATTGTCAGTAGACAGCTGGACATATTTATACATAATATTTTTAGACATTCAAAATAGTACAACTACGCATTAATTAAAACAAAATACTTCACACAACATAACTTATAAGTTATCGTCAGTAGACAACTGAATATATTTATACATAATATAGTTGGGAGAGAGGCATTTTGGTGGCCGAGCTACCTGGTGGCTGGAATCTCTGCCGTGTAGTATAGCATCACAATGTGTGATGCCTTGTTTTCTCGTGTGTACTAGATCGTCGACGCCGCGCGTTGTTGCACCCATCCAATTTGGCATTATAATATTAGTGATTGATGCACCCAATCCATTTTGATAATGGAATATAGGAATTTGTAAATATGTGTGGGATTTGGCCATAATAACTTTACTCATAATGTATTTTAGAAATCACTTCAACCAATCTATAGATAAGCTATGGGATATTACCAGCTATCAAATGTAAAACTTGTATAATGATCTAACCTTAAATCATTTCTACGAGGACATGAAAACACAACACTGCTAAAAGACCTGACGTTACTTCCATAACTTATAGGGTGATGTGTTATAGCCCCAACAGCATATAGCCCCATATAGTCCCGTCCTTAGATCACGATAGCGTGCGTTGCTGCACCCGTCTATTTTGTTAATAGATTGATAGGAAAGATACACTAGTGGAAAACAGGGCTTTGGTTGAGGCCTGAGTAAGGGCATTAATCCCGGTTCACTCACGAACCAGGACCAAAGGGGGCATCAGTCCTGGTTCGTGAGGCCAGGGCGCCGGCCGGGCCTCGGGGGCCATTGATCCCGGTTCGTCTGACCCCTTTGGTCCCGGTTCCAGACAGGGACCGGGACCAATGGGCCTCGCTCCTGGCCCACAACCTTTAGTCCCGGTTGGTAGCTGGAACCGGGACCAAAGGTTGTCATTTAGTCCCGGTTTTAGCCACAAACCGGGACTAAAGAGAGGCCTATATATACCCCCGCCCCTGCCCGCGAGCAGAGCCACTGCTCTGTTTTTTTGGCCGGCCGTGGGAGAGCTTTGTGGTGCTCTAGCTCACCTCCTATGCACATGAGGTGTTCGATGAAATGCCCGAGCCACACTTAAGCTTTCTCCTCTCGAAGCTCCTTGTCCAAGCTCCATTTTCCTCAAGATTTGTCTAGGTTTGGCGGTTCGTCCTGTCCCGTCCCCGTCCTCACCGCCGTCGATCGCCCGCGCCGATCTCATCGCCGGCACCACCGTGGTGAGCCTCTTGTTCTTATCTTCTTTCTAAAAGAAAAAAATTCTTACTTGTATGATTTAGATAGATACTTGTATAATTTTCTTACTTTTATTATTGTTTGTTATTATATAGTGCGATGGTTTTGGTATCTGCCTTCATCGGCCCTCGTCCTGTCTATGATTCGGATGTGGTATATATTATTTTTTATAACTATTTGGTTCATTTAGTGTTTATGACAATTATGCCGACCAACGTGACATAGATGTTTTTATCTAGGAGGTATGTGAACCAGAAATTCCAACCGACCCTATTGTCGAGAGGTTAAATATAGTTGAAAAAGAAAACAATTACTTGAAGAAAAAATTGAAAAGAATTGAGGAGGAGAAGATGAGATTGGATTTGCATGTTGCGGATGTCGTCGATGATCACAAGATCAAAATGGATGCAATGCGCTTAATGATTAGAAAGATTAGAAAATATGCCATTCATACTGAGGCTTGGTATCATTATGCCGTTGGATCAATTGTTACCTTAGTTGCGATTATGATCGCATTTGTTGTTGCATTGAAATGTTTTACATAGTTTCAATGTATGGTTTAATTAGATGCTCTAGAGAGCTATATGTTGTTCAATGAGAACTATGTATGAACTTTATGTATTTATTTTTTCAGTAATAACATTTGATCACTACTGTACTTTGGTTTTAATGTGATGATGAACTTCTATTAATTTGGTCACTTCTCTATTCATGATGTTCTGTAATGGTTTTTGACACACTTAATTATATATAATGCACGCAGATGAACCAGCAATGGATGTACGGTAACAGACGCACCTCCGAGTACATTAAGGGCGTGCATAATTTTCTCGAAGTGGCTGAGGCAAACAAGCAGAATGGTTTTATGTGTTGTCCATGCCCTAGATGTGAGAATACGAAGTCTTACTCTGACTCAAAAACCCTTCACATCCACCTGCTTGAGAAGGGCTTCATGCCACACTATAATGTTTGGACCAAGCACAGAGAAAGAGGGGTTATGATGGAAGACAACGAAGAAGAAGAGGATGATGACATCTATGTGCCCCCTGAATACGGTGATGCTGCAACGAGGGAAGCTGAAGATCAAGAGGAACCAGATGATGTGCCCGATGATGATCTTCGCCGGGTCATTGTTGATGCAAAGAGACAATGCCAAAGTGAAAAGGAGAAGTTGAAGTTCGATCGCATGTTAGAGGATCACAAAAAAGGGTTGTACCCCAATTGCGAAGATGGCAACACAAAGCTCGGTACCACACTGGAATTGCTGCAATGGAAGGCAGACAATGGTGTATCTGACAACGGATTTGAGAAGCTACTGAAAAAATATTGAAGAAGAAGCTTCCAAAGGATAACGAATTGCCTGATAGTACGTACGGAGCAAAGAAGGTTCTATGCCCTCTAGGATTGGAGGTGCAGAAGATACATGCATGCCCTAATGACTGCATCCTCTACCGCGGTGCGTACGAGGATTTGAACGCATGCCCAGTATGCGGTGCATTGCGGTATAAAATCAGACGAGATGACCCTGGTGATGTTGACGGCGAGCGCCCCAGAAAGAGGGTTCCTGCCAAGGTGATGTGGTATGCTCCTATAATACCATGGTTGAAACGTCTGTTCAGAAACAAAGAGCTTGCCAAGTTGATGCGATGGCACAAAGAGGACCGTAAGAAAGACGGGAAGTTGAGAGCACCCGCTGACGGGTTGCAGTGGAGAAAAATCGAGAGAAAGTGGGGGGACATTGCAGGTGATGCAAGCAACGTATGGTTTGGTTTAAGCGCGGATGGCATTAATCCTTTTGGGGAGCAGAGCAGCAATCATAGCACCTGGCCCGTGACTCTATGTATCTATAACCTTCCTCCTTGGCTGTGCATGAATAGGAAGTTCATTATGATGCCAGTTCTCATCCAAGGCCCTAAGCAACCCGGCAACGACATTGATGTGTACCTAAGGCCATTAGTTGAAGAACTTTTACAGCTGTGGAATGGAAAAGGTGTACGTGAGTGGGATGAGCACGACCAGCAGGAATTTGACCTACATGCATTGCTGTTTGTAACCATCAATGATTGGCCTGCTCTCAGTAACCTTTCAGGACAGACAAACAAGGGATACCCCGCATGCACGCAATGTTTAGATGACACCGAAAGTATATATTTGGACAAATGCAGGAATAATGTGTACCTGGGGCATCGTCGATTTCTTCCGACCAACCATCAATGTCGAAAGAAAGGAAAGCATTTCAAAGGCGAGGCAGATCACCGGAAGAAGCCCGTCGTCCGTACTGTTGATCACATACTTGCTATGGTCAATGATTTACAAGTAATCTTTGGAAAGGGTCCCAGCGGACTATCTGTTTCGAATGACGCTGAGGGACGCGCACCCATGTGGAAGAACAAATCTATATTTTGGGACCTACCCTATTGGAAAGACCTAGAATCTTTGCGTGAACCTGCTAGGCTTCTTGGGCGTGTATGGGAAGACAAAAGATACACCGGAGGCACGGGAGGACCAGCAACGTGTGCACGAAAAATACGGCTTGCCTCCAAAGCAGTATGAAGGTCCTGCGAGCTACGCTCTTACCAAAGAAGAGAAGGAAATCTTCTTTTAATGCCTGCTCAGTATGAAGGTCCCGTCTGGCTTCTCGTCGAATATAAAGGGAATAATAAATATGGCAGAGAAAAAGTTCCAGAACCTAAAGTCTCATGACTGCCACGTGATTATGACGCAACTGCTTTCGGTTGCATTGAGGGGGCTTCTACTGGAAAACGTTCGATTAGCCATTGTGAAGCTATGTGTATTCCTCAATGCAATCTCTTAGAAGGTGATCGATCGAGAAATCCTACCAAGGTTAAGGAGTGATTTGGCGCAATGTCTTGTCAGTTTCGAGCTGGTGTTCCCACCATCCTTCTTCAATATCATGACGCACGTCCTAGTTCATCTAGTCGACGAGATTGCCTTTTTGGGCCATGTATTTCTACACAATATGTTCCCCTTTGAGAGGTTCATGGGAGTCTTAAAGAAATATGTTCGTAACCGTGCTAGGCCAGAAGGAAGCATCTCTATGGGCCATCAAATAGAGGAGGTCATTGGGTTTTGTATTGACTTCATTCCTGACCTTAAGAAGATTGGTCTCCCTCAATCGCGGTATGAGAGGAGACTGACTGGAAAAGGCACGCTAGGAGTGGACTCAATAATATGTAGGGACGGGCATTCTTGGTCTCAAGCACACTACACAGTTCTACAGAATTCTACCTTGGTGACCCCGTATGTCAATGAACACAAGAATATTCTGCGCTCCAAACACCCGGAGCAGTGTGACGACTGGATTACATGTGAACACATCAGAACTTTCGGCAGTTGGTTGCAAACACATCTCATGGGTGACAACACTGTTTCTGATGAGCAGTACTCGTTGGCCAGGGGACCATCTCCGACTGTATTGACTTACAAAGGGTACGAGATAAATGGGAATACATTTTACAGAATCGCCCAAGATCAAAAGAGCACCAACCAAAACAGTGGTGTCCGCTTTGATGCAGCAACCAAGAGGGGAAAGGACACATATTATGGTTACATAGTGGACATATGGGAACTTGACTATGGACATGATTTTAAGGTCCCTTTGTTTCAGTGCAAATGGGTCAATCTGTCAGGAGGCGGGGTACAGGTAGACCCACAGTACGGAATGACAACAGTGGATCTGAACAATCTTGGGTACACAGACGAACCATTCGTCCTAGCCAATGATGTGGCGCAGGTTTTCTATGTGAAGGACATGCCTACCAAACCGAGAAAAAGAAAAGATAAGGAAGCGAATACATCATACGATGAGCCAAAGCGCCACATAGTTCTTTCAGGAAAAAGAGATATCGTGGGAGTGGAGGGCAAGACAGACATGTCTGAAGATTATGAAAATTTTCATGAAATTCCTCGCTTCAAAGTCAAGGCTGACCCAAGCACCCTGTTAAATGATGAAGATTATCCATGGTTACGGCGCAATAAGCAAAGGACACAAGCGAAAAAAAAGTGAAGACTTTCTCTCCATAACTATTATGATGATGCCTTTGATCTAGAATATCACTGCAGTTACATGTGAAGAAATGAAATGCCTTTTGTAACAGATGAGTTTTCGTATGAAACCTTGATACTTCGAAAGAGATTGTCCATTTTGTACACGAAGTGCATCCAGCTTTTGCCGTAACCCTCTCAACTTTTTAGCACATGCTATGTGGGTGAAATGATGATACCATGCCAACTTTCAACCTTTTCAGAGTTCATTTGTAGTGCTTTTCAATTTCAGGGTCATTGAGCTCAAAAAAATCAGTAAATGCATGAAAAATACTAAATGATGTCAGAAAGGGTTGAAAAAATGATGATGTGGCTTTGAATGGTGCATTTTGAACACACAAAAAGTCTGGAGTTCAAATAAGTTCAAAAAAATGAAATCCCTTTGTAACAGATGAGTTTTCGTTCGAAACCCTGATACTTCGAAAGAGATTGTCCATTTTGTACATGAAGTGCATCTAGCTTTTGCCGTAACCCTCTCAACTTTATAGAACATGCTATATGGGTGAAATGATGATACCATGCCAACTTTCAACCTTTTCAGAGTTCATTTGTAGTGCTTTTCAATTTCAGGGTCATTTAGCTAAAAAAATCAGTAAATGCATGAAAAATACCAAATGAAGTCAGAAAGGGTTGAAAATTGATGATGTGGCTTTGAATGGTGCATTTTGAACACACAAAAAGTCTGGAGTTCAAATAAGTCTTCAATAGCAAAAAGAATCAACAAAAAAGCTTTTATAAAACTCTAATAGCAAAAGGAATCAACTAAAAAGATTTTATAAACCTCTAGTATTTTTGAAACTAAAATTATATAAAATTTATGGAACTAAAATTATCAAAGTATTTTTTGTTCAAAACATTAATAGCAAAAAGAATTTTCATAAAGAATTTTTTTGTTAGAAACTTTAATAGCAAACTAAAATAACAAAATCTGTTTTTGATTAAAACAGACATTTAAAATAACCTAAAAATTACCAAATTGAATATAATGATAAAACACAGTAATATTACATAGCAGGAAAAAGAATCACTCAAAAATCTATTTTTTATAGTAAAGTTATTCACAAACTAGTGATTCACACAAATTTCAAAGAATTTAAATTTAAACTATAAAAATTTGAAAACTAATGGCACTAACAGAAAGTTTACAAGTTTTGTGACCTAAAAGCAAAAAGAATCACTGAAAAACTATAAGTATTTAGCTGTAAGTAGAAACAAAAGAAAATAAATAAAGCAAAAAACAAAAAAATGGAAAAAAAATTAAAAAAATGCCGCCTACTGGGCCACCACGGCCTGAATACGACTAGAAACCCAACCAGCTAGTTGGGCCAGGATTCAGGCCCGCAGAAGGTCCAGTAGGCCCACAGGCAGCTATAGAGTGTTTAGGCCCGTAAGCCTGCATTAGATAGGAGCTCGACAGGGAAGGCGCATGCACGCTTATAAACCAGTCCCGACGCCTCTCAGGTAGCGAGGTGGGACTAAACATCCACCGCACCGTGGCTGTGCCAGGCATAGGCTATTGGTCCCGGTTGGTGGCTCGAACCGGGACCAATGCCCACCTTTGGTCCCGGTTCGTGCCACCAACTGGTTGGTGGCACGAACCGCGACCAAAGGGAGGCATTGGTCCCGGTTTGTGGCACGAACCGGGACTAAAGGTGTGGGTATATAAGCCCACACTTAGAGATTTTTACAGTTTCATCCGCCAGTTCCCCCGATGACGCCGAGCTCATCCACGCCGCCAGGCTGCCCCGAAGCCGTCCGCCGCCCCCGTCGTCGCCGTCGCCGCACCCCTGCCCCGCCGTCGCCGTCGCCGTCGTCGTCCCCGAGCCCGCAGGCCTGCCCCGCCCCCGAGCGCGCCCGGCCGCGCCCCTGCCCCGGCCCGCCCCCGCCGTCGCCGTCGCCGGCGTCCTCGCCGCCCCCGCCATCGTCGTCGCCGTCGCCGGCGCCCTCGCCGCCCCCGCCGTCGCCCTCGGCTCGCTGCATAGCATTTTTTTTATATGTTGATTTTTTTTATATGATGAATTTTTTATATGTTCATATATAATGTATGTATGTGGCTATATGTATGTGTGGATGGATGTATATATGATGTTTTTTTGTTCATAGCATTTTTTTGTTCATATATGTATTTTTTTTCATATATGTGGCTATATGTATTTTTTTGTTCATAGCATTTTTTCCATGTATGTATGTGGCTATGTATGTATGGATGGATAGCATTTTTTTTGTTCATAGAAATTAGTTAAAATTTACCAAGTTACTAAGTTAAAATATTCATATATTCAAAATGAGGGGTGAGCGTCGTTGTCGATCTACCCCCTCCCCGATAACTTCGACATGAGGGGGGACGTCGGACATGCATGAGAGAGAGGTGGTCCGCTCGTCGGACATGTCATGTGGAATTTTTTTTTGTTCATATAGAAAACTCCGGTTACTTCGACATGAGGGGGGACGTCGATCAACCCCCTCTCGCCCGACCAACTCTCGAGTCCACCCAAACCGGGACTGAAAAAGCGTTGTCGAGGCCACCCCAAACCGGAACAAGTCTAGATATATCAGAAAAACAAGTCTAGATATATCGGACGATATGTAGATATGTCGGATATCGGGTTTGCTTTCTAATAAAGAATTGTTCATCTATGTATCATTTTATATTGCGGTGGACATATCGGGCGACCAACTCGAGGCCACACCCAAACCCTAGAAAAAAAAAGCGTTGTCGATTTCCTACCCCCTCCCGCCCCTATCCGACAAACTCTCGAGGCCACCCAAACCCCTAGAAGAAAACTCCGGTAACTTCGACATGAGGGGGGACGTCGATCAACCCCCTCTCGCCCGACCAACTCTCGAGTCCACCCAAACCGGACTGAAAAAGCGTTGTCGAGGCCACCCCAAACGGAACAAGTCCTAGATATATCGGAAAAACAAGTCTAGATATATCGGACGATATGTAGGTATGTCGGATATCGGGTTTGCTTTCTAATAAAGAATTGTTGTCATCTACGTATCATTTTATATCGCGGTGGACATATCGGGCGACCAACTCGAGGCCACACCCAAACCCTAGAAAAAAGCGTTGTCGATCTCCTACCCCCTCCCGCCCCTACCCGACAAACTCTCGAGGCCACCCAAACCCCTAGAAGAAAACTCCGGTAACTTCGACATGAGGGGGGACGTCGATCAACCCCCTCTCGCCCGACCAACTCTCGAGTCCACCCAAACCAGGACTGAAAAAGCATTGTCGAGGCCACCCCAAACCGGAACAAGTCTAGATATATTGAGGCCACCCAAACCCTGAAATTAAGTATAACCCCGGCCCGATAACTTCGACATGAGGGGGGACATCGGACATGCATGAGAGAGGCGGTCCGCAACTAATCCATTGCTCATATATGCATATGATTCCTTGTTGTGATATTAGCTAGGTCTATGTTTGCCACTAATATATCCATCTCTCATGTTTGTATATTGCCATGTTGTAATATTTGCAGAAACTATGGACAGAGACTTAGAACAAGAAGAGTTGTTTGGGGATATAATCCGCGACGGAGGTGATCCCTTGTCGTTTCTCAATGACACCGATGGTCAGGAAGGAGAGGATGACGGCTCCGGTAATCCAACAATGGAGGAGGAAGGAGATCATGACGGCTCCGGTGACTGAATGGCGGAGGAAGAAGACCATGATGACGGCTCCGGTGACCGAACGAAGGAGGGAGCTGTTGCAAAGTCCGGCGAGGTATATATATTAATCCCGCTTGTGCTGACTTGATGCATTAATTGTTTTGGTATGTACATATATTAACGCTTCTTTCTTCTTTTATAGCCCTCCGGATCGAGCCAAACTTCCGTAAGGAGACGAGGCCCGAAGAAAAGGTTGCGCCAGGATGAAAGGTTCACGATCACAGATATCGCGGACGATGGCGAACCGATTGCTCCCAAGCGGACCAAGGATGCATTTGTACATCAGTGCAGAGCTATTGTTAGGGACACCGTCCCGATCAGCGTCCAGCAATGGAATAAGAGTAAGGACGACCCTGAAGTATCTTATGTCCAGGAGAGACTGAAAGGTGATCTTTGGACCTCGCTGATGGCAAATTTCAGCCTACCGCCAGAGAAGGATCCGAATAAGCCAGTTATAGAGCCAAATGTCAAGGCGTTTGCTCTTAAGAAGATGGCAGACCTATTCAGGAACTGGAAGAAAGAGTTGAACACAAAGTTTATCGACAAAGGGAAGACTCCAGAATTCACCGGTCGATATGAGAAGATAAGAGATCACTCGCCCGCATTTGTGGCCTACAAGGAATCGGAGAAGGGTAAGAAAAGGTCAGAGACAAACAAGAAAAATGCTGCAAAGAAGAAGTATCACCATCACACGGGGTCAGGTGGCTACTACAAAGCCCGGCCGTTGTGGGACAAAGCTGAGCAAGACCTGCTTGCTAAAGGGGTCCAACCAGCGACATTGAACTGGCCAGATCATTCAAGGACTTGGTTCTTCGGGGTTGAGGGAACTTTGGACCCAGAAACAGGGGAGTGTCGTTGGACGGATGAGCAACTTGCAATACCCATCAAGAAGCTTCAGGAATATATCAGGGCAGCGCAGGAAGGGACGTTCATTCCCGACAGAGAGAAGGACGAGCTGACTGAGGCCCTCGGGAATCCTGAGCATCCTGGACGAACACGAGGCACACTAGGCTCCATTCCGTGGGTGGTTGGGTTTCCCGACAGCGGTGGTTACAAAAGCCGAGAGAGAAAGAGGAAAGCAGAAGTGAGCGAAATGGAGAAGCTCAATGCAAGAATAGCAAAGCTAGAGGAACTTGCAGCTACCGGCCAACCATCTCAACGGCACGAAGATCCTTGCTTCGACGCTGCCCAAGAAGTTACCCCACCATCTCAGCGGAGAAGCAGCGTGGCTTCCACGGAGCTCGTTCAGCCTAATTTCACGACTCCTCGCTACCCCGTGGATACTATCACGGAGGCTCAACATTGCGAGCTAATGACGAAATGGTAGAACCTGACTTTGAAGGCGGCTGTCGGCTCTGTTGCACCTCCTCAAGCTGACGGAACTTTTCACTACCGTCCGATTCCACATGGCTATGCTGTTTGTGACGGTGGATGAAATAATGGAGGGATTTGAGGAGTTGGAGCTTGACTACCCTACAGGTGAAGGGGAGAATCATCTGGTTTATGCTTTGAGGAGTACCTGTCTATGGAGGAAGGAGTACATCAAGCTTCCAAACTGGACGCCTCCTCCTCCTCCTTCTCCTCCGACGAGTCAGGGCACTCCTCCTCCTCCTCCGGTGAGTGATCAGGGCACTCCACCTTCTCCGGCGCGTGAGGGCACTCCGCCTCCTCCGGCGCGTCGGAGCACTCCGCCTCCTCCGGCGTGTCAGCGGACTCCGCCGCGTCAGCAACGGCGCAAGAGAGATGCCGCCGCTCCGGCGGCTAGCAGTACAAGAGGCGGGAAGAAATTCAAAGCTGGTCCAAGCCTGAAGCCTCTTCCAAAGTTACCATATGAGAGGACTGACAAGGAAACCGATGAAATTGTGGCAGTCGAAGTGCAGGCCCATTTTGAACGGAAACCTCCACCTTCGAAGGAAAAGGCAGATCCGGTGAAAGTGAAGCGCACTCTGGATGCCCTGAAGTGACCACCACCGCCTCCACCGCAATCCAACTATGAGCGCATTATTGAAAGGACATATAAGGAAGCGTAGCGGTCGGGAAGTACTAGCAGTGATGCAAGGCTAGCAAAACGAAAAAGTGGGAAAACAATTCCCCAGCTCGGCGAACAGGCGAAGCAAACGTGCCCCCCGCTCAAGGTGTCTAGGGATATCGTCACTAATCATCCGGGGCTAGAGCCCGGTACCAATCCTGCTGATTACCTGGGCGATGATGTACACTTTGAAATGTTAGAGGTAGTAGATATCTTCAGATACGAGTACGGGAAGCCTCTCGTCAAACCTAATCATCCTCCTCTAACAACGATGATGCGAAGATTGCATGAATGGTACATGGATACCTGCAGGAAGTCTGGGAAGGATAGTTTGATGCTGGGAATTAAAGAGGAGCACGACCTCGTTGGAACTGAGGTGATGCATGTTGAATTTGTGGAGTTATTCCAGTTATTCAATCAAGACGCCCTCGACACACAACTCATTATTTGCTACTGTCTGTAAGTATTACCTCTGTAATTAAGTCTCTAATTATCCTCACTATATTATGCAGACTGAAGGTCGTCGAATGCAAAAAAGCACAAATCTATGACATTGGGTTCATTAACCCAAATACCATAAATGAATGGTTGGTTCAAAACAGAGTCAAAGATACTGAGGACAACTTGCTAAAATCGTTACTTCGAAATCAAAACAAAGGAAAAATACTCTTTCCTTACAACTTCAAGTGAGTGTTACTGTCTTGTGCATATTCGATTTCGCTTACTCGAGGTTATAATAATGTAATTGATGAGTTATGCATGCGTGCGCAGCTTCCACTTTATTCTGCTAGAGATTAAGCTTGACCGGGGAGTAGTAACTGTCTTAGACTCGAGACGAAAAGATCCCCAGGACTATGCGGACATGACTGCAATGCTCCAGAAGTAAGTTCAATCGATCATTATCGCACCATATCGGCAACTTTGTTCATTTCCGGATATCAAGTAATTATTTTCTTTGTCTGGCAGGGTTTGAAAAGAGTTCATCGAAATGGTTCCGGGACTGCCGAGGGAGCTGCGATTTACACACCCGAAAGTAAGTAGTACTAGCTAATTCCGCGCATCTCCCATTGATTCTAGTTTCATCAATACCATTTATCATGCTTGATTATCAGTTTGATTGAACTCTATTCTCGTAAAGTGTTTGTGGCAGGAAGGCGGGAATAATTTATGTGGATACTACATTTGCGAGTTCATCCGCCATTCGACCTCTGAGTGGGGCTACTTTGACCGATAATATGAAGTACGTAAACAATAATATTCACAATTTTATTTTATTACCATCATTTGTGTTGAGTTTCATTCATATATATGTATTGACCTCCTTCTTTAAATTAGATGTGTCAGATGCGGGATGAACTCCTACCACATGATCGCATACGAGCAATTCAATAGGAATTGGGGGGATTCTTTCTTGACCACGTCATAAATGAGAAGGGAGAATACCATCTGAAAATTGAAATGGATTTTAGATGTTAGGGATTGTAAGAGATGTTATATTGTATATATGTAGTAGCGTCGGATAGATATACGAAAACTTGTTGTTCGACCAATCTCTCGGAGAAAGAGAGGTCATTTCTCTCTGTATATGTTCATGACGATCTTGTGTAATTAATGGTTCCTTCATTTGCTTACTAGCTAGCAGGTCAAGTTCTCTCTATATGTATAGTAGCTAGCGTCGACCAAGCACGGAGAGAGAGAGGTCACTTCTCTCTATTAGCTAGCTAACACAAATGGAAAACCCATAAATTAAAACCATCAAAACCCATAACCCCCCCCCCCCCCCGTGTTTCAAAAACAAAAAACAAAAACCCCAGCGCCTGCGAGGTGCTGACGCGTGGCTTCCTTTTGGTCCCGGTTGGTATTACCAACCGGGACTAAAGGTCCTCCTGCCTGGGTGCCCCGCAGCGGCCACGTGGAGCCCCTTCTGTCCCGGTTCGTAAGCGAACCGGGACTAAAGGTTTTGGGCTTTAGTCCCGACCCTTTAGTACCGGTTCCAGAACCGGGTCTAAAGGCCCTCTAGAACTGGGACTAGTTCCCTGTTTTCTACTAGTGATATATGGTGACACAAAACATAAAGGTTGCTTTTACATAAACCAACTCATTCATTTGTTAGCTGAATGGGGGGATTTTAATTGTTATGCGCAGTGAAACAATATGGTACATGCCCGCCTATTTTGTCAATAGATTGATAGGAAAATTCATAGATATATGGTGACACAAAACATGAAAGTTGCTTTTACATAAACCAACTCATTAATTGGTTCGTTTAATGGGGGGATTTTAATTGTTTTACAGTGAAACAATGTGGTAGTAAGGGACGCTAGAAATACATGAGAAGATGTAAATATATTATAATTCCCTAAAAGTTCATGTTTAAGATCCATTCGAGCCAGTTCTTGCCAAAGGACCATAGGTTTAGAGATAGTACATCAAGGTTTCAAAATGTGGTAAGGATATCTTGTACAGAGGAGGAACCCCCTTGATATTTCTAAGAGTTGCAATTTTTCTTCGAGGAAGAAGAGCACTCATTCATGCCTTGAAAGCTACATCTACAACAGTATGGAACCTGATAGCATCCATTTGACATAATTTGAGTAGTTCATATTACAATGTTTCAAGTGTAAAACTCTATATAACCAAAGCACAAACACACCAAACATTGTTCTGAATGGAGATTATTGCAACCATCTGGCACCTATAGTGAACATGAAGATAGCTTTAAAATATCAGAAAATGAGTTTCTCTAACCTTCATATCTGGGGAAGGAGATAGGTTTACAATCATAATAGTTACATTACTTACGAGCTCTAATACCACGCATCTCTACGGATGTTTGGCTGTATGTTTTATGTTTGGCTATATGTACAGTGGTTTATATGCACAAATAACTTGGTTACGAAAAACAGAGAAGATATCAACCTATGCACAATTACAAACAAATATTAGGATAGTATACCACAATAATCAGTATGATAGCTCAGGCAGTGTCCACCTTTTTTTCTGATATACTGATCACAGAATTTGGATTTTATACTCTGAAGAAATTAAATGATTGTCACTTAGCATAACAATATCTTTAAAACAAGCATGTATATAGAAGGTGCAGTTTCATACAAGCACAATACCAGCTTTTTTACTGCCTGTGCAATCATCTCCTGAGCTTTATCCTCCGGTACCTAAGGCAGACAGACCTGAAATCAGATCAAGAACAATAATACACGCACATCACAATACTTACTTCCTTGGGAAAGCCTGCCGTGCAACGAAGAAATCAAAAAAATGAAGAAAAGGAGTAAAAGAAATAAGCATGCATGTTACAAACGTTCGGCTTCAAATTATCTGTAAGAGAGACCTACCTCTTGTTTCATCATGGAATAGCCATCCTCTATGGCATATTTCATAACATTGAGTTAGTTGTTGTGACAGAAACTTTGTTTAGTTTATAGACTTCCTTGAAAGCAGCTTCGAAACTCTCCTGTGAATTTTTGAGTTAAAAAAAAATTACTATATAAATATACAAGGTCCATTAACACCAAGAATTAATCATAATTACATGGATACTCAACAAGTGTGCAGAAGACTGGGTTACAATGATGAATGCTAAGCTTTCGTTGAGTGACCCTCTTTGAAATCTCAAAACTAAAAAATAAAACCATTGTGCCCATCACATCAAGTAGCATCAATGCTCATGTAAGCAAGACAATCCTCATTGGAAAAATGAAACTATTAGATGAAAAAATACACTGAAATTAATTAAGTTAGTACTGTAACCGTTACACCAACCAGCATCAATGCTCATGTAAGTAAGACAATCCTGCATCGAAAGAATGAAACTATTAGATGAATAAACACACTGAAATTAAGTTAGTGAGTATGCAAGGGATCAAGCTAAATGACTCTTGATCTTGGAAAAGCGAGTGGTGATCTTAGTTCCTTAATAAATTCATCTGGTGCATATTTTGTCTCACTAATGAACAGAGGAATTAGCATGGTGCTGCAACACATACAGAACATTGTGATTCCCTGATTTTTATTGTGGTCATGTACTTAACAGTAGGAGATGAACACATAATTGGTAGACAATATTTCAACCACTGTACGAAATTAAGAAAGACAGGTTGTCAGTTCTCTAATGAATATCTCAATATTTTCCTGAATCAGTTGAGCAGAACTACTCCCTCCGTCCCAAAATTCCTGTCTTAGATTAGTCTAGATACAGGACGGAGGGAGTATGTTGAACACCGGAATCATTGGGTCGAAGAGGAGATCATATGCGAAAGAAAATATGAAGACAGAGGGGCAACCGACCCGACAACCAAGGCGCCGAATTAAAGCAGTGCAACTCTCTAGTGCTGGTTGTTCCCAGGAAGTTGCAGGTGCTCCATGCCGACGGATTCCATGGCATAGGCTTTCGTCACAATGTAGGTACATGTCGCTGCAGGCAAAATCAATCGGTATGAATATGATCGATCATTCAGCAGAAAAAGGACAATCATAATAGATAGATATATAGCAAAGGTAACGTGCCTTAATCGATCTCACCTCTGGACATATTGGAAAGCACCCAGAATCCTCAACTCCCCGTGTGTTGCTTCGTCTCCTAGCACCCTCAAAACGTCAGGTGCATGTGCGCCGAATATGATCTTGTCATGTACCTCCTCCGGGCCGTCAGCCTCCACCGCTCTGTGACCTGCAGTTGCAATGAATAGATACCATCATCATTCTTATTCCTTTTTTTCAGAGGCCAGGCCAGGGATACAATTCTCCTCTCCAGAGAAAAAAATATGGAGTGCAAGAAGAAGATCGAGTAGAACAAAATAAGAATGGGAGCACCTCCTTCAAAACGTAAGACGGATTTAACATGGCAGCTGATTTTAATCTGACAACCCTTGCTCTCCAGCTCTTCCCTTACCTGTGTACATACATAGCACGAGGGCATGGCTGCGGCACCTAGGGTTTGCCGCGCCGCATCGGCTCGATCCGGGCAGGATGCCTCGCCTTGCGTCGATCCCCTCCCGCACCAGAATCCCGCTCGAGCGAGTCGTGGTGGTCGCGGCCGGCTGCCGGCAGCGCCGCGCACTTCCCTTGGATCCCGGTCGAATCGCATGCTAATCACGCCGTCGCCTGGAGGGATCGCCCGCGTCGCCGGGCGCGGCTCGCGCCCTTCGTCTGGTTCCCACTTGGGTGGATTCCCCCGTGACCGATCCACCTCTCTGTCTTTTTTTTTTTGAGAATCCACCTCTCTGTCCAGCGAGCACAACGAGCGCACGAGCACGATCCACCTCCCCTGTCGAGCGAGATAGATGGGCTGCAATAACCGGCCCAGTTTACCAGAGGGCTTGGTTTCGGTCTCTGGAGCAGCAGCCCACAGTGGACAGCTGGGCCAAATTTTACATAGTGCGAGACAGATTGCATCGAGACGTGATCTAACGGCCAGAAACATCTAAATCACGAAAACGGACGGCCAAAAACGCAAATCGCTGAGAGAGCTCGGTTTAGGTGCGATTATACTGTCCTCTCTGGAGCAGCAGCCCACAGTGGACAGCTGGGCCGGATTTTACATAGTGCGAGACAGATTGCATCGAGACGTGATCTAACGGCCAGAAACATCTAAATCACGAAAACGGACGGCCAAAAACGCAAATCGCTGAGAGAGCTCGGTTTAGGTGCGGTTATACTCTCCTTAATACGCTGGCTATTAAATTGCAATACAGTGGTGCCATGGGCTGCGGTGCTATGATTGTACGTGGGCCTCGGGTACACATCGTTCTGCATGCATGTGCCCGCTGTGCTGTTTTGAAAATCCAACATGTAGTTGGTGGTGGAATGGGCTGGTGGGGATATTATTTTTTGTTTTGATGGGCCCATGTGGCGCTGCAGATAGGTTAACTTCCACACAGTGCTCAGTTCTCGTGCGACCATTCATCCCCTTCTCCCTGGTAGCTGGGCGACAGACGATTCGCCATTGATGGCCTGGAGTTCTTCTTTGAGGAAACGGAATCAGGATTAAAAACTGCCGAATCTCGCAATTTATGTTTCTTGTTCTCATGCTTTTCAACAAAAAATGTGTTTAGCAGGTATTTCGTGCCTGAAATTTTTTTTTTTACTGGGCTTCCTGCCCGATTTTGCTACCAATCTTTTTGATTGCTTCGTCTGTGCCTTGTTGTTTGATCTGAGGAGGCCACAGAAGGAAAACCTGCACCAACCCGCCCAAACCGGAATTCAATGAATGATTTTATTTGTTTTTATATGTTGGAAATCCAACTTCAGACTGAATAGTCTGATGTTTGTCGCTTGAAAAGAACAATGCGTGTATCTGTGCTTTATGGATGTCAGGCTGCTAGTATCCATTCCGGATTTTGCAAACCTATGATTGTCTGAACCTGTCTACTGGAAAATTCTCAAGGTCCTCTGTGTTTTGGCTGTTATATTTTTTCAGCTATTTTCATCTGTTCAACTGCCAGACGTCTTTTTTGTTGGTCTCTCAGTTTTTTTATTTTGCGAATACTGGTCTCAGTTTTTTTTAGAAAATATTGGTCTCAGTTAATTCGCATGGTTTTGTTCCATGCAAATGTACACCCATCATGGCAAAAAATGAATTTGTACGCACGGCGTGGCTAGAAATAAAAATAAAATACATATAGCAGTTTATGGAATCATGGGCTGTGCATGTTGTGCGTTTTCGCATAGGAACATGTCGACGGAGTCAATCCCACGTCGTGCACATGCGTGTCTGTCATGGTACAATGTGGGACCGCGCATGGCAATCAAGCCCGGTCCTGAGATTTCAGGGGTCCGGGGCAAGATAACAAAAAGGGGCCCTAAACCCACATAAATATTTTTTCTATTTCAAATGCAAATGAATACTCGTTACACTAGAATTTATGTTGCCTTGTCATGTCGACTATTCAGGAAAACTGGGGTCGTAATCATTCACATAAAATTTTGTCATTCTTGTCAATCAATACTTATAGTTTTTCCATTAGGTGAATTAGTAACCTTTGGTGCCAACTAAATTTTTTATAATCCTATAATTTTTCGCTAGGTTGTTATTCAACAGTAACTATCTAAAGCTAATTCCTCGAAATCCCTAGCAGAAGTACTTTCTTTATTTGTGGGGAATTAGTAGATGTACTTTTCTGGCACTCAATAAACTCGCATGTTCTCTTTTTTTTCTCATTGTTAGATGATATTTTCCAAATAAAATCTTGCTAAATTAGTAACATTCTTGCTACTAGTTAGCACACAAACATACAATACAAGAAATTAAGAACACTGCTAATTGAATTCTATATAAATAGTAAGAAAGAGGCATGGAGCGATGTACCTGGATGGCTAGAAAATAAAAAATTGCAAGCTTTTGCTTCTACTTGCGAGTCAAGAACAGAAATCCGAGTTTCCATTTTCTATTCCCAAACAATATAACAAATTAGAATGTGAGAGAGATATGCACAGGACTAAAAAGAGGAGATTTGCGTTGAATGAAGAGGAGGTTAATGGAATCTCCGAAAATCACAAGTAGACAACGCAGGCGACCTTGGCATTAGCATGGCTGTTTCGTTGCAGAGATGAAGTAGAAAGATGAGAAGACCACGCGCGTGCGGCAAGGCCGGAATTAATCGATCTGTTATAGTTCTTTCCCTTTTTGAGAATCAGTCAATCTGTTACATGGGAAAGAATTATTTCCTAAACATCACACATGTAATAAATCAGTCGATCTGTAACATGGGAAATAATTCATTACCTTTTTGAGAATCAGTCAATCTGTTAACATGGGAAAGAATTCTTTCCTAAAAATCACAATTATTTCCTAAATATCACAACGTAAGGGAACCAAGTCATTAGCCACCGGGGGCCCTTCCTAATCGGGGGCCCGGGGCGGCCGCCCCCCCTGCCCCCCCTCAGGGCCGGCCCTGCATCAGCCCAATACAGTTAGACAAAATCCATGACCGTCCCAGATTCCTCGTCCTTCTCCTTCCTAGATTCGCCCTAAAAAAAAAAATCTCCTTCCCAGATTCCCCCTCAAAGAAAAAAAATCTCCTTCCCAGATTTTGCTTTATCAACGCACCCATTTGTTTGAAAAAGTGCTGTTTTTTTAAGGGGTAAAGCAAACTTTACTGATAAAAAACCACAACTAGTGGGATACAATTTGTGTCATGTGGTTGGTCAAACCAAATATGACGACCAGGAGCTAAAGTAAGAGAAAATCTAGCTAAGCTATGCGCGTCAACATTGACCGGACAACCCTCAAAAGTAAAGATACAATTAAAAGAAGTTGCTCTGGTTTTGATCTCGCTTATGAGTGCTTCAATTCTGTCGTGGCTGCCCAAAATTTTCCCTAGTTCCTCATCGATAAGGGCCCATGAACACCTCGATGTCGTAGATTCCAGCAGGGAGGTTTTTTTCTTAGACAAATTCCGGAGTGCCTCCAAGAGTCTGGTGCGCTGCTGGTTTGGTTGGTTCGTTAGACGTGTATTAGGACTCTCAAGGCACCGTTGGTAGGCTGGCCCAGTAGGATGTGGCTCGTCCTACCGACGTCACCCAAATTTCTTTTTTTCTCCTTTCACTTTTATTTATATTTAAAATTAAATGCATTTATTTCCAAAACTTAAATTTATTTAGGAAATTTGAAAACATGGTTTGAAAAAAATGTTAACATAGTATAAAAAAATATGTTAGCGTAGTTTTAAAAGATGTTGATAACTTCAAAAGCAAAATGTTCTTGACAATAAAAAAAATGTTCCCAATTTCACGAAAATCTATGCAATGTTTTTTTAAATGTTTATACAATGTAGAAAATGGTTTCGTGCCATTAAAAAATGGACATCACATTTGATGGAAATATTTCCACATTTCAAAAAAAATGTGACATTACATTTTTTGTAGGCTATTTATTTGGGATAGAGGAAGTACAAATGTAAAATATTGTCCACGTAATTTAAAACATTATTCATTCCATTAAAATGTCTTTTCATATTTTAATAACATATTCGGTGTTCCCAAATATTATCTTTGAAATTTTAAAAAATAGTTATGCAATTTAAGAAAACGCCCGCATAGTTAAGAAAAATTAGTGCCATTTAAAAAAATGTATACAACGTTTATATGGAAAACATATTACCGTGTATGCACAACATATATTTATAAAAAGGTACATCATGTATTTCAAATATGTCCAACATGTATCAAAAAATTGTTTCATGTGTGTTCTAAAAATATACATTGTGTACTGTGAAAATTAGATATGTGTTGAGAAAAACAAAATGGATAAAAACGAACAAAGAAACAAAAGAAAAGCAAAAAATCGAGGGAAAACAAGAAAGAACAACGAAAACCATGGTATAATGAAAAAAAGAAAGGAAAAAACACAATAAGAAAACAAATAAAACCAAGTAAAACAATCAGAATAAGAAAAACCAAGGAAAACCCGCCAAAACACAAAAAACACAAAAAAAATATTGAAGAACACCAAAGCAGAGAGGGAACCTGCGTGTGATACCAGCGGCAATAAAGCAACCACGCTAACGGGTCGTCCTGCTAGGCGTCACCTATATGCGATTCCTGTTAGGAATCAGTACGAGCGACGCAGGGCTCCTATACCATGCCCGTTGCATCCGTTCAACAAGTAAGCACAGGGGGATCCTGTAGGGGAACGCGACAGAAAACAAAAATTTTCCGCACTACGAACCGCCCAGGACCACTATGGAGACTGCATATAAGGTTTGATCTTTTCATTACCGACTCGTAGCGCAGCGGAAGTAGAGTCGATGACGATCGGCGATGCAGATCCCCGCAGCTAGGATTTAGAACCTCCCAACCGCGAGGATGTATTCCTTCGTCTGCCTCTCGGACAGCCCTCCGGGAGGCGGTCTGACAGACCCTCGGACGGTGTCGCGGACAGCCCTTCGGGAGGACCTTCGAAACTCGGACGGTCACTCGGACAGCCCTTCGGGAGGCACTCTCGAACTAAGACCGAAACTACGATCTCTCTACAGAGTTGCACGCATACGGTGTCATCTATCCGGCAGGGCTTCGCCGTCCAGAACTAGTTCCCACCGTAACCCAGACAGCCTTTCGGCTCTACGAAACTATTTCACTGGAGGCAGAGAGAAGGGCAGATCATGCATGGCTTGTGTATGTTGAGAAAGAGTGAGTTTGGGCATCCCCCTCCACCTCTATTTATAGGAGAAGGAGGGGTGGAGGGGCTGAAATTTCAGCCACATCCATCCATGTCATCTTCAAGATATTTTGGAGCAAAAGCAAAAAAGGTGGCTTTCCAAAAAGTAACCATAAAGCTGATTTCACTATTCATGACGACATTTTTCAGCGTCCTTTCAAACCGAAAATATTTATGTGGACCTAGAACATTTCCAGTACCCACTAAAATAATTATTGACGCGTTCCGAAACAATTCCAGATTAGTGATTTTCATCTGCGAAAAGCAGACAAAGCGGTTCCGGCAGCTCCGGAACATTTCCGGTTTTTGTTTCAGCAAAATCCCAGAAGTTTCCAGAACAATTCTGGCACCCTCCAAGAATTTCCAGACGTGTGCCGAAACCATTTTGACTTAATGGTATACTCCGAAGCAACTTTTCGGTTTAGTGATTTTCATCTGCGAAAAGCAACTAAACCGGTTTCGGCTGCTGCGGAACATTTCCGGTTTTTATCCCGGAAAATTCCCAGAAGTTTCCAGAATAATTCTGGCACCCTCAAGAATTATCAGGCGTGTCCTGAAACCAATTTGACTTAATGGTATACCCCGAAACCACTTTTCGGTTTTACCGAAACTATTCCGGTGTTCTCTCTCTGAAACATTTCCGTTGACTCCGAAACTTTTTCGGTGAATTTCTCTCAGACTCCTTGTCTAGTATTCAGCAGATAGATGGCCCTTAAGCGTGTGACCCTATAGGTTCGGTGAATTATAGACATGACCGGAACTCTTTCCGATCAATGATCAACATCGGAGCCGTGGACACCCATATTGACCCCTATACCCACACGAATAAATATTCGAGTGAACCTCCAGTTGCCGTGTGCTATTCCTGTTGCTTCATGATATATTACAAACACCCGAGGTGAGATTTACTTGCATCCCTGTGGATCAACAACTTGTCCACTATGCTAGTTACCTCGTTACCGGTTTTGTTCTCTTTTCTCGTTTCCGTGTTCCGGCATCCCTGTGATCAAATCACACTGTGTCTGGCCAGACGATGATGGATACCGTAACACCGAGAGGGCCCAGAGATATCTCTGCATCGACGGAGGAGCAAATCCCAATCTTGAGCTATCAAGCCCCTTGTCATACTGTCCCATGAACCTGTAAGCCGCCGTAATAGCCACCCAGTTACGGATGACGTTTAACAAACCCCAAAGTTCATGAATCAAGCATGAAGGAACTCGATACTCTCATGGTCTAAGGAATTATGCAAACATTAACTTCTCTGTGTTATTAACCATTAACTTATGACGAATGTATCTCATAGCATAACATCAATCGGGTCGATTCAACACAAGTGTTCTCCTAACATTGTGCCCTCAAAGTTGCCGGCATAGTCATGCCCATGATCAGGAAAACAGAACCATCATGCAACACTTGAGCTAGTCTTAGAGACCAAACTAGGAATACATTTTACCGTTTATTATTCAACACGTGCATATGAGTCTTCCTCCGAGCCTCGTGGTTATTGCAGACTCGAGAACCATAGCAGTTATAGCATGGAACATAAACATAATTATGAACATGGAGATAAATAATAGCATTTATTATTGCCTCTATAGCATATCTCCTACAGACTCCCACTTGCACTAGTCAATATCTAGTCAATGCTAAAGCACTTTACACCTATGGCATACCGGTGTAAAATATGCTTCGCTTGTGGTATAGCCTGATGTCGAATGGATCTGACAACTTCAGCTCCAAGTGTATTTTGCATATCCTCCCATTTTCACGCTTTCACAAAATTCATATTTTGTGTGGACTTGGCTTTGTATATATGTGAATCATTGGTTGAAACCTGATTCCTCAGACTGAGCTATGGAGCAACTATCTGCAATAGCGTCCCATTGACCAAAGCCATCTCGGAACCATACTAAGTTCATGAATGAACTATATGACTCAACATCTTCTTTGTCGCTTCCAAAGCTTCAACATACTTAGCCTTAGTTATAGAATTCGCCACAGTAACCCGTTTGGAACATTTCCAACTACCGCACCACCATATCGTGTATTACAGAAAACCCTCAACTTAAATTGAAAATCGCATGGAGCATTGATGAAGACTGTATCGATGTAACCTTTTACAACGAACTCTTCGTAATCTACCCTTGCGAGAAAACATGTCATCAGTGCTACTCTAGTACTTAATGACATCTTTCACTGTTGTCCTATGATCGGTGCTTTGATCACTATGGTATCTGTGCTCGCAACTCCCTGGGAGCACTAGACATATCTGGTTGTTTTACATACCATGGAATACATGATTAATCCAAACACAAAAGTGTGTGGAATCTCCATCATGTATTTTGCTCATCAGTGTTTTGGGGCACCGAGTCTTGCAAAAAACTCTTTCCATGTGACTTCGGCAAGAATCATTCCTTGGCGGTTTTAATGCTAAAAGGTTTTAGCATCTTGTCAATATGTATCTTTGGCTTAGCCCTATCAGGCAATTTTATCTCGTAGATAATTATGCCTAATATCGAGGCTACCTAGCCTAAGCACTTCATTGAAAAAACTATTTTCAATGAAGTCTTAATTTGTGTCAAGAAATTTATAATATTTCCAATCAACAATGTGTCAAGCACACAAGGTTTTTCAGAAATATTACTATGCTCGCACTTACTTTCTTGTAGCCACAAGCATCTTCATTATCCATTGATGAAATCAAACTCTTTTGACTATTTCATCAAAACCGAAGATTCCAACTCCATTTTTGCTCTCTTCCGTCCACTGCTGGAACTCTGAAGTTTGCACACTCACTAGCATCCTCTCGATTGACAAAAGCACTTTGGACTGTATCACATACAAGTCCTAGTTTGTATTCCATTTCATGGAAAATCCTTTTGTCATCCATGTTTCATATCTCATGATTAAAATATGTATTAATTGCTAGTTTAACTCGATCTGACTTTAAGCATCGCTACGGTGAGACAACCACATCGTAGTCAACTCCTTGAACTTGTTATTGCAACAAGTCGAGCTTTGTGGATAAAACATTTTATCCACATCAGTTATAGTTCCATTAATGTTCGTTAGACTCTAAGCCTTTCGAAGGTTTCATCAAGATATAATCTTGAATCATTTATGGAAACTATCTCGGATTGTATTAGTATTAAGCCAATTCCGGAGTCAGGGCCTGATGTCGCTTGAACTACGTCGGTATTTCCCCAAAGAGGAAGGGATGATGCAGCACAGCTACGGTAGGTATTTTCCTCAGTGATGAGACCAAGGTTATCGAACCAGTAGGAGAACCACGCAACACTACGTGAATGGCACCTGCACACAAAGAACAAATACTTGCAACCCGACATAAAAGAGGGGTTGTCAATCCCTCCCGGGTAAAGAGATAGATAAATTTGTAGTAGATCGGATAAATAGATCTCGCGGGAACGCGAGATAAAATAAATAACAATAAATTGCAGCAAGATATTTTTGGGTTTTTGGATTAACAGATCTGAAAATAAAAGCAAATAAAAATAGATCTCGAAGGCAAATATGATAAAGAAGAGACCCGGTGGCCGTAGATTTCACTAGTGGCTTCTCTCGAGAAAAATAGCATACAGTGGGTAAACAAATTACTGTTGGGCAATTGATAGAACTTCAAATAATTATGACGATATCCAGGCAATGATCGTTATATAGGCATCACGTCCAAGATAAGTAGACTGACTCCTGCCTGCATCTACTACTATTACTCCACACATCGACCGCTATCCAGCATGCATCTACTGTATTAAGTTCATGGAGAAACGGAGTAATGCAATAAGAACGATGACATGATGTAGACAAGATCTATTCATGTAGGAATAGACCCCATCTTGTTATCCTTAATAGCAATGATACATACATGTCATTTCCCCTTCTGTCACTGGGATTGAGCACCGTAAGATCGAACCCATCACAAAGCACCTCTTCCCATGGCAAAAAAAATCGATCTAGTCGGCCTAACTAAACTAAAGATTCGAAGAAGAAATACGAGGCTATAAGTAATCATGCATATAAGAGATCAAAAGACTCAAATAACTTTCATGGATAAAAACATAGATCTGATCATAAACTCAAAGTTCATCGGATCCCAACAAACACACTGCAAAAAGAGTTACATCAAATAGATCTCCAAGAGACCATTGTATTGAGAATCAAAAGAGAGAGAGGAAGCCATCTAGCTACTAACTACAGACCCATAGGTCTACAATGAGCTACTCACACATCATTGGAGAGGCACCAATGAGGCTGATGAACCCCTTTGTGATGGTGTCTAGATTGGATTTGTGGTTTCTGGAACTTGCGGCGGCTGGAATTGTATATCGTCGACTCCCCTAGGGTTTCTAGAATATTGGGATATTTATAGAGCAAAGAGGCGGTGCGGGAGGCCACCGAGGTGGGCACAACCCACCAGGGCGCGCCTGGGCCTCCAGGCGCGCCCAGGTGGGTTGTGCCCCCCTCGGGGCACCCCTCTGGTACTTCCTTGGCCCAACTTGTGTCTTCTGGTCCAGAAAAAATCACCAAAAAGTTTCGCTGCGTTTGGACTCCGTTTGGTATTGATTTTCTGTGAAGTAAAAAAACAAGCAAAAAATAGCAACTGACACTGGGCACTATGTCAATAGGTTAGTCCCAAAAAATGATATAAAGTTGCTATAAAATGATTGTAAAACATCCAAGATTGATAATATAACAGCATGGAACAATCAAAAATTATAGATACGTTGGAGACGTATCAGCATCCCCAAGCTTAATTCCTGCTCGTCCTCGAGTAGGTAAATGATAAAAACTGATTTTTTGATGTGGACTGCTGCCTAACATGTTCATCACATAATCTTTTCTTTGTAGCATGGACATTTGGACTTTTATATGATTCAAAGCAATAGTCTAGTTTTGAGATGAAGATTTCAATACTCAAGCATATCAACAAGCAACCATGCCTTTCAAAATATCAACACTAAAGCAAGTTATCCCTAGCCCATTATGCTCAATCATTGATCCATTCATGAAACACACTCGCATATTAGCTACACCCAATGCCCAAGTACGATCATAGTGCCCATTAGTTGGTGCTTTATAAGAGAAGATGGAGACTCAAAAATAAAAATTGCATAAAGTAAATAGAAATGCCCTTCGCAGAGAGAAGTAGGGATTTGCAGAGGTGCCAGAGCTCAAAGCGAAAATGATAGAGTTAAAAACATTTTGGGTGCCATGCTTTTCCTGTCAACGAAAATGATCGAGTAGTTCCCAATACTTTCCATGCTAGATATATCATAGGCGGTTCCCAAACAGAAAATAAAGTTTATTCCTTTTTGCACCATACTTTTACATTCCACGGCTAACCGAATCCATGGGTGCCGTCCATACCAACACTTTTCAAGGAATTTATTATTTGACAACATAAAGTAAATTCATTTTTTATTTCGGGACTGGGCATCCCTAATACCTTTGCCGTACTCTCGTGCAATGACAAGTGAATAAACATTCATCTTGAGAATAACACATCTAGCATGGAAAAATATCAGCCACCCCCTACTATTTCATGAGCGGTACGAGCACACAAAAGAGAAATTTATTTTGAAAATTAGAGATGGCACATACAAATTTGCTTAGAACTGCATGGAAATACCGCATATAGGTAGGTATAGTGGACTCATATGGCAAAACTGGTTTAAGGATTTTGGATGCATAAGTAGTGATCATACTTAGTGCAAATGAAGACTAGCAAAAGATTGAGAAGCATCCAACCAAGAAACAAAAAATCTCATAAGCGAGCATTAAGCATAACTAACACCGAATAAAGCACCACAAGTAGGATATAATTTCATTGCATAACTATTTACTTTCGTGCTTGCATAGGGAATCACAAACCTTAACATCAATATTCTTACTAAAGCATAATTACTCATCAACATGACTCACATATTATATCATCATATCGCAAAACTATTACAAGGAATCAAGTTTATTTTGTCCAATGATCTTCATGAAAGTTTTTATTATATCCCTCTTGAATATCTATCACTTTGGGACTAGTTTAATATGTTGCTTTTGATAGCTCAAACAAATCTAAGTGAAGGACAAGAGCATAAAAAATTTCCTTCTCCCAAAATAATTTAAGTGAAGCATGAGAGAATTTCTTCAAAATTACTACTCTCAAATAAATCTAAGTGAAGCATGAGAGCATTTCTTCAAAAATATTAAAGCACACCGTGCTCAAAAAGATATAAGTGAAGCACTAGAGCAATTCCATAGCTCATAAAGATTTAAGTGAAGCATAGAGAGCAATTCTAACAAATCATAGCATAATTTTGGCTCTCTCAAATAGGTGTGTCCAGCAAGGATACTTGACTAAAAATAAAAATTAAAAAAAGCAAAGACTCAAAGCATACAAGATGCTCCAAGCAAAACTCATGATATGTGACGAATAAAAATATAGCTCCAAGTAAAATACCGATGGTCGTTAGAAGAAAGAGGGGATGCCACTCGGGCATCCCCAAGCTTAGTTCCTTGCTTCTCTTTTAGATAATAGCTTGGGATGCCATGGGCATCCCCAAGCTTAGGCTCTTCTTACTCCTTATTCCTTCATCCATCGTGATCTCACCCAAAACTTGAAAACTTCAATCACACAAAACTCAACAAAACCTTCGTGAGATCCGTTAGTATAACAAAGCAAATCACTACTATAATTACTGTTGCAAACCCATTCATATTTTAATTTTGCATTATATATACTGTATTCCAACTTTACTATGGCTTATACCCTCCAATACAAACCATAGTGTGACGTCCCCGATTCAATCGTACACTAATCATACACGCAAACGTGTACGATCAAGATCAGGGACTCACGGGAAGATATCACAACACAACTCTAAACACAAATAGAAATAATTCAAGCTTCATATTACAAGCTAGGGGCCTCGAGGGCTCGAATACAAAAGCTCAAGAGCACAAATGTTAGCGGAAGCAAATATATCTGAGAACAGACATAAGTTAAACAAGTTTTGCCTTAAGAAGGCTAGCAGAAACTGGGATACAGATCGAAAGAGGCGCAGGCCTCCTGCCTGGGATCCTCCTAAACTACTCCTGGTCGTCGGCGTCCTGGACGTAGTAGTAGGCACCTCCGGTGTAGTAGGAGTCGTCGTCGACGGTGGCGTCTGGCTCCTGGATTCCAGCATCTGGTTGCGACAACCAGGTAGAAGGGAAAAGGGAAAAAGAGGGAGAAAAGCAACCGTGAGTACTCATCCAAAGTATTCGCAAGCAAGGAGCTACACTACATATGCATGGGTATATGTGTAAAGAGGCCATATCGGTGGACTGAACTGCAGAATGCCAGAATAAGAGGGGGATAACTAGTCTTATCGAAGACTACGCTTCTGGCAGCCTCCATCTTGAAGCAGTGGAAGAGAGTAGTTGGTAAGTTAACCAAGTATCAACGTATAGTATAAACCTACCCGACGATCCTCTCGTCGCCACCCTGCGAGAGAGCGACCACCGGGTTATATCTGGCACTTGGAAGGGTGTGTTTTATTAAGTATCCAGTTCTAGTTGTCATGAGGTCGGAATACAACTCCGGGTCGTCCTTTTACCGAGGGACACGGCTATTCGAATAGATAAACTTCCCTGCAGGGGTGCACAACATTGCCCAACACGCTTGTCTTCTCGAGTAGCACCAAACCGTCCTCGAAGATCAACACGAACACGGCCCCACCTAGGCTAACAGAGAGGTCAGCACGCCGGACTAATCCTATGCACGCTGGGGTCTGAGCTCGTCACCCAGTGCGCTCCTGCACGTTGCGAACGCGGCCGCGAGCAGACCTAGCAACCCACACGATCACGGCGGTTACGTCATCGTGGTCCAACACGGCGCGCGCCGCTCAGTCGCTGACGTCAAGAAAGCTTCAGCTGATACCACGACGCCGGGATACCCATAACTACACCCGCGTAGTTGGTTAGTGCGTATAGGCCAATGGCCGGACTCAGATCAAATATCCAATCTCGTTAAATGTGTTATTTTGAAGTAACCGCGAACGCCGACCAGGGCCAGGGCCACCTCTCTCCTAGGTGGTCTCAACGTGCCCTGTCGCTCCGCCACAAAGTAACCGTCGGGGGCCGTCGGGAACCTAGGCCCACCTCTACCGGGATGGAGCCACCTGTCCTTTCAGCCCCTCATCGAAACCACTTTCGGGTACTCTACGAGCCGACCCGACTTTAGTATCCATCTGATGTCACATGTAATAAGTAGTATATATATCCGCAATCGCCACCCGTGGCGAGTACGGCCCAATAATATAGCATAGCAGACGGACAAGAATGTAGGGCCACTGATGGAAAACTAGCATCCTACACTAAGCATTTAGGATTGCAGGTAAAGGTATCAACAACAGTAGCAACAATGACAGGCTATGCAGCAGAATAGGATTAACCGAAAGCAGTAACATGCTACACTACTCTAATGCAAGCAGTATAGAGAGAATAGGCGATATCTGGTGATCAGGGGGGGGCTTGCCTGGAAGCTCTGGCAAGTAGGGGTCGTCAACAGCGTAATCGGTCGGGGCACCAGCAGCGGCGTCGTTCTCGTAGTCTACCGGAGAGAAGAGGGGGAAGAAACAATGAATATAATGCAAACAGATGCATAACGATACATGACAAAGCAAACAGCGGTGTTAGGTGTGCCCTAACGCGGTAAGAGGTGATACCGGCGAAGGGGGGAAACATCCGGGAAAGTATCCCCGGGGTTCCGCGTTTTCGGGAAGATGAACTGGAGGGGGAAAGTTGCGTGTTTGATATGCTAGGGGCGTGTGGCGGACGAACAGGCTGCGTATCCGGAATCGTCTCGTCGTTCTGAGCAACTTTCATGTAGAAAGTATTTTCATCTGAGCTACGGTTTATTTTCTATTAATTTTAAAAGATTTAAATCATTTTCAGGATTTATTTAATTATTTTAATTCAACATTATCCAGAACAGTGTTTGCTGATGTCAGCATGACGTCAGCAGTCAACAGAGGTTGACTGGGTCAAACTGACGCGTGGGTCCAGTGGGACCCACCTGTCATACACTGTTAAGTTAATTAGGGTTAGGTTAAACTAATTACTGCTTAGTTAGACTAACAGGTTAATTAGATTAATTAAGTAGGATTAATTAACTTAATTAATTTAGTTAGTTAATTAATTAATTAATTTCATTATTATTATTATTCCATTTTTTTTATTATTCTTTCAAAACGTTCTGGGCCAGTGGCCCACATGTCATAGGGCCAGCGGGGGCCTAACGGGCACACGGGCGTTGTAGGCGCCTGACCCAGGCGACGACCCGCGGGAGCGGAGGGGCGCCGACGCGGCGCGGGCGCCGGGCGCCGGAGATGGCCACGGCGAGACTGGCGGCGCGCGCAGCAGGGGGCGACGGGCGCGGTCGAGTGGTGGACCGGAGCGGGGCGAGACCAGCGCACGGCAGCAGCAGGAGCCGGCCATGGCGGGCGACCCAGGCAGTGGCGGGGACGCGTGCGCAGCCGCGGGACGCGGTGAGCGTGCCAAGGGGGAAGAAGGGAGCGGCCACGCAGCGGGGTAGCGGCGATGCGGCGCGTGCGCGCGCGGCGAAGGGCACCAGTGGGGAGGGCGAGCGCCGGCAGGGCTCGCCGGCAGGGGCGCGCGGGGGGGCGCGGTGGCGCGGGGCACGCGACGCACGAGGCCACCGTGGGCGGGCGACGCAAGCAGCGGCGCGGTGAGGGAGAGAGGAGGAGAGGGAGGGGGCGCGACTCACGGAGGGTGTAGGGATCGTGGCAGTAGTGCGCGAGGTGGATGACGGGGACGACGGCGGAGAGGAGAAGCAGGCCGGCAGGGGAGCGCTCCGGCGACGGCGTCGAACGGCGACGGCAACGGGGCGGCGTCGGGCGGCGGGGTCGGGGCGTCGCGGCGACCTTCACCTCTCGATCCCGATCCAATCGGGGGAGAGGGGGGGGGCATTTTCGGGAGAGGGGGGAAGTGGAGTGGTGGCTGGTTAGGGTTTCCCCCTCATGGGGATAAGGCAGGGGCGGGTCGGCCGGCTGGGCCAGGTGGGCCGGCCTGGCCTGTGAGCTGGGCCGTCTGGCCCAGTTGGCCCAGGGGCCTTTTTTTCTTTTTTTTTCTTTTTAGTTTTGTTTTGTCTTTATGTTTTAGCTTTTGTTTTTAATTCAAACAACTTTTGTAAAATATGAGACCTAGCCCAATATTACCAGTGCAATATTAGACACTGATATAAAATGGTTTTGGGCCCAAACAATTTAAGTTGGATTCTATTTAAATAAAATGGCATTAAAAAGTGTTGTTTTGCTGCTGTTACAGGTTGTTTGAGCTATTTAAATATTTTAGCTAATGTTGCTGTTAATTTTATATTTGCCTCTGGATTATTTGCAACATGATGTACATTTTAGTTCTGAAGTTTGAAGAAATTTTAATTTGACTTGTATTTTAAATTTTGAATATGAGTTGGATTATTTCCTAAATACAATTTGTTTAGGATGACCATGATGACATGGCATCATTAGCAGGGGATTACTGTAGCTAACCCGTGGGGGTGTTACAAATCTCCTCCACTACAAGAAATCTCGTCCCGAGATTTAAGCGGTGGAGTAGGGAGGAAACGGTCGGGTTACGAAATTCTAACGGATCTTCTCGGTCTTGGTTGGTCTTCTCGAAGAGGTTGATCCATCACATTGTTGCCTTTATTTCTCTGTATCAGTACACCATGATGAAGTTGTCGTTCTTCGTTTAGTATCTTCACCGTACTTACGAAGGGAAAAGGGGCAGCTCGTCAACGGTAGAATGCTATACGGGGTAATCGTCTGGGGTTTTCCCATGAATGAGCAGATGAGTATCTCTCGAGTTGAACAAATGACACACATCGAGAGCACGGTAAGAAGTTACAAGAAGGAGTTTCAAGATCATAGGCAATCGTTCGTTGCCTGAAACAGAGTGTGAAAGGGTTTCAGAGCAACGGGAATAAGTCTTGTGTTTGTTACCAGAATTTATCACTAGGAAGGTGGCCCGTGAATTAAATATGAAGCCAAGCGTGAGGAATAACTTTTAGAAACAGTGGCATACAGGAGAGTCAGGTTATGATCCTGTGGAACTATGGGTTATGGGCCCACCTCGCGTGTTAAAAGTAGAAAGAGCGGTGACATCTTGTACGGTCATGATAGCAGGGCAGGTCAGCGCATAGCCTGTCAGTTATATTGGCAACAACGTTGGTACCAAGGGCGAGGGACGAAGAGAACCATTTTCCTGCTCGTTGAAACGAGGCGGACCAATAGGCAAGGTTCTCGTCCATCGGTGGTTACCGAAATGTTATCAACAATATAGTAACAGGGTCTTGCTGACAGAGTTGTACACCGAGGTGCTTACTTAAGCAGGGATTTATTTCTGCTCATATCTTATAGATCACCAGAAAGGTTAAACAAACCAATGGAAAAGAAAAATTTGTTTAAACACAAGTAATAGGAGTATATTCTTCCCAAGGTTAAGCGGGGCATGATATACGTGTCGAAAGATCAAAGGCATGGCCACTTAGCTAATAGGGGTGAGAAGAATCATGACATGCACCCATACAACGGTGTTTGGACAACTGATCAAGAGACAATTAGCATTGTGCTTTCAATGCTCTTATTGAAAATCGGAGTACCATAGACATGCTTCGAGATAGCATCGACATGGTCTTCAGGCAAAGGTCTGGCTGTGGATACACAAAGGATCCATCGGAACAACTCATGAATAAGTCCTACAACTTCCTCATGGAGGAATGGTTAACCTTGCTAAAAAGAAAACTATATCAAGTAGGTCCTCTGGCCAGGGGTGCTAGGCATGACATCACCTTACCGGGTCATACAAGGACCAATGTTATAACTCTTGGAAATCTGTTCCAACCATCATATCTGACCGAGATTCGGATCTGGTTGGTGTCAGGATACCTCAGACTCAGGATGCCTGAGAAGAAAAGGTGCAACACAATTTAACGAGATGTCATTGTAAGATTCTCGGGAGATGAACTGTGGAAGCGAATTCCAAAACAAGAGTTCATCATTAAACCGAGGAGAGGATGAGGAGGTGGCTGATGGACTCAGCGACAATTCATTGAGGTTTCCAAAAAGATGGATTTCCACAATTATGTGAACAAGGAGATGGCGTTTGTCAAGTCAAAGGACATAATGTTGTATGCCCGAGGAAAACATACACAATTAAACATCGGTTGAAAGGTGCAACCGAGATATGGCTTAGGTAGCATGATCAATGTTAGAATGGCGATTCAATAACCAGCAGTCTAAGAATGAACTGTCGACCATTAACTTCAAAGCAATGGGGGTGCTAGAAGTATAGAATCCAAGCAGCACCGTTCACTTGTTAGTATCCCGGTTGGAATCAACACGGGGACCAAGAAAGAATGGTGATGGTGAGAAGTATCACTATACCAAGAATCCTTAAGAGGTGGAGCAATCCTCACAACATTCTTGACATCAAAGATGGTAATACTCCACGGTAGAACATAATGTAAGTTGGATAGCAATGAACTCAAGGTACAACGCAAAACGAAAACAAGTTTTGTGTTGGAGGGAATGCAATAAAGTTGTCGATGATAACACAAATCATCGAGGGGTCTCATCATAATTTCGATTCACAACTTGGAAGAAATCAAAGTGTTGACAATGATCACGACACATTTGTCGAGAGATTTCATGAAGATGTAATCGATCGGTGATGACATCAAGTCAAAGAAATGATGAAGTGAAAGGTTATCGAAACCATGGGTACGACACAAACTCGAAATCAAGTTTGCTGTTAAAGGCGAAAAGATATGACGAGGAAGATCGACGTAAGCTTAGCTCATCGTCGCAAGTTATGCCCCAGAAATAAGGAGCAGGTAGCACAGTTAAAATCAACACGATGATGATATAACCGAGCAGGCTAGGAATGACGTGATCGAGTACAAACCCGTAAGTTAAGAAGATTACTAAAAGTTGTTTAATCATGGTGCGGACCTGATTTAGTTATCGGTGTTCTTGAGTGACTAACCACTCAGAATCCGGGAAAAATTGGAACCAGTGGGAATTAGTACTTGATGAAGGCTCATAATTAAGCAACATGACGTTGAAAGCTCGACGTAAGTCTTGCTCTCACTCTGAAGATTTCACGCACCGAAGAAGGACGAGGTAGCACGGTCAAAAGTAGCATGATGAGGGTGTAGCCGATAGTCTAGGAATGACCATATTGAGCTTAAAATTTCCCAGTAACATTTACGAGGGATATTGAATTTTAGAGCGGATTTGATTTACTAAACGGTGTTCCCGGTTGACAGCAAACCAGAACCCGTAGAATGGCTAAGGCAAGAAAAGGTATTCCTTCATCAAAGTTAATAGAATGTAGTGCAAAGGCATGATATCGTCGAGATACCAGGGGGTAATACTCGAAGGTAGAATATTACAGAAGCAGAACTGGGTCATTGACCTGCGACAGCAGATACTTCAACCTTGTCAAGGATTGACGAGGCCTGGAATGGACTCCTTTCAGGTACGTTGGATAAGGACAGCCTGGTCAGAACCATAGCTGCAAGGGATCACACTAGGGATACCGAAAGATTTATTCACATTACTAAATATTCTTGCCAGAAGCTTTTATGACAAGTTCCACATCGGGTCCATGGGCATGAACACAAAGGTTCAGGGTCGACTCCCACTTCTTCAATGCATAACCTTTCATTCGCTTCTCGCCTTCGAAGAAGTTGTAACATTGAAATTTCATATGACGAAAAGCCAGTAGGGTATAACCCGCATAACTTTCCGAGTTCACACCGATTAGGGAAGGCATAGGTTCAACCTATCGGGGAACCTTAGGAACATATAACGCTTCAGGAGCAAATTATATAAGCTCGAAAGCAGAGAATGGCTGACAATGTGGAGGATACAAATTACCAAAGGCATTATGTATCAGAGGAAGAACTCACCAGGTGATTGAATATGAAGGACACTGTCGGATAATAATCCAACAATGGGTCTGGCGGTCAATAGCGGAGCTGATGTGAGCATCGGCACACAACCAGATGTAGAAAGAATGCAAAGGCATTGGATTATAGAACATCTGAATAATTTGATGCTTAGATAATAAAGGAATTATGAATTCCAACACGGGGGATCAGAAGCAGACGCTCTGATCAAGAATGGGTAACTTGAATAGACCTAAGAGTACGATCGATGGCATTTAGTTTGGTCGAGAACCAGCTCATGTTCAAAATGACGTCTGAGCCAGAAAGATAACTATGAAAGGATCAACTGATGAGTGCGTGCATCCGCACTCATGTTGCATCAATAAGATCAAAATGACGGTGTCAAGGATACTAATGAATATTGTCAGACATATGGGAAGCATCCTTAATGCAAGCAGACAAGTATTCGCCGAGCAATAAGCTGCTAAGGAATTTTCAAAAGATCGAATAGTATTTGGAATACCTTGGTGAAACACTTGAACAACTGGGGACGAACGGATACTTGATAAGCGCGAGGAATTATCCGTAGGGGGTATTCATGAGGCCAGAACTGCAAGTCATTAAGCTCAAAGGATTGTCGGAACAATGAAGAGCAGTTCGGGGCATCTTGTAATAACAAGATCAACATGATTGAATGTATGAATGGAAGGTGTATGTAATTATACATAAGGATATATTGGTGGTAAGGAATTTCAAAAGCGATGAGCACAAAGGTCTCGGGAATAACATCGAAGGGTATCTTCGGAATCTTCTGGTGAAGCAGGCAATCATCTGAAATGAAGGGGCTCTCCGGCAGGAAGTGGTATCGAGAACCTAGAGTTATTATTAGTAAAATCATTTAACCCGAATAGAAGAGAGATCAGAGTCCCAGAGTATAGACGAGGAATAAAAGATCCTAATACCACCCAATTGGCGGCGTGGGCCCGTAAGCCACACAGCCAAGTTAGTAAAACAGTTTTCTTTGTCTAGACTCAACTTCGGCCAAGGAGTTGGAAAGGGGGGGGGGGGGTTCCTACAGGCAGTCGGCTCTGATACCAACTTGTGACATCCCCGATTCAATCGTACACTAATCATACACGCAAACGTGTACGATCAAGATCAGGGACTCACGGGAAGAATCACACACAACTCTAAACACAATAGAAATAATTCAAGCTTCATATTACAAGCCAGGGGCCTCGAGGGCTCGAATACAAAAGCTCAAGAGCACAAATGTTAGCGGAAGCAAATATATCTGAGAACAGACATAAGTTAAACAAGTTTTGCCTTAAGAAGGCTAGCACAAACTGGGATACAGATCGAAAGAGGCGCAGGCCTCCTGCCTGGGATCCTCCTAAACTACTCCTGGTCGTCGGCGTCCTGGACGTAGTAGTAGGCACCTCCGGTGTAGTAGGAGTCGTCATCGACGGTGGCGTCTGGCTCCTGGACTCCAGCATCTGGTCGCGACAACCAGGTAGAAGGGAAAGGGGAAAAAGAGGGAGAAAAGCAACCGTGAGTACTCATCCAAAGTACTCGCAAGCAAGGAGCTACACTACATATGCATGGGTATATGTGTAAAGAGGCCATATCGGTGGACTGAACTGCAGAATGCCAGAATAAGAGGGGGATAACTAGTCTTATCGAAGACTACGCTTCTGGCAGCCTCCATCTTGAAGCAGTGGAAGTGAGTAGTTGGTAAGTTAACCAAGTAACAACGTATAGCATAAACCTACCCGATGATCCTCTCATCGCCACCCTGCAAGAGAGCGACCACCGGGTTATATCTGGCACTTGGAAGGGTGTGTTTTATTAAGTATCCAGTTCTAGTTGTCATGAGGTTGGAATACAACTCCGGGTCGTCCTTTTACCGAGGGACACGGCTATTCGAATAGATAAACTTCCCTGCAGGGGTGCACAACATTGCCCAACACGCTTGTCTTCTCGAGTAGCACCAAACCGTCCTCGAAGATCAACACGAACGCGGCCCCACCTAGGCTAACAGAGAGGTCAACACGCCGGACTAATCCTATGCACGTTGGGGTCTGAGCTCGTCACCCAGTGCGCTCCTGCACATTGCGAACGCGGCCGCGAGCACACCTAGCAACCCACACGATCACGGCGGTTACGTCATCGCGGTCCAACACGGCGCGCACCGCTCAGTCGCTGACGTCAAGAAAGCTTCAGCTGATACCACGACGCCGGGATACCCATAACTACACGCGCGTAGTTGGTTAGTGCGTATAGGCCAATGGCCGGACTCAGATCAAATATCCAATCTCGTTAAACGTGTTATTTTGAAGTAACCGCGAACGCCGACCAGGGCCAGGCCCACCTCTCTCCTAGGTGGTCTCAACCTGCCCTGTCGCTCCGCCACAAAGTAACCGTCGGGGGCCGTCGGGAACCTAGGCCCACCTCTACCGGGATGGAGCCACCTGTCCTTTCAGCCCCTCATCGGAACCACTTGCGGGTACTCTACGAGCCGACCCGACTTTAGTATCCATCTGATGTCACATGTAATAAGTAGTATATATATCCGCAATCGCCACCCGTGGCGAGTACGGCCCAATAATATAGCATAGCAGACGGACAAGAACATAGGGCCACTGATGGAAAACTAGCATCCTACACTAAGCATTTAGGATTGCAGGTAAAGGTATCAACAACAGTAGCAACAATGACAGGCTATGCAGCAGAATAGGATTAACCGAAAGCAGTAACATGCTACACTACTCTAATGCAAGCAGTATAGAGAGAATAGGCGATATCTGGTGATCAAGGGGGGGGCTTGCCTGGAAGCTCTGGCAAGTAGGGGTCGTCAGCAGCGTAATCGGTCGGGGCACCAGCAGCGGTGTCGGTCTCGTAGTCTACCGGAGAGAAGAGGGGGAAGAAACAATGAATATAATGCAAACAGATGCATAACGATACATGACAAAGCAAACAGCGGTGTTAGGTGTGCCCTAACGCGGTAAGAGGTGATACCGGCGAAGGGGGGAAACATCCGGGAAAGTATCCCCGGGGTTCCGCGTTTTCGGGCAGATGAACTGGAGGGGGAAAGTTGCGTGTTTGATATGCTAGGGGCGTGTGGCGGACGAACAGGCTGCGTATCCGGAATCGTCTCGTCGTTCTGAGCAACTTTCATGTAGAAAGTATTTTCATCTGAGCTACGGTTTATTTTCTATTAATTTTAAAAGATTTAAATCATTTTCAGGATTTATTTAATTAGTTTAATTCAACATTATCAAGAACAGTGTTTGCTGACGTCAGCATGACGTCAGCAGTCAACAGAGGTTGACTGGGTCAAACTGACGCGTGGGTCCAGTGGGACCCACCTGTCATACACTGTTAAGTTAATTAGGGTTAGGTTAAACTAATTACTGCTTAGTTATACTAACAGGTTAATTAGATTAATTAAGTAGGATTAATTAACTTAATTAATTTAGTTAATTAATTAATTAATTAATTTCATTATTATTATTATTATTCCTTTTTTTTTATTCTTTCAAAACGTTCTGGGGAAGTGGCCCACATGTCATAGGGCCAGCGGGGGCCTAACGGGCACACGGGCGTTGTAGGCGCCCGACTCGGGCGACGACCCGCGGGTGCGGAGGAGCGCCGACACGGCGCGGGCGCCGGAGATGGCCGCGGCGAGGCCACGGCGCGACTGGCGGCGCGCGCAGCAGGGGGCGACGGGCACGGTCGAGTGGTGGACCGGAGCGGGGCGAGACCAGCGCGCGGCAGCAGCAAGAGCCGGCCATGGCGGGCGACCCAGGCAGTGGCGGGGGCGCGTGCGCAGCCGCGGGACGCGGTGAGCGTGCCAAGGGGGAAGAAGGGAGCGGCCACGCAGCGGGGTAGCGGCGATGCGGCGCGTGCGCGCGCGGCGAAGGGCACCAGTGGGGAGGGCGAGCGACGGCAGGGCTCGCCGGCAGGGGCGCGCGGGGGGGGCGCGGTGGCGCGGGGCACGCGACGCACGAGGCCACCGCTGGCGGGCGACGCAAGCAGCGGCGCGGTGAGGGAGAGAGGAGGAGAGGGAGGGGCTCGGCTCACGGAGGGCGTAGGGATCGTGGCAGTAGTGCGCGAGGTGGATGACGGGGACGACGGCGGAGAGGAGAAGCAGGCCGGCGGGGAAACGTGTTATTTTGAAGTAACCGCGAACGCTGACCAGGGCCAGGGCCACCTCTCTCCTAGGTGGTCTCAACGTGCCCTGTCGCTCCGCCACAAAGTAACCGTCGGGAACCTAGGCCCACCTCTACCGGGATGGAGCCACCTGTCCTTTCAGCCCCTCATCGAAACCACTTGCGGGTACTCTACGAGCCGACCCGACTTTAGTATCCATCTGATGTCACATGTAATAAGTAGTATATATATCCGCAATCGCCACCCGTGGCGAGTACGGCCCAATAATATAGCATAGCAGACGGACAAGAATGTAGGGCCACTGATGGAAAACTAGCATCCTACACTAAGCATTTAGGATTGCAGGTAAAGGTATCAACAACAGTAGCAACAATGACAGGCTATGCAGCAGAATAGGATTAACCGAAAGCAGTAACATGCTACAGTACTCTAATGCAAGCAGTATAGAGAGAATAGGCGATATCTGGTGATCAGGGGGGGGGGCTTGCCTGGAAGCTCTGGCAAGTAGCGGTCGTCAACAGCGTAATCGGTCGGGGCACCAGCAGCGGCGTCGGTCTCGTAGTCTACCGGAGAGAAGAGGGGGAAGAAACAATGAATATAATGCAAACAGATGCATAACGATACATGACAAAGCAAACAGCGGTGTTAGGTGTGCCCTAACGCGGTAAGAGGTGATACCGGCGAAGGGGGGAAACATCCGGGAAAGTATCCCCGGGGTTCCGCGTTTTCGGGCAGATGAACTGGAGGGGGAAAGTTGCGTGTTTGATATGCTAGGGGCGTGTGGCGGACGAACAGGCTGCGTATCTGGAATCGTCTCGTCGTTCTGATCAACTTTCATGTAGAAAGTATTTTCATCTGAGCTACGGTTTATTTTCTATTAATTTTAAAAGATTTAAATCATTTTCAGGATTTATTTAATTATTTTAATTCAACATTATCAAGAACAGTGTTTGCTGATGTCAGCATGACGTCAGCAGTCAACAGAGGTTGACTGGGTCAAACTGACGCGTGGGTCCAGTGGGACCCACCTGTCATACACTGTTAAGTTAATTAGGGTTAGGTTAAACTAATTACTGCTTAGTTATACTAACAGGTTAATTAGATTAATTAAGTAGGATTAATTAACTTAATTAATTTAGTTAATTAATTAATTAATTAATTTCATTATTATTATTATTATTCCTTTTTTTTATTCTTTCAAAACGTTCTGGGGCAGTGGCCCACATGTCATAGGGGCAGCGGGGGCCTAACGGGCACACGGGCGTTGTAGGCGCCCGACTCGGGCGACGACCCGCGGGAGTGGAGGGGCGCCGACGCGGCGCGGGCGCCGGGCGCCGGAGATGGCCGCGGCGAGGCCACGACGAGACTGGCGGCGCGTGCAGCATGGGGCGACGGGCGCGGTCGAGTGGTGGACCGGAGCGGGGCGAGACCAGCGCGCGGCAGCAGCAGGAGCCGGCCATGGCGGGCGACCCAGGCAGTGGCGGGGGCGCGTGCGCAGCCGCGGGACGCGGTGAGCGTGCCAAGGGGGAAGAAGGGAGCGGCCACGCAGCGGGGTAGCGGCTATGCGGCGCGTGCGCGCGCGGCGAAGGGCACCAGTGGGGAGGGCGAGCGACGGCAGGGCTCGCCGGCAGGGGCGCGGTGGCGCGGGGCACGCGACGCACGAGGCCACCGCGGGCGGGCGACGCAAGCAGCGGCGCGGTGAGGGAGAGAGGAGGAGAGGGAGGGGCTCGGCTCACGGAGGGCGTAGGGATCGTGGCAGTAGTGCGCGAGGTGGATGACGGGGACGACGGCGGAGAGGAGAAGCAGGCCGGCGGGGGAGCGCTTCGGCAACGGCGTCCAACGGCGACGGCAACGGGGCGGCGTCGGGCGGCGGGGTCGGGGCGTCGCGGCGACCTTCACCTCTCGATCCCGATCCAATCGGGGGAGAGGGGGGGGGGATATTTTCGGGAGAGGGGGGAAGTGGGGTGGTGGCTGGTTAGGGTTTCCCCCTCATGGGGATAAGGCAGGGGCGGGTCAGCCGGCTGGGCCAGGTGGGCCGGCCTGGCCTGTGAGCTGGGCCGTCTGGCCCAGTTGGCCCAGGGCCATTTTTTTCTTTTTTTTTCTTTTTAGTTTTGTTTTGTCTTTATGTTTTGGCTTTTGTTTTTAATTCAAACAACTTTTGTAAAATATGAGACCTAGCCCAATATTACCAGTGCAATATTAGACACTGATATAAAATGGTTTTGGGCCCAAACAATTTAAGTTGGATTCTATTTAAATAAAATGGCATTAAAAAGTGTTGTTTTGCTGCTGTTACAGGTTGTTTGAGCTATTTAAATATTTTAGCGAATGTTGCTGTTATTTTTATATTTGTCTCTGGATTATTTGCAACATGATGTACATTTTAGTTCTGAAGTTTGAAGAAATTTTAATTTGACTTGTATTTTAAATTTTGAATATGAGTTGGATTATTTCCTAAATACAATTTGTTTAGGATGACCATGATGACATGGCATCATTAGCAGGGGATTACTGTAGCTAACCCGTGGGGGTGTTACACATAGATTCATCAAAATAAGCACACAACGCAAAGAAAACAGAATCTGTCAAAAATAGAACAGTCTGTAGCAATCTGAAAACTTCGAATACTTCTGTAACTCCAAAAATTCTGACAAATTAGGACAACGTGGGAAATTTGTATATCAATCTTTTGTAAAAATTTCAGATTTTTTCGTCGCTTCTGTGAATTTATAAAAATGTTTTACTGGATGCAAAAGTTTCTGTTTTCCAACAAGATCAAATCAACTATCACTAAACATGACCCCAAAGGCTTTGCTTGACCCAAACACTAATTAAAACACAAAAAACACAATCATAACAGTAGCATAATTGTGTAAACACTCAAGAACAGAAAGAAAAAGACAAAAATAAATTTTATTCATTGGGTTTCCTTTCAACAAGCGCTATCGTTCTATGCCCCTAGCTAGGCATAAATTTTATTGATGCTCACAAGAAAGATAATAATTGAAACACAAAGAGAGCATCATAAAACATGTGACAAACACATTTAAGTCTAACATACTTCCTATGCATAGGCATTTTATAGGAAAACAAATTATCAAGATAAGCAATTTCTAGCATATTCAAAGAAGAAGAAAGAAACAATTGCAATCTCAACTTAACGAGAGGAAATTTAGTAACATGAAAATTTCTACAGCCATATTTTCCTCTTTCATAATAGTTACATGTAGGATCATAATCAAATTCAACAATATAGATATCACATAAAATATTCTCTTTATGATCCACATGCATGCAAAGTTGACACTCTTCCAAAATAATGGAATTATCATCAAATAAAGTCATGACCTCTCCAAGCCCACTTTTATCAAAAATTTCATAAGATCGAACACTCTCCAAATGTGTGGGATTATTTTTACCTAAAGTTGACGCTCTTCCAAACCCACTGTAAATATTATTGCAAACATTATTATCACTAACATATTCATCATGAGGCTTAAATAAATTTTCAAGATCACAAGAAGAATTGCCCCAATCATGATCATTACAATAAGTAGTGGACATAGCAAAATTAGCATCCCCAAGCTTGGGGTTTTGCATATTATTAGCACAATTGACATTAATAGAATTTATAATAACATCATTGCAATCATGCTTTTCATTCAAGGAGCTATCATGAATCACTTTATAAACTCCTTCGTTTAGCACTTCATCACAATTTTCAGATTCATAAATCTCAAGCAAAACTTCATAAAGATAATCTAGTGAACTCAATTCACTAGCAATTGGTTCATCATAATTGGATCTTTTGAAAAGATTAGCAAGTGGATGAGGATCCATATCAATAGATTTTTAACAAGCAAAGATGCAAGCAAATAGAAGGCACATGGCAACACAAGCAAACATGAGATCTGACGAGAAAACGGCGAACGAAAAAAAGGATGAACAAACCAGCAAATGTTTGTGAAGTGGGGGAGATGAAAAAGAGGGGCAAATGGCAAATAATGTAAATTGCAAGGAGATGAGATTCATGATTAGGAACTTGGTAGATGTTGATGATGTCTCCCCGGCAACGGCGCCAGAAATTCCTTTTGATGTCGCTTGAACTATGTCGGTATTTCCCCAAAGAGGAAGGGATGATGCAGCACATCTACGATAGGTATTTCCCACAGTGATGAGACCAAGGTTATTGAACCAGTAGGAGAACCACGCAACACTACGTGCATGGCACCTGCACACAAAGAACAAATACTTGCAACCCGACGTAAAAGAGGGGTTGTCAATCCCTCCCGGATAAAGAGATAGATAAATTTGTAGTAGATCGGATAAATAGATCTCGCCGGAACGCGAGATAAAATAAATAACAATAAATTGTAGCAAGACATTTTTGGGTGTTTGGATTAATAGATCTAAAAGTAAAAGCAAATAAAAATAGATCTCGAAGCCAAATATGATAAAGAAGAGACCCGGGGGCCGTAGATTTCACTAGTGGCTTCTCTCGAGAAAAATAGCATACGGTGGGTAAACAAATTACTGTTGGGCAATTGATAGAACTTCAAATAATTATGACGATATCCAGGCAATGATCATTACATAGGCATCACGTCCAAGATTAGTAGACCGACTCCTGCCTGCATCTACTACTAATACTCCACACATCGACCGCTATCCAGCATGCATCTAGTGTATTAAGTTCATGGAGAAACGGAGTAATGCAATAAGAACGATGACATGATGTAGACAAGATCTATTCATGTAGGAATAGACCCCATCTTGTTATACTTAATAGCAACGATACATACGTGTCATTTCGCCTTCTGTCACTGGGATTGAGCACTGTAAGATCGAACCCATCACAAAGCACCTCTCCCCATGGCGAGAAAAATCGATCTAGTCGGCCTAACTAAACCAAAGATTCGAAGAAGAAATACGAGGCTATAAGTAATCATGCATATAAGAGATCAAAAGACTCAAATAACTTCCATGTATAAAAACAAAGATCTGATCATAAACTCAAAGTTCATCGGATCCCAACAAACACATCGCAAAAAGAGTTACATCAAATAGATCTCCAAGAGACACTTGTATTGAGAATTAAAAGAGAGAGAGGAAGCCATCTAGCTACTAACTACGGACCCGTAGATCTACAATGAACTACTCACGCATCATCGGAGAGGCGCCAATGAGGATGATGAACCCCTCCGTGATGGTGTCTAGATTGGATCTGTGGTTTCTGGAACTTGCGGCGGCTGGAATTGTATTCCGTCGACTCCCCTAGGGTTTCTGGAATATTGGGGTATTTATAGAGCGAAGAGGCGGTGCAGGAGGCCACCGAGGTGGGCACAACCCACCAGGGCGCGCCTGGGCCTCCAGGCGCTCCCAGGTTGGTTGTGCCCCCCTCGGGGCACCCCTCTGGTACTTCCTTAGCCCAACTTGTGTCTTCTGGTCCAGAAAAAATCACCAAAAAGTTTCGCTGCGTTTGCGCTCCGTTTGGTATTGATTTTCTGCGAAGTAAAAATACAAGCAAAAAACAACAACTGGCACTGGGCACTATGTCAATAGGTTAATCCCAAAAAATGATATAAAGTTGCTATAAAATGATTGTAAAACATCCAAGATTGATAATATAACAGCATGGAACAATAAAAAATTATAGATACGTTGGAGACGTATCAGGGCCCATCAATGCTTCCTTGTGTATCGTAGGTATACTGTTGTCTAACAACAATATCTCGCTTGCGCACCTGAGAGGTTTGCACGAGTTTTGCCTACGTGGTTCAGCTGCAAATTCGACCAAAGTCCATACATATCATGTAGAGGCTTCTGTATCAGTCGCAGTAGGAAACTCTAGAATCACTTCCAAGGTCTCTTTCCTCTGACCTGATGACGAAGATACTGATATCTCGTCGAGTTGCACTGTCCTCCCACTCACCTTTTTGAAAGAACCATTCTCTTTAAAAGCATACCGTTCTTTGTGACAAACCTTTTTGCCTCGGTATAGTGAGGGAGGAATACCCAATTACTTGGGATAACCTACAAAGTAGCACTTGTCTGATTTGGAATAGGTTTGTAAATATTTTACACAAGCCCCATATTCCAAGCTGAACATGTGCAGAACGCGGAGGTGCCGTACGTTCGGTACTCGATCAGTTGGATCGCGAAGAAGTTCGACTACATCACCCGTGTTGTCAAAGGCTTCTGCTTACGGTCTACGAGGGTACTTAGACAACCTCTCCCACTCGTTGCTATGCATCTCCATGGATAGATCTTGCATGTGCATAGAAAATGTTTTGTTTTCCATGCAACGTTTCCCTTCAGTGGTATCAGAGCCAGGTCTATGCGTTGATGATATGCACGAGTAGAACACAAAGAGTGTTGGGTAACATTGCATGAAAACAAAAAAAAATCCTACGCCCACGCAAGATCTATCAAGGAGATGCATAGCAACGAGAGGGGAGAGTGTGTCTACGTACCCTCGTAGACCGTAAGCAGAAGCATTTCACAATGCGGTTCATGTAGTCGAACTTCTTCCTTCTTCAACCGATCAAGTACCGAACGCACGGCACCTCCGCATTCTGCACACGTTCAGCTCGGTGACATCCCTCGCCTTCTTGATCCAGCAAGACGTCGAGGTAGTAGATGAGTTCCGTCAGCATGACGGCGTGGTGATGGTGAAGTGATCTCCGCAGGGCTTCGCCTAAGCACTACGAAAATATGACCGGGGGTGTAAACAGTGGAGGGGGGCGCCGCACACGGCTATACAATTGTCTGGGGTGTGCTAGGCGCCCCCCTCCCACATATATATAGGTGGGAGGGGGAGGGGAGGCAGCCTGGCACACCACATAGGTGGCCGGCCGGCCCTAGGGCTCCTGCCCTGGCCGCCCCCTGCCATGTATTCCCAAGGGGGAAGGAAAGAGGGGGGGAGAGGGAAGGAAGTGGGAATCCTAATCCACACTTTCCTTTCCCTTCCCCCTTTCCTTCTCCTCCTTAGGGCGGCCAGCTATGGGGGGGGGGGGGGGGGGGCGCACCAGCCCTTGTGGCTGGTGCATTTCCTCTTTTGGCTCATAAGGCCCATAACTTTTGCCGGGGGTGCCCGGAACCCCTTCCGGTGACCCGATAAGTACCCGGTACACTCTGAAACACTTCCGGTGTCCGAATACCATCGTCCTATATATCAATCTTTACCTCTCGACCATTTCGAGACTCCTCGTCATGTCCGTGATCTCATCCGGGACTCCGAACAACATTCAGTCACCAAATCACATAACTCATATAATACTATATCATCATCGAACGTTAAGCGTGCGGACCCTACGGGTTCGAGAACTATGTAGACATGACCGAGACACCTCCACGGTCAATAACTAAAAGTGGAACCAGGATGCCCTTTGTCCATCGGTATGCTACTTGCCCGAGATTCCATCGTCGGTATCTTCATACCTAGTTCAATCTCGTTACCGGCAAGTCTCTTTACTCGTTCCGTAATAAATCACCTCGTGACTAACTCCTTAGTCGTTTGCTTGCAAGCTTATGATGTGTATTACCGAGAGGGCCCAGAGATACCTCTCCGATACTCGGAGTGACAAATCCTAATCTCGATCTATGCCAACTCAACAAACACCTTCGGAGATACCTGTAGAGCATCTTTATAATCACCCAGTTACGTTGTGATGTTTAATAGCACACAAGGCAATCCTCCGATATCCGGGAGTTGCATAATCTCATAGTCGAAGGAATATGTATTTGACATGAAGAAAGCAATAGTAATAAAACTGAACGATCATTATGCTAAGCTAACAGATGGATCTTGTACATCACATCATTCCCCTAATGATGTGATCCCGTTATCAAATGACAACTCATGTCCATGGTTAGGAAACCTTAACCATCTTTGATCAATGAGCTAGTCAAGTAGAGGCTCACTAGGGACACGGTGTTTGTTTATGTATTCACACATGTATTTAGGTTTCCGATCAATACAATTCTAGCATGAATAATAAACATTTATCATGAATAATAAACATTTATCATGAATAAGGAAATATAAAATAACAACTTTATTATTGCCTCTAGGGCATATTTCCTTCAGTCTCCCACTTGCACTAGAGTCAATAATCTAGATTACATTGTAATGAATCTAACACCCATGGAGTCTTGGTGCTGATCATGTTTTGCTCATGGAAGAGGCTTAGTCAACGGGTCTGCTACATTCAGATCCGTATGTATCTTGCAAATTTCTATGTCTCCATCCTTGACTTGTTCACAAATGGAGTTGAAGCGTCTCTTGATGTGTTTGGTTCTCTTGTGAAATCTGGATTCCTTCACCAAGGCAATTGCTTCAGTGTTGTCACAAAAGATTTTCATTGGACCCGATGCACTAGGTATTACACCTAGATCGGATATGAACTCCTTCATCCAAACTCCTTCATTTGCTGCTTCCGAAGCAGTTATGTATTCCGCTTCACACGTAGATCCTGCCATGACTCTCTGCTTGGAACTGCACCAACTAACAGCACCACCATTCAATATAAATACATATCCGGTTTGTGACTTAGAGTCATCCGGATCAGTGTTAAAGCTAGCATCGACGTAACCATTTACGACGAGCTCTTTGTCAACTCCATAAACGAGAAACATATCCTTGGTCCTTTTCAGGTACTTCAGGATGTTCTTGACCGCTGTCCAGTGATCCACTCCTGGATTACTTTGGTACCTCCCTGCCAGACTTATGGCAAGGCACACATCAGGTCTGGTACATAGCATAGCATACATGATAGAACCTATGGCTGAGGCATAGGGAATGACTTTCATTTTCTCTCTATCTTCTGCAGTGGTCGGGCTTTGAGTTTGACTCAACTTCACACCTTGTAACACAGGCAAGAAACCTTTCTTTGACTGATCCATTTTGAACTTCTTCGAAATTTTATCAAGGTATGTGCTTTGTGAAAGTCCTATTAAGCGTCTCGATCTATCCCTATAGATCTTGATGCCCAATATATAAGCAGCTTCACCGAGGTCTTTCGTTGAAAAATTCTTATTCAAGTATCCTTTTATGCTATCCAGGAATTCTATATCATTTCCAATCAACAATATGTCATCCACATATAATATCAGAAGTGCTACAGAGCTCCCACTCACTTTCTTGTAAATACAGGCTTTACCGAAAGTCTGTATAAAACCATATGCTTTGATCACCTCATCAAAGCATATATTCCAACTCCGAGATGCTTGCAACAGTCCATAAATGAATCGCTGGAGCTTGCACACTTTGTTAGCACCTTTAGGATCGACAAAACCTTCTGGTTGCATGATATACAACTCTTCTTTAAGATATCCATTAAGGAATGCAGTTTTGACGTCCATTTGCCAGATTTCATAATCATAAAATGCGGCAATTGCTAACATCATTCGGACGGACTTAAGCATTGCTACGGGTGAGAAAGTCTCATCATAGTCAACTCCTTGAACTTGTCGAAAACCTTTTGCGACAAGTCGAGCTTTATAGACAGTAACATTACCATCAGCGTCAGTCTTCTTCTTGAAGATCCATTTATTCTCTATGGCTTGCCGATCATTGGGCAAATCCACCAAAGTCCACACTTTGTTCTCATACATGGATCCTATCTCAGATTTCAGGGCCTCAAGCCATCTGTTGGAATCTGGGCTCATCATAGCTTCTTCATAGTTCTTTGGTTCGCCTTGGTCTAGTAACATGACTTCCATACAGGATTCTCGTACCACTCTGGTGCGGATCGTGTTCTAGTTGACCTACGAGGTTCTGTAGTAACTTGATCCGAAGTTTCATGAGCATCATCATTAGCTTCCTCTCTAGTTGGTGTAGGCATCATGGGAACGGTTTTCTCGGATGTGCTACTTTCCAATTCGAGGGAAGGTACAATTACCTCATCAAGTTCTACTTTCCTCCCATTCACTTCTTTAAAAAGAAACTCTTTCTCTAGAAAGGATCCAAACTTAGCAACAAAGATCTTGCATTCGGATTTGTGGTAGAAGGTGTACCCAATAGTTTCCTTTGGGTATCCTATGAAGACGCACTTTTCCGATTTAGGTTCGAGCTTATCAGGCTGAAGCCTTTTGACATAAGCGTCGCATCCCCAAACTTTAAGAAACGACAGCTTAGGTTTCCTGCCAAACCATAGTTCATATGGTGTCATCTCAACGGATTTAGACGGTGCCCTAGTTAACGTGAATGCAGCTATCTCTAATGCATAACCCCAAAACGATAGTGGTAAATCGGTAAGAGACATCATAGAACGCACCATATCTAATAAAGTACGGTTACGACGTTCGGACACACCATTAAGCTGTGGTGTTCTAGGTGGCGTGAGTTGTGAAACAATTCCACATTGTTTTAGATGAAGGCCAAACTCGTAACTCAAATATTCGCCTCCGCGATCAGATCATAGAAACTTTATTTTGTTGTTACGATGATTCTCCATTTCACTATGAAATTCTTTGAACTTTTCAAATGTTTCAGACTTGTGTTTCATTAAGTAGATATACCCATACCTACTCAAATCATCTGTGAAGGTCACAAAATAACGATACCCACCGCATGCTTCAACACTCATCGGACCGCATACATCGGTATGTATTATTTCCAATAAGTCAATAGCTCGCTCCATACTTCCGGAGAACGGAGTTTTAGTCATCTTTCCCATGAGGCATGGTTCGCAAGTATCAAATGATTCATAATCAAGTGATTCCAAAAGTCCATCTGCATGGAGTTTCTTCATGCGCTTTACACCAATATGACCTAAACGGCAGTGCCACAAATATGTTGCACTATCATTATCAACTTTGCATCTTTTGGCATCAATATTATGAATATGTGTATCACTACAATCGAGATTGAACAAGAACAAACCATTCCTCAAGGGTGCATGACCATAAAAGATATTATTCATATAAATAGAACAACCATTATTCTCTAACTTAAATGAATAACCGTCTTGCAATAAACAAGATCTAGATATAATGTTCATGCTCAGCGCGGGCACCAAATAACAATTATTTAGGTCTAAAACTAATCCCAAAGGTAGATGTAGAGGTAGCGTGCCGACGGCGATCACATCGACCTTGGAACCATTTCCGACGTGCATCGTCACCTCGTCCTTAGCCAATCTTCGTTTATTCCGCAGCTCCTGTTTTGAGTTACAAATATGAGCAACCGAACCAGTATCAAATACCCAGGTGCTGCTACGAGCATTAGTAAGGAACACATCAATAACATGTATATCAAATATACCTTTGTTCACTTTTCCATCCTTCTTATCCTCCAAATACTTGGGGCAGTTCCGCTTCCAGTGACCACTTCCTTTGCAGTAGAAACTCTCAGTTTTAGGCTTAGGTTCAGCTTTTGGTTTCTTCGTGGGAGCGGCAACTTGCTTACCATTCTTCTTGAATTTTCCTTTCTTTCCTTTGCCCTTTTTCTTGAAACTAGTGGTCTTGTTAACCATCAACACTTGATGCTCCTTCTTGATTTCTACCTCCGCGGCCTTAATCATTGCGAAGAGCTCGGGAATTGTCTTATCCATCCCTTGCATATAATAGTTCATCACGAAGCCTTTGTAGCTTAGTGGCAGTGACTAAAGAACTTTGTTAATAACACAATCAACTGGAAGATCAACTCCCAGCTGAGTTAAGTGATTATAATACCCAGACATTTTGAGTATGTGTTCACTGACAGAACTGTTCTCCTCCATCTTGCAGCTATAGACCTTGTTGGAGACTTCATATCTCCCAACCCGGGCATTTGCTTGAAATATTAACTTCAACTCCTGGAACATCTCATATGCTCCATGACGTTCAAAACGTCTTTGAAGTCCCGGTTCTAAGCCGTAAAGCATGGCACACTGAACTATAGAGTAGTCATCAGATTGAGCTTGCGAGACGTTAATAACATCTGCATCAGCTCCTGCAGCAGGTCTGTCACCTAACGGTGAATCAAGGACATAATTCTTCTGTGCAGCAATGAGGATAATCCTCAAGTTACGGACCCAGTCCGTGTAGTTGCTACCATCATCTTTCAACTTAGCTTTCTCTAGGAACGCATTAAAATTCAGGGGAACGGTAGCACGGGCCATTGATCTACAACATATATATGCAAATACTATCAGGACTAAGTTCATGATAAATTAAGTTCAATTAATCAAATTACTAATGAACTCCCACTTAAATAAACATCCCTCAAGTTATCTAAGTGATACATGATCCAAATCAACTAACCCATGTCCGATCATCACGTGAGATGGGGTAGTCATCAATGGTGAACATCTCTATGTTGATCATATCTACTATATGACTCATGTTCGACCTTTCGGTATCTAGTGTTCCGAGACCATGTCTGTACAAGCTAGGCTCATCAAGTTCAACCCAAATATTCTGCATGTGCAAAACTGTCTTACACCCATTGTATGTGAACGTAGAGTCTATCACACCCGATCATCACGTGGTGTCTCGAAACAACGAACTTTCGCAATGGTGCATACTCGGGGAGAACACTTATATCTTGAAATTTAGTGAAGGGATCATCTTATAATGCTACCGTCGTTCTAATCAAAATAAGATGCACAAAAGATAAACATCACATGCAATCAAAATATGTGACATGATATGGCCATCATCATCTCGTGCTTTCGATCTCCATCTCCAAAGCATTGTCATGATCTCCATCGTCACTGGCTCGACACCTTGATCTCCATCGTTGCGTCGTGGTCATCTCGCCAACTTTTGCCAACGCATAGCGATAAAGTAAAGCAATTACATGGCATTTGCATTTCATACAATAGAGAGATAACCATAAGGCTCCTGCCGATTGCTGATAAATTACAAAACATGATCATCTCATACAATAACATATATCACATCATGTCTTGACCATATCACATCACAACATACCCTGCAAAAACAAGTTAGACGTCCTCTACTTTGTTGTTGCAAGTTTTACGTGGCTACTACGGGTTTCTAGCAAGAACCATTCTTACCTACGGCAAAAACCACAACAGTGATTTATCAAGTTTGTTGTTTAAACCTTCTTCAAGGACCGGCCGCAGTCAAATTCGATTCAACTAAAGTAGGAGAAACAGACACCCGCCAGCCACCTTTATGCAAAACTAGTTGCATGTCAGTCGGTGGAACCAGTCTCATGTACATGGACATGTAAGGTTGGTCTGGGCCACTTCATCCCACAATGCCGCCGAATCAAAATAAGATGTTGGTGGTAAGCAGTATGAACATCACCGCGCACAACTTCTTTGTGTTCTACTCATGCATATCATCTACGCATAGACCTGGCTCATGATGCCACTGTTGGGTAACGTTGCATGAAAACAAAAAAAATTCCTACGCCCACGCAAGATCTATCAAAGAGATGCATAGAAACAAGTGGGGAGAGTGTGTCTACGTACCCTCGTAGACCGTAAGCGGAAGCATTTCACAACGCAGTTGATGAAGTCGAACTTCTTCGTGCTTCAACCGATCAAGTACCGAACGCACGGCACCTCCACGTTCTGCACACATTTAGCTCGGTGACGTCCCTCGCCTTCTTGATCCAACAAGACGTCGAGGTAGTAGATGAGTTCCGTCAGCACGACGGCGAGGTGACGGTGATGGTGAAGTGATCTCCGCAGGGCTTCGCCTAAGCACAACGAAAATATGACCGGGGGTGTAAACGGTGGAGGGGGCGCCGCACACGGCTATACAATTGTCTGGGGTGTGCTAGGCGCCCCCCTCACACATAAATATAAGTGGGAGGGGAGGGGAGGCAGCCTGGCGCACCACATAGGTGGCTGGCCGGCCCTAGGGCTCCTGCCTTGGCCGCGCCCCCTGCCATGTATTCCCAAGGGGGAAGGAAAGAGGGGGGGGGGAAGGAATTGGGAATCCTAATCCACACTTTCCTTTCCCTCCCCCTTTCCTTCTCCCCCTTAGGCCAGCCTGCTATGGGGGGGGGGGGGGCGCACCAGCCCCTTGTGGCTAGTGCGTTTCCTCATTTGGCCCATAAGGCCCATAACTTTTGTCGGGGTGCCCGGAACCCCTTTCGGTGACCCAATAAGTACCCGGTACACTCCGATACTCGGAGTGACAAATCCTAATCTCGATCTATAACAACTCAATAAACACGTTCGGAGATACCTGTAGAGCATCTTTATAATCACCCAGTTACGTTTGGACGTTTGATAGCACACAAGGCATTCCTCCGGTATCCGGGAGTTGCATAATCTCATAGTCGAAGGAATATGCATTTGACATGAAGAAAGCAATAGCAATAAAACTGAACGATCATTATGCTAAGCTAACGGATGGGTCTTGTCCATCACATCATTCTCCTAATGATGTGATCCCGTTATCAAATGACAACTCATGTCCATGGTTAGGAAACCTTAACCATCTTTGATCAACGAGCTAGTCAAGTAGAGGCTCACTAGGGACACGGTGTTTGTTTATGTATTCACACATGTATTTAGGTTTCCGATCAATACAATTCTAGCATGAATAATAAACCTTTATCATGAATAAGGAAATATAAAATAACAACTTTATTATTGCCTCTAGGGCATACTTCCTTCAAAGAGTTGTGGGCGGTGATAGTCATACTGCTTACCACCAACGTCTTATTTTGATTCGGCGGTATTGTAAGATGAAGCGGCCTGGACCAACCTTACATGTCCACGTACATGAGACGGGTTCCACCGACAGACATGCAACTAGTTTTGCATAAAGGTGGCTGGCGGGTGTCTGTTTCTCCTACTTTAGTTGAATCGAATTTGACTATGGCCCGTCCTTGAAGAAGGTTAAAACATCACCGTTGTGGTTTTTGCCGTAGGTAAGAACGGTTCTTGCTTGTAGCCCGTAGCAGCCACGTAAAACTTGCAACAACAAAGTAGAGGACGTCTAACTTGTTTTTGCAGGGCATGTTGTGATGTGATATGGTCAAGACATGATGTGATATACGTTACTATACGAGATGATCATGTTTTGTAAGTTATCGACAACCGGCAGGAGCCTTATGGTTGTCTCTTTATTGTATGAAATGCAAACGCCATGTAATTGCTTTACTTTATCACTATTTGTTAGCGATAGTTGTAGAAGCAATAGTTGGCAAGACGACCACGACGCAACGATGGAGATCAAGGTGTCGGGCCGGTGACGATGGAGATCATGACGATGCTTTGGAGATGGAGATCAAAAGCACAAGATGTTGATGGCCATATCATGTCACATAACTTGAAGAGCCTAGCATGTACAGACATGGTCTCAGAACACTAGAGACCGAAAGGTCGAACATGAGTCATATAGTAGATATGATCAACATAGAGATGTTCACCATTGATGGCTACCCCATCTCACGTGATGATCGGACATGGGTTAGTTGATTTGGATCATGTATCACTTAGATAACTTGAGGTATGTTTATTTAAGTGGGAGTTCATTAGTAATTTGATTAATTGAACTTAATTTATCATGAACTTCGTCTTGATAGTATTTGCATATATATGTTGTAGATCAATAGCTCGCAATATAGCTCCCCTATTTTTGAAATGTTCCTAGAGAAAACTAAGTTGAAAGATAATAGTAGCAATAATGTCGACTGTGTCCGTGATCTGGGGATTATCCTCATTGCCACACAGAAGAATTATGTCCTTAATGCACCGCTAGGTGACATACCTTTTGCAGGAGCAGATGCAGACGTTATGAATGTTTGGCAAGCTCGATATGATGACTACTTGACAGTTTAGTGCGCCATGCTTTACGGCTTAGAACCGGGACTTCAAAAATGTTTTGAATGCCATGGAGCATACGAGATGTTCCAAGAGCTGAAATTGGTATTTCAGACTCATGCCCGTGTCGAGAGGTATGAGACCTCTGGCAAGTACTTTGACTACAAGATGGAGCAGAATAGCTCAGCCAGTGAGAATGTGCTCAGAAATTTCTGGGTACTACAATCGCTTGAATCAAGTGGGAGTTAATCTTCCAGATAAGATAGTGATTGACAGAGTTCTCTAGTCACTATCACCAAGCTACTAGAACTTCGTGATGAACTATAATATGAAAGGGATGATGAAAACGATTTCTGAGCTCTTTGCGATAGTGAAATCGGCGGAGGTAGAAATCAAGAAAGAGCATCAAGTATTGATGGTTAAACAAGACCACTAGTTTCAAGAAAAGGGGCAAGGGAAAGAAAGGGGACTCAAGAAGAATGGCAAGCAAGTTGGGGCTCCCATGAAGAAGCCCAAAGCTGGACCCAAGCCTGAAACTGAGTGCTTCTACTGCAAAGGAAATGTTCACTGGAAGCAGAACTGCCCCAAATACTTGGCAGATAAGAAGGATGGCAAAGTAAACAAAGGTATATTTGATATACATGTTATTGATGTGTACTTTACTAGTGTTCGTAGTAGCCCCTGGGTATTTTGATGCCGGTTGAGTTGCTAAGATTAGTAACTTGAAACAGGAGTTGCAGAATAAACGGAGACTAGTTAAGGTTGAGGTGACGATGTGTTTTGGAAGTGTTTCCAAGATTGATATGATCACCATCGCACACTCCCTCTACCTTCGGGATTAGTGTTGAGCCTAAATAAATGTTATTTGGTGTGTGCGTTGAGCATGAACATGATTAGATCAGGTTTTACGGTTATTCATTTAAGTCAGAGAATAATTGATGTTCTGTTTACATGAATAAAACCTTCTATGGTCATACACCCAATGTAAATGGTTTATTGAATCCCGATCATAGTGATACACATATTCATAATATTGATGCCAAAAGATGCAAAGTTGATAATGATAGTGCAACATACTTTTGGCACTGCCATTTAAGTCATATTGGTGTAAAGCACATGAAGAAACTCCATGCGGATGGACTTTTGGAATCACTTGATTATGAATCATTTGATACTTGCGAACAATGCCTCATGGGCAAGATGAATAAAACTCCGTTCTCCGGAACAATGGAGCGAGCTATTGACTTATTGGAAATAATACATATGGATGTATGCGGTCCGACGAATGTTGAAGCACGCGGCGGGTATTATTATTTTCTCACCTTCTTAGATGATTTGAGTAGGTATGGGTATATCTACTTGATGAAACACAAGTCTGAAATGTTTCAAAGGTTCAAAGAAATTCAGAGTGAAGTGGAGAATCATCGTAACAAGAAAATAAAGTTTCTAGGATCTGATCACGGAGGCGAATATTTGATTTATGAGTTTGGCCTTTATTTAAAACAAAGTGGAATAGTTTCACAACTCACGCCACCTGGAACACCATAGCGTAATGGTGTGTCCGAACGTCGTAACCGTACTTTATTAGATATGGTGCGATCTATGATGTCTCTTACCGATTTACCACTATCATTTTGGGGTTATGCATTAGAGACAACCGCATTCACGTTAAATAGGGCACCGTCTAAATCCATTGAGACGACACCGTATGAACTGTGGTTTGGCAAGAAACCTAAGCTGTCATTTCTTAAAGTTTGGGGATACGATGCTTATGTCAAAAGGCTTCAGCCTGATAAGCTCGAACCTAAATCAGAGAAGTGCATCTTCATAGGATACCCAAATGAAACTATTGGGTACACCTTCTACCACAGATCCGAAGGCAAGATCTTTGTTGCTAAGAATGGATCCTTTCTAGAGAAGGAGTTTCTCTCAAAAGAAGTGAGTGGGAGGAAAGTAGAACTTGATGAGGTAGTTGTACCTTCTCTCGAACTGGAAAGTAGTACATCAGAGAAAGTCGTTCCCGTGATGCCTACACCAACCAGAGAGGAAGCAAATGATGATGATCATGAAACTTCAGATCAAGTTACTACTGAATCTCGTAGGTCGACCAGAACACATTCCGCACTAGAGTGGTACAGGAATACTGTCCTGGAAGTCATGTTGTTGGACAATGGCCAACTTACGAACTATGAAGAAACTATGACAAGCCCAGATTCCGACTAATGGCTTGAGGCCATGAAATCTGAGATAGGATCCATGTATGAGAACAAAGTGTGGACTTTGGTGGACTTGCCCGATGATCGGCAGGCCATTGAAAATAAATGGATCTTCAAGAGGAAGATGGACGCTGATGGTAATATCACTGTCTACAAAGCTTGACTTGTCGCAAAAGATTTTCAACAAATTCAAGGGGTTGACTACCATGAGACTTTCTCACCCGTAGCGATGCTTAAGTCTGTCTGAATCATGTTAGCAATTGCCGCATTTTATGATTATGAAATCTGGTAAAATGGACGTTAAAACTGCATTCCTTAATGAATATCTTAAAGAAGAGTTGCATATGATGCAACCAGAAGTTTTTTATCGATCCTAAAGGTGCTAACAAAGTGTGCAAGCTCCAGCGATCCATCTATGCACTGGTGCAAGCATCTCAGAGTTGGAATATACGCTTTGATGAGGTGATCAAAGCATATGGTTTTATACAGACTTACGGTGAAGCCTGTATTTACAAGACAGTGAGTGTGAGCTCTGTAGCATTTCTGATATTATATGTGGATGACATATTGTTGATTGGAAATGATATAGAATTTCTGGATAGCATAAAAGGATACTTGAATAAGAATTTTTCAATGAAAGACTTCGGTAAAGCTGCTTACATATTTGGCATCAAGATCTATAGGAATAGATCGCGACGCTTAATAGGACTTTCACAAAGTACGTACCTTGGCAAAGTTTTGAAGAAATTCAAAATAAATCAGACAAAGGGTTCTTGCTTGTGTTGCAAGGTGTGAAGTTGAGTAAGACTCAAAACCCGACCACGGCAGAAGATAGAGAAAAATGAAAGTCATTCCCTATGCCTCAGCCATAGGTTCTATAAAGTATGCCATGCTTTGTACCAAACCTGTTGTGTACCTTGCCATGAGTTTGGTAAGGGGGTACAATAGTGATCCAGGAGTAGATCACTGGACAACGGTTAAAATTATCCTTAGTTACCTAAGAGGATTAAGGAGATATTTCTGGGTTATGGAGGTGATAAAGAGTTCATCGTAAAGGGTTACATCGATGCAAGCTTTGACACTGATTCGGATGACTCTGAGTCTCAATCTGGATACATATTGAAAGTGGGAGCAATTAGCTAGAGTAGCTCCATGCAAAGCTTTGTAGACATAGAAATTTGGAAAATACATACGGATTTGAATGTGATAGACCCGTTGACTAAACATCTCTCACAAGCAAAACATGATCAAACCTTAGTACTCTTTGGGTGTTAATCACATGGCGATGTGAACTAGATTATTGACTCTAGTAAACTCTTTGGGTGTTGGTCACATGGCAATGTGAACTATGGGTATTAATTACATGGCGATGTGAACTAGATTATTGACTCTAGTGCAAGTGGGAGACTGATGGAAATATGCCCAAGAGGCAATAATAAAATGGTTATTATTATATTTCCTTAATCATGATAACGGTTTATTATACATGCTATAATTGTATTGACCGGAAACTTATATACATGTGTGGATACATAAACAAATACCGTGTCCCTAGTAAGCCTCTACTAGACTAGCTCGTTGATCAAATATGGTTAAGGTTTCCTAACCATAGACATGTGTTGTCACTTGATAACGGGATCACATCATTAGGAGAATGATGTGATGGACAAGACCCATCCGTTAGCTTAGCATATTGATCGTTCAGTTTATTGCTATTGCTTTCTTCATGACAAATACATATTCATTCGACTATGAGATTATGCAACTCCCGGATACCGGAGGAATACCTTGTGTGCTATCAAACATCACAATGTAACTGCGTGATCATAAAGATGCTCTACAGGTATCTCCGAAGGGGTTTGTTGAGTTGGCATAGATCGAGATTTGGATTTGTCACTCCGAGTATCGGAGAGGTATCTCTGGGCCCTCTCGGTAATACAGATCATAAGAAGCCTTGCAAGCACAGTGACTAAGGAGTTAGTTACAAGATGATGTATTACGGAATGAGTAAAGAGACTTGCCGGTAATGAGATTCAACTAGGTATGAAGATACCGACGATCCAATCTCGGGCAAGTAACATACCGATGGACAAAGGGAATTACGTATGTTGTCATAACGGTTCGACCGATAAAGGTCTTCGTAGAATATGTAGGAACCAATATGGGCATCTAGGTTCCGCTATTGGTTATTGACTGGAGAGGTGTCTCGGTCATGTCTACATAGTTCTCAAACCCGTAGGGTCCACACGCTTAATGTTCGTTGTCGATATAGTGTTATATGAGTTATGTGATTTGGTGACCGAATGTTGTTCAGAGTCCCAGATGTGGTCACGGACTTGACGAGGATCTCCAGAATGTTCTGGAGGTAAAGATTGATATATAGGACGATACTATTTGGACACCGGAAGGGTTTCGGGGCGTACCGGGTAGTCGTCGGGCCACCGAAAGGGGTTCCGGCAAGCCTCGGGAGGTTTATGGGCCATATGGGCCAAGAGAAGGGAGCACACCAGCCCACAAGGGGCTGGTGCGCCCCTCTATGGCAGCCGGCCCTAGGGAGAGAAGGAAAGAGGGGAGTAGGCCTCCTCCTTCCTTCCCTCTCCTCCTCTTTCCTTCCCCCTTAGGGGAATTATGGGGACGCAGGCCAGGGCAGGAGCCCTAGGGCTGGCCGGCCACCTATGTGGTGCGCCTGGCTGCCTCCCCTCTCCCCCCACCTATATATATGTGGGAGGGGGTGCCACACAAAGGACACAACATTGTCTTAGCCATGTGCGGCGCCCCCTCCACCGTTTACACCCTCGGTCATATTTTCGTAGTGCTTAGGCGAAGCCCTACGGAGATAGCATCACCATCACCGTCACCACGCCGTCATGCTGCCAGAACTCATCTACTACTTCACCCGTCTTGCTGGATCAAGAAGGCGAGGACGTCACCGAGCTGAACATGTGCAGAACGCGGAGGTGGCGTACGTTCGGTACTCGGTCGGTTGGATTGCGAAGAAGTTCGAGTACATCAACCGCGTGGTCAAACGCTTCCGCTTAGGGTCTACGAGGGTACGTAGACACACTTTCACCCTCGTTGGTATGCATCTCCATGGATAGATCTTGCATGTGCCTTGAAAATGTTTTGTTTTCCATGTAACGTTTCCCTTCAGTGGTATCAGAGCCAGATCTATGCATAGATGATATGCACGAGTAGAACACAAAGAGTTGTGGGCGGTGATAGTCATACTGCTTATCACCAACGTCTTATTTTGATTCAGCGGTATTGTAAGATGAAGCGGCCTGAACCAACCTTACATTGCCATGCACATGAGACCGGTTCCACCGACAGACATGCAACTAGTTTTGCATAAAGGTGGCTGGCGTGTGTCTGTTTCTTCTACTTTAGTTGAATCGAATTTGACTATGGCCGGTCCTTGAAGAAGGTTAAAACAACAAACTTGATAAATCACCGTTGTGGTTTTTGCCGTAGGTAAGAATGGTTCTTAATTGTAGCCCATAGCAGCCATGTAAAACTTGCAACAACAAAGTAGAGGACGTCTAACTTGTTTTTGCCGGGCATGTTGTCATGTGATATTGTCAAGACATGATGTGATATACGTTATTGTATGAGATGATCATGTTTTGTAAGTTATCGACAACCGGCAGGAGCCTTATGGTTGTCTCTTTATTGTATGAAATGCAAACGCCAAGTAATTGCTTTACTTTATCACTATGCGTTAGCGATAGTTGTAGAAGCAATAGTTGGCGAGACAACCACGACGGAACGATGGTGATCAAGGTGTCAAGCCGGTGACGATGGAGATCATGATGATGCTTTGGAGATGGAGATCAAAAGCACAAGATGATGATGGCCATATCATGTCACATATTTTGATTGCATGTGATGTTTATCCTTGATGCATCTTATTTTGCTTAGAACGACGGTAGCATTAAAAGATGATCCCTTCACTAAATTTCAAGATAAAAGTGTTCTCCCTAAGTATGCGCCGTTGCTAAAGTTCGTCGTTTCGAAGCACCTCGTGATGATCGGGTGTGATAGACTCTACGTTCACATACAACGGGTGTAAGATAGTTTTGCACATGCAGAATACTTTGGTTAAACTTGAAGAGCCTAGCATGTACAGACATGGTCTCGGAACACTGGAGACCAAAAGGTCGAACATGAGTCATATAGTAGATATGATCAACATAGAGATGTTCACCATTGATGACTACCCCATCTCACGTGATGATCGGACATGGGTTAGTTGATTTGGATCATGTATCACTTAGATAACTTGAGGGATATTTATTTAAGTGGGAGTTCATTAGTAATTTGATTAATTGAACTTAATTTATCATGAACTTAGTCTTGATAGTATTTGCATATCTATGTTGTAGATCAATATCTCGCAATATAGCTCCCCTATTTTTGATATGTTCCTAGAGAAAACTAAGATGAAAGATGATAGTACCAATAATGCAGACTGGGTCTGTGATCTGAGGAATATCCTCATTGCTGCATAGAAGAATTATGTCCTTAATGCACCTCTAGCTGACAGACCTATTGCAGGAGCAGATGCAGACATTATGAACATTTGCCAAGCTCGATATGATGACTACTTGATAGTTTAGTGCACCATGCTTTATGGCTTAGAACCGGGACTTCAAAAACGTTTTGAACGCAATGGAGCATATGAGATGTTCCAAGAGCTGAAATTGGTATTTCAGACTCATGCCCGTGTCGATAGGTATGAGACCTCTGACAAGTACTTTGCCTACAAGATGGAGGAGAATAGCCCAGCCAGTGAGCATGTGCTCAAAACGTCTGGGTACTACAATCGCTTGAGTCAGGTGCGAGTTGATCTTCCAGATAAGATAGTGATTGACAGAGTTCTCTAGTCACTATCACCAAGCTACTAGAACTTCGTGTGAACTATAATATGCAAGGGATGATGAAAACGATTTCCGAGCTCTTCGCGATACTGAAATCGGCGAAGGTAGAAATCAAGAAAGAGCATCAAGTGTTGATGGTTAAACAAGACCACTAGTTTCAAGAAAAGGGGCAAGGGAAAGAAAGGGAACTTCAAGAAGAAAGGCAAGCAAGTTGGTGCTCCCATGAAGAATCCCAAAGCTGGACCCAAGCCTGAAACTGAGTGCTTCTACTACAAAGGAAATGGTCACTGGAAGCAGAACTGCCCCAAATACTTGGCAGATAAGAAGGATGGCAAAGTGAACAAAGGTATATTTGATATACATGTTATTGATGTGTACTTTACTAGTGTTCGTAGCAGCCCCACGGTATTTTGATGCCGGTTGAGTTGCTAAGATTAGTAACTCGAAACAGGAGTTGCAGAATAAACGGAGACTAGTTAAGGGCGAGGTGACGATGTGTGTTGGAAGTGTTTCCAAGATTGATATGATCACCATCGCACACTCCCTCTACCTTAGGGATTAGTGTTGAGTCTAAATAAATGTTATTTGGTGTGTGCGTTGAGCATGAACATGATTAGATCATGTTTTACGATTATTCATTTAAGTCAGAGAATAATTGTTGTTCTGTTTACATGAATAAAACCTTCTATGGTCATACACCCAATGTAAATGGTTTATTGAATCCCGATCATAGTGATACACATATTCATAATATTGATGCCAAAAGATGCAAAGTTGATAATGATAGTGCAACATACTTTTGGCACTGCCGTTTAAGTAATATTGGTGTAAAGCACATGAAGAAACTCCATGCGGATGTACTTTTGGAATCACTTGATTATGAATCATTTGATACTTGCGAACAATGCCTCGTGGGCAAAATGAATAAAACTTCGTTCTCCAGAACAATGGAGCGAGCTATTGACTTATTGGAAATAATATATACGGATGTATGCGGTCCGACGAATGTTGAAGCACGCGGCGGGTATTATTATTTTCTCACCTTCTTAGATGATTTGAGTAGGTATGGGTATATCTAATTGATGAAACACAAGTCTGAAATGTTTGAAAGGTTCAAAGAAATTCAGAGTGAAGTGGAGAATCATCGTAACAAGAAAATAAAGTTTCTAGGATCTGATCGCAGAGGCGAATATTTGATTTATGAGTTTGGCCTTTATTTAAAACAAAGTGGAATAGTTTCACAACTCACTCCACCTGGAACACCATAGCGTAATGGTGTGTTCGAACGTCGTAACCGTACTTTATTAGATATGGTGTGATCTATGATGCCTCTTACCGATTTACCACTATCGTTTTGGGGTTATGAATTAGAGACAGCCGCATTCACGTTAAATAGGGCACCGTCTAAATCCGTTGAGACGACACCGTATGAACTGTGGTTTGGCAAGAAACCTAAGCTGTCGTTTCTTAAAGTTTGGGGATACGATGCTTATGTCAAAAGGCTTCAGCTTGATAAGCTCGAACCTAAATCAGAGAAGTGCGTCTTCATAGGATACCCTAACGAAACTATTGGGTACACCTTCTATCACAGATCCGAAGGCAAGATCTTTGTTGCTAAGAATGGATCCTTTCTAGAGAAGGAGTTTCTCTCGAAAGAAGTGAGTGGGAGGAAAGTAGAACTTGATGAGGTAGTTGTACCTTCTCTTGAATTGGAAAGTAGTACATCAGAGAAAGTTGTTCCCGTGATGCCTACACCAACCAGAGAGGAAGCAAATGATGATGATCATGAAACTTCAGATCAAGTTACTACTGAACCTCGTAGGTCGACCAGAACACATTCCGCACCAGAGTGGTACGGTAATACTGTCCTGGAAGTCATGTTGTTGGACAATGGCCAACCTACGAACTATGAAGAAACTATGACAAGCCCAGATTCCGACTAATGGCTTGAGGCCATGAAATCTGAGATAGGATCCATGTATGAGAACAAAGTGTGGACTTTGGTGGACTTGCCCGATGATCGGCAGGCCATTGAAAATAAATGGATCTTCAAGAGAAAGATGGACACTGATGGTAATATCACTGTCTACAAAGCTCGACTTGTCGCAAAAGGTTTTCGACAAATTCAAGGGGTTGACTACCATGAGACTTTCTCACCCGTAGCGATGCTTAAGTCTGTCTGAATCATGTTAGCAATTGCCGCATTTTATGATTATGAAGTCTGGCAATATGGACGTCAAAATTGCATTCCTTAATGGATATCTTAAAGAAGAGTTGTATCTGACACAACCACAAGTTTTTTGTTGATCCTAAAGGTGCTAACAAAGTGTGCAAGCTCCAGCGATCCATCTATGGATTGGTGCAAGCATCTCGGAGTTGGAATATATGCTTTGATGAGGTGATCAAAGCATATGGTTTTATACAGACTTACGGTGAAGCCTGTATTTACAAGAAAGTGAGTGTGAGCTCTGTAGCATTTCTGATATTATATGTGGATGACATATTGTTGATTGGAAATGATATAGAATTTCTTGATAGCATAAAAGGATACTTGAATAAGAATTTTTCAATGAAAGACCTCGGTAAAGCTACTTACATATTAGGCATCAAGATCTATAGGAATAGATCGAGACGCTTAATAGGACTTTCACAAAGTACATACCTTGGCAAAGTTTTGAAGAAATTCAAAATAGATCAGACAAAGAAAGGGTTCTTGCCTGTGTTGCAAGGTGTGAAGTTGAGTAAGACTCAAAACCCGACCACGGCAGAAGATAGAGAAAGAATGAAAGTCATTCCCTATGCCTCAGCCATAGGTTCTATAAAGTATGCCATGCTGTGTACCAAACCTATTGTGTACCTTGCTATGAGTTTGGTAAGGGGGTACAATAGTGATCCAGGAGTAGATCACTGGACAGCGGTCAAAATTATCCTTAGTTACCTAAGAGGATTAAGGAGATATTTCTCGGTTATGGAGGTGATAAAGAGTTCATCGTAAAGGGTTACGTCGATGCAAGCTTTGACGCTGATTCAGATGAATCTGAGTCTCAATCTGGATACATATTGAAAGTGGGAGCAATTAGCTAGGGTAGCTCCATGCAAAGGTTTGTAGACATAGAAATTTGCAAAATACATACGGATCTGAATGTGACAGACCCATTGACTAAACTTCTCTCACAAGCAAAACATGATCAAACCTTAGTACTCTTTGGGTGTTAATCACATGGCGATGTGAACTAGATTATTGACTCTAGTAAACTCTTTGGGTGTTGGTCACATGGCGATGTGAACTATGGGTATTAATCACATGGCGATGTGAACTAGATTATTGACTCTAGTGCAAGTGGGAGACTGATGGAAATATGCCCTAGAGGTAATAATAAAATGGTTATTATTATATTTCCTTAATCATGATAAAGGTTTATTATTCATGCTAGAATTGTATTGACCGGAAACTTATATACATGTGTGGATACATAAACAAATACCGTGTCCCTAGTAAGCCTCTACTAGACTAGCTCGTTGATCAAATATGGTTAAGGTTTCCTAAGCATAGACATGTGTTGTCACTTGATAATAGGATCATGCTACTTCTTGAGCTTGCATTGGTTTTTCCCTTGAAGAGGAAAGGGTGATGCAGCAAAGTAGAGATAAGTATTTCCCTTAGTTAGAGAACCAAGGTATCAATCCAGTAGGAGACAACGCACAAATCACCTAATACCTGCACAAACAATCAAACACTTGCACCCAACGCGATAAAGGGGTTGTCAATCCCTTCACGATCACTTGCAAAAGTGAGATCTTATAGAGATAGATAAAACTGAACAAAAGATAAAGTAAATATTTTTGGGTTTTTTTGGTTTATAGATTGGAAAGTAAAAGATTGCAAAATAGTAGATCGGAAACTAATATGATGGAAAATAGTAGATCGGAAACTTATACGATGGAAAATAGTTGATGGGAAACTTACATGATGGAAAATAGACCCGGGGGCCATAGGTTTCACTAGAGGCTTCTCTCAAGATAGCAAATAATACGGTGGGTGAACAAATTACTGTCGAGCAATTGATAGACAAGCGCAAAGTTATGACGATATCTAAGGCAATGATTATGAAATACAGGCATCATGTCCGTGTCAAGTAGACCAAAACGATTCTGCATCTACTACTATTACTCCACACATCGACCGACTCCTGCCTGCATCTAGAGTATTAAGTTCATGAAGAACAGAGTAATGCATTAAGTAAGATGACATGATGTAGAGGAATAAACTCAAGCAATATGATGTAAACCCCATCTTTTTATCCTCGATGGCAACAATACAATACGTGCCTTGCTGCCCCTACTGTCACTGGGAAAGGACACCGCAAGATTGAACCCAAAGCTAAGCACTTCTCCCATTGCAAGAAAATCCAATCTAGTTGGCCAAACCAAACCAATAATTCGAAGGGAATTACAAAGATATCAAATCATGCATATAAGAATTCAGAGGAGATTCAAATAATATTCATAGATAAGCTGATCATAAATCCACAATTCATCGGATCTTGACAAACACATAACAAAAGAAGATTACATCGGATAGATCTCCAAGAACAACGAGGAGAACGTGGTATTGAGAATCAAAGAGAGAGAGGAAGCCATCTAGCTACTAGCTATGGACCCGTAGGTCTGAGGTAAACTACTCACCCTTCATCGGAAGGGCAATAGAGTTGATGTAGAAGCCCTCCGTAATCGAATCCCCCTCCGGCAGGGTGCCGAAAAAGGTCCCTAGATGGGATCTCATGGGTACAGAAGGTTGCGGCGGTGGAAAAGTGTTTTTGTGGATGCTTCTGAGGGTTTGGGAATATATGTGAATATATAGGACGAAGAAGTAGGTCGGTGGAGTCACGTGGGGCCCACAAGGCAGGGGGGCGCGCCCTACCCCCTAGGCGCGCCCTCCCCCCTTGTCGCCGCCTCGTGGCTCTTCTGACTTGAACTCCAAGTCTCCGGGGTGTCTTCTGGTCCAAGAAAAATCATCGCGAAGGTTTTATTCCGTTTGGACTCCGTTTGGTATTCCTTTTCTGCGAAACTCAAAAACAAGGAAAAAACAGAAACTGGCACTAGGCTCTAGGTTAATAGGTTAGTCCCAAAAATAATATAAAATAGCATAATAATGCATATAAAACATCCAAAACAGATAATATAGTAGCATGGAACAATAAAAAATTATAGATACGTTGGAGACGTATCAGGTATCCCCAAGCTTAATTCATGCTCGTCCTCGAGTAGGTAAATGATAAAAACAGAATTTTTGATGTGAAATGCTACCTAACATATTTATCCATGTAATTTTCTTTATTGTGGCATGAATGTTCAGATCCATAAGATTCAAAACAAAAGTTTAATATTGACATAAAAACAATAATACTTCAAGCATACTAACAAGGCAATTATGTCTTCTCAAAATAACATGGCCAAAGAAAGCTTATCCCTACAAAATCATATAGTCTGGCTATGCTCCATCTTCATCACACAAAATATTCAAATCATGCGCAACCCCGATGACAAGCCAAGCAATTGTTTCATACTTTTAATGTTCTCAAACCTTTTCAACTTTCCCGCAATATATGAGCGTGAGCCATGGACATAACACTATAGGTGGAATAGAATATGGTGGTTGTGGAGAAGACAAAAAGAAGGAGATAGTCTCACATCAACTAGGCGTATTAATAGGCTATGGAGATGCCCATCAATAGATATCAATGTGAGTGAGTAGGGATTGCCATGCAACGGATGCACTAGAGCTATAAGTGTATGAAAGCTCAAAAGAAAACTAAGTGGGTGTGCATCCAAATTGCCTAGCTCAAAAGATATAAGTGAAGCACATAGAGTATTCTAATAAATCACGATTCATGCGTGTCCCTTTCAAAAGGTGTGTACAGCAAGGATGATTGTGGAAAACTAAAAAGTAAAGACTCATATAATACAAGACGCTCCAAGCAAAATACATATCATGTGGTGAATAAAAATATAGCCTCAAGTAAAGTTACCGATAGACGAAGACGAAAGAGGGGATGCCTTCCGGGGCATCCCCAAGCTTAGGCTCTTGGTTGTCCTTGAATATTACCTTGGGGTGCCTTGGGCATCCCCAAGCTTAGGCTCTTTCCACTTCTTATTCCATAGTCCATCAAATCCTTACCCAAAACTTGAAAACTTCACAACACAAAACTCAACAGAAAATCTCATAAGCTCCGTTAGTATAAGAAAATAAATCACCACTTTTGGTACTGTTGTGAACTCATTATTTATTTATATTGGTGTAATATATACTGTATTCCAACTTCTCCATGGTTCATACCCCCCGATACTACCCATAGATTCATCAAAATAAGCAAACAACACAAAGAAAACAGAATCTGTCAAAAACAGAACAGTCTGCGAAGATCCAAATTGTTCTAATACTTATTTAACTCCAAAAATTCTGAAAAATTTGGAAAACATAGGAAATTTATATATCAATCTAGTTTAAAAAAATTCAGGGTTTTTTAGATGATCCAGTGAATTATTAAAATTCTGTGACTGGACGCAAAAGTTTCTGTTTTTCAGCAAGATCAAATCAACTATCACCGTAAGCCATCCCAAAGGTCTTACTTGGCACAACAACTAATTAATACACCAAAACACATCTAACCAGAGGCTAGATGAAAATTTTTATTGAAAAACAGCAAGGAAAAATATTGGGTTGTCTCCCAACAAGCGCTTTTCTTTAAAGCCTTTTAGCTAGGCATTGGTAATTTTGATGATGCTCATATGAAAGAAAAGAATTGAGGCACAAAGAGAGCATCGTAAAACATGTGAAAAACACATCTAAGTCTAACATACTTCCTATGCATAGGCATTTTATAGGAAAACAAATTAGCAAGACAAGCAAGATCTAGCATATGCAAGGAAGAAGAAATGAACAATAGCAATCTCAGCATAACAAGAGGTAATTTAGTAACATGAAAATTTCTACGACCATATTTTCCTCTCTCATAATAATTACATGTAGGATCATAATCAAATTCAACAATATAACTATCACATAAAATATTCTCTTCATGATCCACATGCATACAAAGTTGACACTCTTCCAAAATAGTGGGGTTATCAAATAAAGTCATGACCTCTCCAAGCCCACTTTTATCAAAAATTTCATAAGATTGATCATACTCCAAAGTAGTGGGATCATTATTACCTAGAGTTGACACTCTTCCAAACCCACTTTCAATATTATTGCAAACACTATTATCATGAGGCTTAAATAAATTTTCAAGACCATAAGAAGAATCACCCCAATCATGATCATTGCAATAAGTAGTGGACATAGCAAAACTAGCATCCCCAAGCTTAGGGTTTTGCATATTATTAGCACAATTGACATCAATAGAATTTATAGTAAAACCATTGCAATCATGCTTTTTATTGAAGGAGCTATCGTGAATCAATTCATAAATTTCTTCATCACAATTTTCAGATTCACGAATTTCAAACAAAACTTCATAAAGATAATCTAGTGCACAAAACTCACTAACAATTGGTTCTTCGTAATTGGATCTCTTAAAAAGATTAGCAAGTGGATGAGGATCCATAAACTTTTAGCAAGCGAAGATGCAAGCAAAAAGAAGGCACATGGTAACACAAGCAAACAAAAGATCGAACGAAAAGAAGGCAAACGAAAAAGAGGGCGAATAAAAAGGCAAATCTTTTCGAAAATCGTTTTAGAAGTGGGGGAGAGGAAAATGAGAGGCAAATGGTGAATAACATAATGCAAGAGATGAGAGTGTATGATGGATACTTGGTATGTCTTGACTTGGCGTAGATCTCCCCGGCAACGGCGCCAGAAATTCTTCCTGCTACTTCTTGAGCTTGTGTTGGTTTTTCCCTTGAAGAGGAAAGGGTGATGCAGCAAAGTAGAGATAATTATTTCCCTCAGTTAGAGAACCAAGGTATCAATCCAGTAGGAGACAATGCACAAATCACCTAATACCTGCACAAACAATCAAACACTTGCACCCAACGCGATAAAGGGGTTGTCAATCCCTTCACGGTCACTAGCAAAAGTGAGATTTGATAGAGATAGATAAAACTGAACAAAAGATAAAGTAAATATTTTTGGGTTTTTTTGGTTTATAGATCGGAAAGTAAAAGATTGCAAAATAGTAGATCGGAAACTAATATGATAGAAAATAGTAGATCGGAAACTTATATGATGGAAAATAGTAGATCGGAAACTTATATGATGGAAAATAGACCCGGGGGCCATAGGTTTCACTAGAGGCTTCTCTCAAATAATACGGTGGGTGAACAAATTACTGTCGAGCAATTGATAGAAAAGTGCAAAGTTATGACGAAATCTAAGGCAATGATTATGAAATATAGCCATCACGTCTGTGTCAAGTAGACCGAAATGATTCTGCATCTACTACTATTACTCCACACATTGACCGACTCCTGCCTGCATCTAGAGTATTAAGTTCATGAAGAACAGAGTAACGCATTAAGTAAGATGACATGATGTAGAGGAATAAACTCAAGCAATATGATGTAAACCCCATCTTTTTATCCTCGATGGCAACAATACAATACGTGCCTTGCTGCCTCTACTGTCACTGGGAAAGGACACCGCAAGATTGAACCCAAAGCTAAGCACTTCTCCCATTGCAAGAAAACCCAATCTAGTTGGCCAAACCAAACCGATAATTCGAAGGGAATTACAAAGATATCAAATCATGCATATAAGAATTCAGAGAAGATTCAAATAATATTCATAGATAAGCTGATCTTAAATCCACAATTCATCGGATCTCGACAAACACACCGCAAAAGAAGATTACATCGGATAGATCTCCAAGAACAACGAGGAGAACGTGGTATTGAGAATCAAAGAGAGAGAAGAAGCCATCTAGCCACTAGCTATGGACCCGTAGGTCTGAGGTAAACTACTCACGCTTCATCGAAAGGGCAATAGAGTTGATGTAGAAGCCCTCCGTGATCGAATCCCCCTCTGGCAGGGTGGCGGAAAAGGTCCCTAGATGGGATCTCACGGGTACAGAAGGTTGCGGTGGTGGAAAAGTGTTTTCGTGGATGCTTCTGAGGGTTTGGGAATATATGTGAATATATAGGACGAAGAAGTAGGTCGATGGAGTCACGTGGGGCCCACAAGGCAGGGGGCGCGCCCTCCCCCCTTGTCGCCGCCTCGTGGCTCTTCTGACTTGACCTCCAAGTCTCCGGGGTGTCTTCTGGTCCAAGAAAAATCATCGCGAAGGTTTTATTCCGTTCAGACTCCGTTTGGTATTCCTTTTCTGCGAAACTCAAAAACAAGGAAAAACAGAAACTGGCACTAGGCTCTAGGTTAATAGGTTAGTCCCAAAAATAATATAAAATACGATAATAATGCATATAAAACATCCAAAACAGATAATATAATAGCATGGAACAATCAAAAATTATAGATACGTTGGAGATGTATCAGATCACATCATTAGGAGAATGATGTGATGGACAAGACCCATCCGTTAGCTTAGCATATTGATCGTTCAATTTATTGCTATTGCTTTCTTCATGACAAATACATATTCCTTCGACTATGAGATTATGCAACTCCCGGATACCAGAGGAATACCTTATGTGCTATCAAACATCACAATGTAACTAGGCGATCCTAAAGATGCTCTACAGGTATCTCCAAAGGTGTTTGTTGAGTTGGTATAGATCGAGATTAGGATTTGTCACTCCGAGTATCGGAGAGGTATCTTTGGGCCCTCTCGGTAATACACGTCATAAGAAGCCTTGCAAGCACTGTGACTAAGGAGTTAGTTACAAGATGATGTATTACGGAACAAGTAAAGAGACTTGCCGGTAACGAGATTGAACTAGGTATGAATATACCGATGATCGAATCTCGGGCAAGTAACATACCGATGGACAAAGGGAATTACTTATGTTGTCATAACAGTTCGATCGATAAAGATCTTCATAGAATATGTAGGAACCAATATGGGCATCCAGGTTTCGCTATTGGTTATTGACCACAGAGGTGTCTCGGTCATGTCTACATAGTTGTCGAACCCGTAGGGTCCGCACGCTTAACGTTCGTTGACGATATAGTGTTATATGAGTTATGTGATTTGGTGACCGAATGTTGTTCAGAGTCCCGGATGAGATCACAGACATGACGAGGAGCTCCGGAATAGTCCGGAGGTAAAGATTGATATATAGGACGATACTATTTGGATACCGGAAGAGTTTCGAGGCGTACCAGGTAGTCATCGGGTCACTGGAAGGGGTTCCGGCAAGCCCCGGGAGGTTTATGGGCCATATGGGCCAAGAGAAGGGAGCACACCAGCCCACAAGGGGCTGGTGCGCCCCTCTATGGCAGCCGGCCCTAGGGGAGAGAAGGAAAGAGGGGAGTAGGCCTCCTCCTTCCTTCCCTCTCCTCCTCTTTCCTTCCCCCTTAGGGGAATTATGGCAGGGGGGCGGAGGCCAGGGCAGGAGCCCTAGGGCTGGCCGGCCACCTATGTGGTGCGCCTGGCTGCCTCCCCTTTCCCCCCACCTATATATATGTGGGAGGGGCCGCCACACAAGGGACACAACATTGTCTTAGCCGTGTGCGGCGACCCCCTCCACCGTTTACACCCTCGGTCATATCTTCGTAGTGCTTACGCGAAGCCCTGTCGTAGATAGCATCACCATCACCGTCACCACGCCGTCGTGCTGTCGGAACTCATCTACTACTTTGCCCATCTTGCTGGATCAAGAAGGTGAGGACGTCACCGAGCTGAACGTGTGTAGAACGCGGTGGTGCCATACGTTCGGTACTCGATCGGTTGGATCGTGAAGAAGTTCGACTACATCAACCGCATTGTCAAATGCTTCCGTTTACGGTCTATGAGGGTACGTAGACACACTCTCCTCCTTGTTGCTATGCATCTCCATGGATAGATCTTGCATGTGCATAGATTTTTTTTCCATGCAACGTTTCCCTTCACATGCCCCATGCACGCCTCGGCCAGCCTCCCCTGCCACGTCGCCTGACCCGGCCTCGCCTGCCTCGTCGCCTGGGCCGGCCGCGATTGCCTCATTGCCTGGGCCGGCCTCTCCTGCCCCGTCGCCTGACCCGGACTCACCTGCCTCGTCGCCTGGGCAGGGCTCCTCGGGTCCCTTCGACAGGATTGCGACACCTGGCTCATCATCGCCAGCAGCCTCGCCGACCGCATCTCTGGACACGCCCTCCGCGTCACTGTCACCATCTCCAGTGCCACCGCACCTCCGGTGCCACCAGCTACTGCTGCTCGGCGGCCTTACACCCGCAGCCGGTCCGGTATCGTTTGTCCCAAAGAACGAACGGATGGGACGGTTGCATGGCTTGCAGCTTGTGTGGCGCACTTGCAGGATGATCCGGCTGCTGAACCATGACACTTTCAGGTGGCTCTTGGGATTCCTCACTGGCGTAGTGCTATGGAGCAGGAGTATCAAGCGCTGCTGAAAAATGGTACTTGGTAGTTAGTTCCTGCGGTCTCTGGTGTCAATATCATTGATTCCAAGTGGGTCTTCAAGGTTAAAAGGCATGCTGATGGTTCTATTGAGCGCTATAAAGCACGGTTAGTGGCAAAAGGATTCAGACAAAGGTATGGTCTTGATTATGAGGACACTTTTGGCCCGGTTGTTAAGCCGACTACCATCCACCTGCCGCTGTCCTTGGCTGTTACTCGTGGCTGGTTTCTTCGCCAACTGGATGTTCAGAATGCCTTTCTACATGGTGTTCTGGATGAGGAGGTTTATATGCTTCAGCCACCAGGATTTGTTGATCCTGATCATGCTCACTATCTGTGCCGCCTGGTCAAGGCGCTATATGGGATGAAGCAGGCTCCTCGTGCGTGGCATGCCAGGCTTGTCTCCGTGCTTCGAGCTCTTGGTTTTGTTTCGTCGACTGCTGACACATCACTGTTTCTTCTTCAGCGATCTGAGGTCACGATGTATCTGTTGGTCTATGTTGATGTCATTATTCTCATCAGCTCTTCTGATGCTGCTGCTGATCGTCTCTTATCTGCTTTGAGTGGTGAGTTTACTGTCAAAGACTTGGGCACTCTACATTACTTTATTGGTTTAGAGGTTGCTCGGTCCTCTGCTAGATTGACTCTTTCGCAGCACAAGTATTCTATGGACTTGTTGCGCCGTGCTGGTATGCTGAAGTGCAAACCTACTGCTACTCCTATGTCTGCCACCGATCGTTTGTCTGCTCTTGATGGAGGTTCTCTCACTTCTAATGTTGCCACCGAGTACCGCAGTATTGTTGGAGGTTTGCAATACTGGACTATCACTCGATCGGACATCTCCTATGCAGTCAATCGTGTGTGTCAGTATCTTCATGCTCCTCAGAGTTCTCATTGGTCACCTGTGAAGCGCATTTTGCGCTATGTATGTCTCACTGCCTCGTATGGTCTACTTCTTCAGCCTGCATCCTCATGTGAGCTTTCGGCGTATTTAGATGCGGATTGGGTTGGGAGTCCTGACGACAGGCGATCCACGGGGGGATATGCAGTCCTTCTTGGTCCTAATTTGATCGCCTGGAATGCTCGCAAATAGTCTACGGTGTCTCACAGTAGTACTGAAGCTGAGTATAAGGCGGTTGCCAATGCCACAGCTGAGATCATATGGGTACAGTCCTTTATTGAGGGAATTGGGCATCTCTCAAGCTCAGCCACCTATCCTTTGGTGTGACAACATCGGTGCAACATACTTGTCATCTAATCCAGTATTTCATGCCCGAACGAAACACATCGAAGTTGATTTTCACTTTGTGAGGGAACGCGTTGCACAGAAGCTACTTCACATCAAGTTCATCTCCTCTAAAGATCAACTTGCTGACATCTTCACGAAGCCTCTACCACAGCCACAGTTTGTAGGTTGTAGGCGCAATCTTAACTTGCTCTGTACCTCAGGCCATAGTTAAGATTGAGGGAGGGTGTTAGACTGTATAAAATACGTAGTCTCTGTACATGTCTTGTAGTCTGTATTGTACACTTCCGTGTACCCCTTACATATATATATATATATATATATATATATATATATATATATATATATAGCCACACCCATTAAGGGTGTCGGGCAGTTTCCCAAACCCTAAGTTTAACAGCCCGTCCATTCGTTTGGCCACACCAATTTTAAGAACGGCCCTGATGATGTGCCATCCACAACACACTGCCTCTCCTCTCCACTCCGCTCACTGACTCTCTGCTCCTCTCTGTCTCTAGTCACCACCGTTGATGATGCCGAAGTTGTCGTTCTTCATGTCGGCATGGTGGAGGCTCCTGATCTCCTTCCGGATCCAGACCTTAGCAAAACCCCGTTGTTCTCTATGGCCATCAAGCTCCACGGCGGTCGGCTCCTTTGAACACGAGGATTTCATCATCTCCTCTGGCGAGGAGGAGGAGCAGGAGCCGCAACAGCCGGCAAAGTAGCCCTGCCTCCTAGCGAAGGCGGCAACGACGAACGAGCAATACGCATCGCAAATAGATCTCATGATCAAGCGGTTTCTCTAATACCTTGGTCTGGCACTACCCTCACCACCGCCAGCCTGCGTGAAGAAGGAGTCGACACCACCGCCTTGCTATCACACAAAGGTGGAGCAGGCGGAGCCGCCTCGCCAGTGCGTAAAGGCGGAGCCGGTGTCCACCCCGGAAAAGTGCGGCGTCCAAATGAGATGCCGTGTGAAGGATGAGTAGGCATCGCTGCCGCGTCACATCTAGGGCGGCAAGGCTGTGAGAGAGGAGGTGCCAATGCCAATCGTGAAGGTGCATAGGCCCCTCGTCCACTTCGTCGGTTGTCGTGGTGATGACAACGGCTCCTCGTAGTCGCGGAGCATCATTGTGGCGGTAGAGAGGGCGGCCAAGGAGGAGGCGAGGCGGTACCGGCAAACACTATGCCATCCTCGATCCTTGCGGACCCCGACCTCGTGGAGGTTGGATCCGCGCACTAGTGCAGAATCGGGCTATTGTCTCGGTTAGTAAGGACCTTTAGTCCCGGTTCTGGAACCGGCACTAAAGGGTGGGGACTAAAGGTCCCCCGCCCCTTTAGTCCCGGTTCAACACGAACCGGGACCAAAGGCCCACCACGTGGCACGAGCCCGCGCCGGGGGCTGGGAGACCTTTAGTCCTGGTTGGTAACACCAACCGGGACTAAAAGGTTTAGGGGTTTATGGGTTTATGATTTATTTTTCATTTTAGTTTTTTGTTTTGCATTTAATTCTTTTTCATTTCAAACATATTTTACGCTACTACATATTGTACAGGTTATGCATATATATAAATAGAATTTCTCGTTGAACCGATCATATATATATCATCCAATTTCTTGCACGACCATTCACATACATATATATACAATTTGGCATATACAATTTCTCCTACAATTTATAGATCATTACATGGAGGCATTAGGTCGACCTAGCTAGGTACAGTGTAATGGTATTCTCCTTTGGTATCTATGACCTGGTCGAGCAAAAATCCCGCTATTTCCTCTTGAATCGCTCGTACGCGATTCTCTGGTAGGAATTATCCCATATGTCCCTCATCTTTAAAGAAGGAGATCAATATGCATGTATTAGTTGTGTGTGTATATATTAGATATTGATGTAAAAATTGTGAATAGTGTTCTGGCAAACGTACCCATTGGTTTCTATCATCTTTGCTCCTTTCGGACGCCATCATGCGAATGTTCTCGCAAACGCAGTATGCACATAAATTAGTCCCCGGCGCCTGCTTCAGGGCCTTTACGAGAATAGAATTCAATCATATAATAATTAATCAAGCATGATAATGGTATTGAAACTAGAATTAAAGAGATGTTAGCTAGCTAGTACTACTTAATTACTTATCTTGGGTCGCACCCATTTTAGCTGTTGTTTCCATTGGCCTTTAATATTTTTGATGAAATTTTCCCAAGCCCTGCCCGCCGGCAAAGAAAATGAATAAATGAGTTATTAATTAGTTGATATCAGGAAACGAACTAAAGAGGCCGACATAGTGCGATAATGATTGAAATTACCTGTCAACCATCCCCCTCACGATTGAGTATTCATTAGCATCTTTAAGTAGTGAGTCCAGTACTTGAACTTTTCCCTTGTCAACTTCAATGATTAACAAGATCCAGTGGAAACTGCATGCGCACACATTTGTATAATTAAGCGGGCATGTGCAACTCATCAACTACACTTATTAACATCTAGTAAGCAAAAACAGAATTTGTAGTACAAAACAGTGTCACTCACCCGAAGTTGTATGGAAGTAGTATTTCTGGTTGGGTATTTAGTCGCACCAAGAACTCTAGCAAGGTTTTCTCTGTGTATGGTCGATCATATTCACGTGACCATGTCTCTTCATTAATGGTATTTGGGTCAATGAACCCAAGGCCATAGCGTCCAGCTTTTTTCATTTCATAGATCTTCATTCTGCATAATACCACAGAAAAGAATATAGTGAGGATAATTACAGTTAATGAACGAGCACTACAGCTAGGTAGAGACTTAACTTACAGAAAGAAATCACTTACAGGCAATAGCAACTGACGATAGATTTGTCAAGTGCGTCTTCATTGAATAACTGAAGCAGTTCTTGAAACTCAACCCATAGAGCTTTTTCATGGAAGTAATGCTCTTCTTTGACTTGGACCATGAGGGACTCTTTATTGGTAGTCTTGGCTTCTCTCATGTACCATTGATGCAATTCATACATTCTCGTTGATAGACGCTTGATCTCCTCGGGCTTGACCAGAGGTTTGCCGGGACATATTTCCGTTTTAGTTCCTCCTCTTTAAACATTTCCATGGGCTCGATCTCTAGGAGTTGTTCTACAGTGACACCGGCCTCTTCAGCCATCCTTCTATGATCGTCGGTTATTACCAGCTGATCGGTGCCGGTACTCACATGTGTTGGTACAATGAGCAGGGGGATCGATTGCACCGCCTGTTCTCCCAGCTGGGGAACAGTTTTCCCGCTTTTTTTGGCAGCTGCTTGGCTCGAGCTCGACTCCTTTTTTTGTGCTTGATATGACTTCTTGATTTGGCGCTCATAGTCTGAGTCAATATGCTTGGGAGCTGGTGGTTGAGCCATATGAATAAAGAGGTCAATGACATGCTCAGGTACTTTCTCCTCTGGCCGCGGGGGCGGTTTCGGTCCAAAATGGGCCTTCACTTGGGCTTGCACTTCGATCTCGTTTTACACGTCAGTCAGGTGGTAAGGCAACCTCGGAAGAGGCTTGAGGCTTGGACCAAATCTGTATTTCTTGCCTCCTGTTGTACCGCTAGCCGCCGTAGCTACGGCGCCTCTCTTCTGTTGTTGGTTAGGCGGCGGAGCCCGCTGAGGCGGCGGAGACGGCTGACGCGGTGCCTGATACGTCCATTTTGCATCATGTTTTCCTACTATTATTTATGATGTTTTTATACATAATAATGCTTTTTGGAGTAATTCTAATGCCTTTTCTCTCTAATATGCAAGGTACACACAAAGAGGGAGAATTCCGGCATCTGGAAATCTGGACCTGGAAAAGCTACATCAGGCCACCTATTCTGCACAACTCCAAACAAGCTGAAACTTTACGGAGATTTTTTATGGAATATTTGAAGAATATTGGAGCAAATAAGTACCATAGGGGGCCCACCAGGTGGGCACAACCCACCTGGGCGCGCCAGGGAGCCCAGGCACGCCCTGGTGGGTTGTGCTCACCCAGGCCCACCTCCGGTGCCCATCTTATGGTGTATAAGTCATTTTGCCGTAGAAAAAATAAGGAGAGGACTTTCAGGATGGAGCGCCGCCGTCTCGAGGCGGAACTTGGGCAGGAGCACTTTTGCCCTCCAGCGGAGCGATTCCGCCGGGGGAACTTCCCTCCCGGAGGGGGAAATCATCATCATCATCATCACCAACAACTCTCCCATCTTGGGGAGGGCAATCTCCATCAGCATCTTCAACAGCACCATCTCATCTCAAACCCTAGTTCATCTCTTGTGTTCAATCTTGTTACCGGAACTATAGATTGGTGCTTGTGGGTGACTAGTAGTGTTGATTACTATAAAATTTATTTGGTGGAAGATTATATGTTCAGATCCAATATGCTATTTAATACCCCTCTAATCTTGAGCATGATTATCATTTGTGAGTAGTTACTTTTGTTCTTGAGGTCACGGGAGAAATCATGTTGCAAGTAATCATGTGAACTTGATATGTGTTCGATATTTTGATAGTATGTATGTTGTGATTCCCTTAGTGGTGTCATGTGAACGTCGACTACATGACACTTCACCATATTTGGGCCTAAGGGAATGCATTGTGGAGTAGTAAGTAGATGATGGGTTGCGAGAGTGACAGAAGCTTAAACCCTAGTTTACGCGCTATTTCGTAAGGGACATATTGGATCCAAAAGTTTAATGCTATGGTTAGAATTTTTTCTTAATACTTTTCTCGTAGTTGCGGATGCTTGCGAGAGGGTTAATCATAAGTAGGAGGCTTGTTCAATTAAGAACAGCACATAAGCACCGGTCCACCCACATATCAAATTATCAAAGTAGCGAACACAAATCGAATCAACATGGTGAAAGTGACTAGATGAAATTCCCGTGTACCCTCAAGAACGCTTTACTTATTATAAGAGACCGTTTTGGCCTGTCCTTTGCCTCAAAAGGATTGGGCTACCTTGCTGCAATTTTTTTACTACTATCGTTACTTGCTCGTTACAAATTATCTTGCTATCAAACTACTCTGTTACTTACAATTTCAGCACTTGCAGACATTACCTTGCCGAAAACCACTTGTCATTTCCTTCTGCTCCTCGTTGGGTTCGACACTCTTACTTATCAAAAAGAGCTACAATTGATCCCCTATACTTGTGGGTCATCAAGGCTATTTTCTGGCGCTGTTGCTGGGGAGTGAAGCACCTTTGGTAAGTTGAATTTGGTAAGGAAACATTTATATAGTGTGCTGAAATTTATTGTCACTTGTTACTATGGAAAACAATCCTTTGAGGGGTATGTTCGGGGTATCTTCACCTCGACCGGAACCACAATTAGCTACCCCTCAACCTACTGCACCTACTGAAAATATTGAATATGAAATTCCTTCGGGTATGATAGAACAACTGCTAGCTAATCCTTATGCAGGAGATGAAACCGAACATCCCGATATGCACTTGATATATGTGGAACAAATTTGTGGATTGTTTAAGCTTGCCGGTTTACCCGGAGATGAAGTTATGAAAAAGGTTTTCCCTTTATCTTTGAAGGGAAAAGCATTGGCATGGTATAGGGTATGCGATGATATTGGATCTTGGAATTGGAATCGATTGAAATTGGAGTTCCACCAAAAAAATTATCCTATGCATCTAGTTCATCGTGATTGGAATTATATATATAATTTTTGGCCTCGTGAAGGAGAAAGTATCGCTCTATCTTGGGGGAGGCTTAAGTCAATGTTATATTCATGCCCCAACCATGAGCTCTCAAGAGAAATTATTATCCAGAACTTTTATGCTCGGCTTTCTCGTGATGATCAATCCATGCTTGATACTTCTTGTACTGGTTCTTTTATGAAGAAGACTATTGAATTCAGGTGGGATCTTTTGGAAAGAATTAAACACAACTCTAAAGATTGGGAACTCGGCGAAGGTAAAGAGTCAGGTATTAAGCTTAAGTATGATTGTGTTAAATCTTTTATGAATACCGATGCTTTTCAAAAGTTTAGCACTAAATATGGACTTGACTCTGAGATAGTAGCCTCCTTTTGTGAATCATTTGCTACTCATGTTGATCTCCCTAAGGAGAAGTGGTTCAAATATCACCCACCTATTAAAGAAGAAGTTAAAGAACCGGTACCAATTAAAGAGGAAACCATAATCTATAATGTGGATCCAGTTGTTCCTACTGCTTATATTGAGAAACCACCTTTCCCTGTTAAGATAAAGGAACATGCTAAAGTTTCAACTGTGGTTAACAAAAGTTATATTAGAACACCTAAACCTGATGAACAAATTAAAGTAGAACCTAGTGTTGCTATGATTAAGGATCTCCTGGAAGAAAACATAGATGGGCATGTTATTTACTTCTGTGAAGAAGCTGCTAGAATTGCCAAACCTGATAAAAAGGATAATCATAGACCTGTTGTTGGCATGCCTATTGTCTCAGTTAAAATAGGAGATCACTGTTATCATGGTCTATGTGACATAGGTGCTAGTGTGAGTGCTATTCCTTATTCCTTATATCAAGAAATTATGAATGACATAGCACCCGCAGAAATAGAAGACATAGATGTTACTATTAAACTTGCTAATAGAGACACTATATCACCAATTGGGATTGTTAGAGATGTTGAAGTCTTGTGTGGGAAAATAAAATACCCTACTGATTTCCTTGTTCTTGGTTCCCCACAAGATGACTTTTGTCCCATTATCTTTGGTAGACCTTTCTTGAGCACCGTTAATGCTAAAATAGATTGTGAAAAACAAACTGTTGGTGTTAGCTTTGGTGATGAGTCTCATGAGTTTAATTTTTCCAAGTTTAGTAGAAAGCTTCATGAAAAAGAACTGCCTAGTAAGGATGAAATAATTGGTCTTGCTTCTATTGTTGTGCCTCCTACTGATCCTTTAGAACAATATTTGCTAGACCATGAAAATGATTTACATATGCATGAGAGAAATGAAATAGATAAGATTTTCTTTGAACAACGTCCTCTACTTAAACACAATTTGCCTATTGAAACTCTAGGAGGTCCTCCTCCACCTAAAGGTGATCCTGTGTTTGAATTAAAACAATTGCCAGACACTTTGAAATATGCTTATCTTGATGGAAAGAAGATATATCCTGTTATTATTAGTGCTAACCTTTCAGAACATGAAGAAGAAAGATGATTGAAAGTTCTAAGGAAGCACCGAGCTACTATTGGGTATACTCTTGATGATTTAAAGGGCATTAGTCCCACTCTATGTCAGCACAAGATTAATATGGAACCTGATGCTAAATCCGTTGTTGATCACCAACGTCGGTTAAATCCGAAAATGAAGGAAGTGGTAAGAACGGAAATCTTAAAACTTCTGGAAGCAGGTATAATCTATCCTATAGCTGATAGTAGATGGGTAAGTCCTGTTCATTGTGTTCCTAAGAAAGGAGGTATTACTGTTGTTCCTAATGGTAAGAATGAACTTATTCCACAAAGAATTGTTACAGGCTATAGAATGGTAATTGATTTCAGAAAATTAAACAAAGCAACTAGAAAAGATCATTACCCTCTGCCTTTTATTGATCAAATGCTAGAAAGATTATCTAAGCACACACACTTTTGCTTCCTTGATGGATATTCTGGTTTCTCATAAATACCTGTTTCTCAACCTGATCAAGAAAAGACCACTTTCACTTGTCCCTTTAGAACTTATGCTTATAGATGTATGCCTTTTGGTTTATACAATGCACTTGCTACCTTTCAAAGATGTATGACTGCTATATTCTCTGACTTTTGTGAAAAGATTGTTGAGGTTTTCATGGATGACTTCTTTGTTTATGGGAAGTCTTTTGATGATTGTTTAAGCAATCTTGATCGAGTTTTGCAGAGATGCGAGCAAACAAATCTTGTCTTAAATTGGGAGAAGTGCCACTTTATGGTTAATGAAGGTATTGTTTTGGGCCATAAAATTTCTGAAAGAGGTATTGAAGTGGACAAAGCTAAGGTTGATGCAATTGAGAAAATGCCATGTCCTAAAGATATCAAAGGTATTTGTAGTTTCCTAGGTCATGCTGGTTTCTATAGGATATTTATCAAAGACTTTTCTAAAATTTCTAGGCCTCTTACAAATCTTTTGCAAAAGGATACTCCTTTTGTTTTTGATGATGATTGTTTAGAAGCCTTCGAAACACTCAAGAAAGCCTTAATTTCTGCACCTATTGTTCAACCACCTGATTGGAACTTGCCTTTTGAAATTATGTGTGATGCTAGTGATTATGCTGTTGGTGCTGTTCTAGGACAAAGAGTTGATAAGAAACTGAATGTTATTCGTTATGCTAGTAAAACTCTAGACAGTGCACAACGAAATTATGCTACTACTGAAAAAGAATTCCTAGCAGTGGTGTTTGCTTGTGATAAATTTATATCTTATATTGTTGATTCAAAAGTAATTGTTCACACCGATCATGCTGCTATTAAATATCTTATGGAAAAGAAAGATGCTAAACCTAGACTTATTCGATGGGTTCTCTTGCTACAAGAATTTGATTTACATATCACTGATAGGAAAGGAGCTGAGAACCCCATAGCTGATAACTTGTCTAGGCTTGAAAATGTGCTTGATGACCCACTACCTATTGATGATAGTTTTCCTGATGAGCAGTTAGCTACAATAAATGTTTCTAATAACACTCCTTGGTATGCTGACTATCCTAATTAAATTGTTGCTAAATATTTACCACCTAGCTTTACATACCAACAAAAGAAAAAATTCTTCTATGACTTAAGAAATTACTTTTGGGATGACCCACATCCTTATAAAGAAGGAGTAGATGGTATTATTAGACGTTGTGTACCTAAGCATGAACAGGCACAAATCCTACGGAAATGTCACTCCGAAGCTTATGAAGGGCATCATGCTGGAGACAGGACTTCTCACAAGGTATTGCAATCTGGATTTTATTGGCCTACTATCTTCAAGGATGCCCGTAAGTTTATCTTGTCTTGTGATGAATGTCAAAGAATAGGTAATATCGGTAAGCGTCAAGAAATGCCTATGAATTTTTCACTTGCTGTTGAACCATTTGATATTTGGGGATTTGATTACATGGGACCTTTTCCTTCCTCTAATGGGTATACACATATTTTGGTTGCTGTTGATTATGTTACTAAATGGGTAGAAGCTGTTCCAACCAGTAGTGCTGATCACAACACCTCTATTAAAATGCTTAAGGAAGTTATTTTCCCAAGGTTTGGAGTCCCTAGATATTTAATGACTGATGGTGGTTCACACTTTATTCATGGTGCTTTCCGTAAAATGCTTGCCAAGTATGATGTTAACCATAGAATTGCATCACCCTATCATCCTCAGTCTAGTGGTCAAATTGAACTTAGCAATAGAGAAATAAAATTAATTTTGCAAAAGATTGTCAATAGGTCCCGGAAGAATTGGTCTAAGAAATTAGATGATGCACTTTGGGCTTATAGAACAGCATATAAAAATCCTATGGGTATGTCTCCTTATAAAATGGTCTATGGAAAAGCTTGTCATTTGCCTCTTGAGTTAGAACATAAAGCATATTGGGCAGTCAAAGAACTCAACTATGATTTCAAACTTGCCGGTGAAAAGAGGTTATTTGATATTAGCTCGCTAGATGAATGGAGAACCCAAGCTTATGAAAATGCCAAATTATTTAAAGAAAAAGTTAAAAGATGGCATGATAAAAGAATCCAAAAGCGTGAGTTCAAAGTTGGAGAATATGTTCTTTTGTACAACTCTCGATTCAGATTCTTTGCAGGAAAACTCCTCTCCAAATGGGAAGGATCCTATGTTATCGAGGAGGTTTATCGGTCTCGAGCTATCAAAATAAATAATGTCGAAGGTACTAACCCGAAGGTTGTTAATGGGCAACGAATAAAACATTATATCTCAGGTACACCCATTAATGTTGAAAGTAATATTATCCAAACATTGACACTGGAAGAACACATAAAAGAGTCCTTCCAGAACACTCCAGAATCGTGAAAATAAGGAGGTACGTGATACCGTAAGTAAACGGACTCCGAAAAATCTGCAAAAATATTTTTTGTCAGTTTTGGAATATTTAGAAAATTAGGAAAATAAGAAACTTCCAGGAAGTGTACCCTGGTGGGCACAAGACACCAGGGCGCGCCTGGCTTGCCAGGCACGCCCAGGTGGGTTGTGCCCACCTGGGACACCTTCCGGACTCCGTTTTTCTTCCGTTTGCTTGTTTCCCAAGATAAAAAATCTTTATATACCCCCCCCCGAACCTATTGACCACCGTATCGCGAAGAAGTCTTCTATTCTCTTTTCTTGCTGTTTTCGGTCAGATCTGTTAAGCCAGGCATCATGTCTTCTTCCTCCTCCAACAATGTGGAAGAGGATGCTTGGTTGATGAAGATCGAGCTGAAGAGGGAAGAGCCAGCAGAAGCCGTCAAGGGAGACAATAATATGGAGGTTACCGTAGATCAAGCCCCGGGGATCGAGCAAGCACTTCCGGCCGAGGAGGAAGAATTAGAAGATATCCTTAAACCTTATTATGCTCATCTTACCCCTACTGAGATTGAGGCCTTTCGGATCATTGAAACGGTTCATGTGCAGAATAAATATCTCACTCGTGAAAATATTCTGCGTCAAGAGCATATCATCTACCTCCGAAGCGTCATCCGTAGATTGGAGAATCTCTTGATCTTGAAGGACAAGATCGCATCTACTTCATCACCACCACCTTCTTCTTCATCACCAAAGGAAAATTGAGTTTCGGGTATGGGAACTCCCCTTGGCTTCCGCCAAGCTTGGGGAGGTGCCCGGGTATCGTATCATCCCCACTGTCTTTTTGCCTTTACTTATTTTAGTTCGATCTTTTGCTTTAGATGAATAAAAGTTTAGTTCGATCCTTTCTTTTCGAGAGCTTGCTTAGTGGTCCATCCTTGTAATCGTGTGCAAGATATATAATAAAGTTTAGTTTGAGTTTTTGCTCTCTTACTTTCATGTTGCAATAAAAAAGGGGAAAGGAAATAAAAGAAAAAGATCATATGCTAATCTTATGGTAGGTGATGGCACCACATAAGGAAAAGTATGAGTAGAAAATTTTATTAGAGATTGACAAACATAGCATTGGCCAATTATGCGAATCATGAAAGAATTAATAAGGGAAGAGAAGATTCACATATAAATATACTATCCTAGAAATCTTTTGTGATTGTGAGCCCCCATCAAATTATTATATGCCAAAATTGTTGACGTTGGACAAGGAAGACAACGTAATGATTTATGCTTGTTCATATTCACATAGAAGTTATATTGTCATAGATCCTTCAACATGTGGTGCTTGCCCCCTATCTTTGGTAGCCAAAAATTCCGCACTAAGTAGAGATACTACTTGTGCATCCAAAAACCCTTAAACCCAAATCTTATTTTCAAGTGTCCACCATGCCTACCTAGGGATTGAGCAAGATCCCTCAAGTAAGTTGTCATCGGTGCAATAAGGCAATAAAAATTGCTTCTAAAAGTGTGAGATCATTTAGCGTAAAGGAAAATTGAGCGTTGTATGAACTTGTGATGGTGAAGAATAAAAGCGACAGACTGCATAATAAAGGTTGCCATCACAAGGGGCAATACAACGTGACGTTCTTTTGCACTAAGGGGTTGAGCATACAAACAAATAAGCGCATGGCAACCTCTGCTTCCCTCTGCGAAGGGCCTATCTTTTACTTTTATGCAAAGAGTCAAAGTTCTTCTCTCTTTTCCTTTTATTTTTATCCTTTGGCAAGCATCATGTGGTGAGGAAAGATCTAGGCACATATGTCCAGTTGAATATGGGTGGCATAAGTTATTATTGTTGACATCGCCCTTGAGGTGAATACGTTGGGAGGCGAAACTATAAGCCCCTATCTTTCTATGTGTCTTGCTGAAACGTTTTGCTCATGTGTATGCGGTGAGTGTTAGCAATCATAGAAGACTATATGATGGTTGAGTATGTGGACTTGCCTAAAGGCTCCGATACGTGACCCTTCCTGAAAAGATGATGAATTGTAGTTGCAAAGTTGACTGAGAACATAGTTTGTTGGTTTCTAATAGAGTTTATGCTTTATACTTCAATTGTGTGATGAACTGCCACTTATTCATGAGAAGTTTATGATAAAAGTTCTATGATAAAAGTCTTATGTTTAAATTTGTTGTTGTTATAATAATCTACATGATGCTTCTATGTCCGTATTTTGTTTTTATCGACACCTCTCTCTCTAAGCATGTGGACATGTTTTTCGATTTTGGTTTTCGCTTGAGGACAAGCGAGGTCTAAGCTTGGGGGAGTTGATACGTCCATTTTGCATCATGTTTTCCTACTGTTATTTATGATGTTTTTATGCATAATAATGCTTTTTGGAGTAATTCTAATGCCTTTTCTCTCATAATATGCAAGGTACACACAAAGAGGGAGAATTCCGGCAGCTGGAAATCTGGACCTGGAAAAGCTACGTCAGGCCACCTATTCTGCACAACTCCAAACAAGCTGAAACTTTACAGAGATTTTTTATGGAATATTTGAAGAATATTGGATCAAATAAGTACCAGAGGGGGCCCACCAGGTGGGCACAACCCACCTGGGCGCGCCAGGGAGCCCAGGCGCGCCCTGGTGGATTGTGCTCACCCAGGCCCACCTCCAGTGCCCATCTTCTGGTATATAAGTCATTTTGACCTAAAAAAATAAGGAGAGGACTTTCAGGATGGAGCGCCGCCGTCTCGAGGTGGAACTTGGGCAGGAGCACTTTTGCCCTCCGGCGGAGCGATTCCGCCGGGGGAACTTCCATCCCGGAGGGGGAAATCATCATCATCATCATCACCAACAAATCTCCCATCTTGGGGAGGGCAATCTCCATCAGCATCTTCAACATCACCATCTCATCTCAAACCCTAGTTCATCTCTTGTGTTCAATCTTGTTACCGGAACTATAGATTGGTGCTTGTGGGTGACTAGTAGTGTTGATTACATCTTGTAGTTGATTACTATATGGTTTATTTGGTGGAAGATTATATGTTCAGATCGAATATGCTATTTAATACCCCTCTGATCTTGAGCATGATTATCATTTGTGAGTAGTTACTTTTGTTCTTGAGGTCACGGGAGAAATCATGTTGCAAGTAATCATGTGAACTTGATATGTGTTTGATATTTTGATAGTATGTATGTTGTGATTCCCTTAGTGGTGTCATGTGAACGTCGACTACATGACACTTCACCATATTTGGGCCTAAGGGAATGCATTGTGGAGTAGTAAGTAGATGATGGGTTGCGAGAGTGACAGAAGCTTAAACCCCAGTTTATGCGCTATTTTGTAAGGGACCGATTGGATCCAAAAGTTTAATGCTATGGTTAGAATTTATTCTTAATACTTTTCTTGTAGTTGCGGATGCTTGCGAGAGGGTTAATCATAAGTAGGAGGCTTGTTCAAGTAAGAATAGCACCTAAGCACCGGTCCACCCACATATCAAATTATCAAAGTAGCAAACACAAATTGAATCAACATGGTGAAAGTGACTAGATGAACTTCCCGTGTACCCTCAAGAACGCTTTGCTTATTATAAGAGACCGTTTTGGCCTGTCCTTTGCCTCAAAAGGATTGGGCTACCTTGCTGCACTTTTGTTACTACTATCGTTACTTGCTCGTTACAAATTATCTTGCTATCAAACTACTCTGTTACTTACAATTTCAGCACTTCCAGACATTACCTTGCTGAAAACCACTTGTCATTTCCTTGTGCTCCTCGTTGGGTTCGACACTCTTACTTATCGAAAAGAGCTACAATTGAACCCCTATACTTGTGGGTCATCAGTGCCTGACTTGGAGGAGGAGTCAGCTGATGCGGTGCCGGACTTCGAGTAGGAGGAGTCGGCTGACGCGGTACCGGACTTGGAGGAGGAGGAGTGGGCTGACGCTGTGGCGGACTTGGAGGAGGAGGAGTCTGCTGATGCGGTGGCAGACTTGGAGGAGCGGGAGTCAGCTGAGGCGGCGGCGGACTTGGAGGAGGAGCCAGCTGACGCGGTGTCGGTGGCCTTGGAAAGACGATGCAATCCTTTCTCCTTAGAATGATACGATGTACGGCCTCTCCCAGTGTGCGCTCGTCGTCACCTCTAGGAATGTCATGCTCTAGCCCCAAATATTGTGCCACCACTTCATCAACCCCGACACGAGCATAGCCAGCTGGAATCGGATTGCAATGGAAGGTTGCTTCAGGGGGATTTGTATAATCAACGCCGTCCGCCACCTTCATGGATATGTTCTTCATTTTAAAGTGTAGCTCACAAGTTGTCGTATCTATGATATCATCCACAGGGTATCTATCCAGCAGTGCATCATCGCCCGGTGCGGAACCCACGCTACGTCTCGGCATGGATGGGACGGTGCTATCCAATGCTGGATATGCTAGCTGCTGCCGCTGCTGAGACCCCCTTTCCTGGCTAAGTGAGTCGATCTGCTGCTGCTGCCGCTGGAAAGCGAGTGCCAACTCCGCGTGCTTTGATTCTACGATGCGAAGGCGGTCTGCTTCCTGCTTCCTCTCCTCCTCCTCCAGCTTCCTCTTCTGCTCCTCCTGCTGCTTCTTTCTCGCACGGCTTCCGTAGTCGGCGTTCCAGTCCGCAAACCCCTCAAACCACGGAACAACGCCTTTGCCTCGTGTTCTTCCCGGGTGTTCAGGATTCTTCATGGCGCGCGTAAGCTCGTCGTTCTCTCTGTTGGGCTAGAACACCCCCGTTCGAGCCTCTTCTATTGCAACAAGTAAATGCACATCAGCTCCTTTAAGACTTGCCCGCTCCAAGACCTCGTCTGTCTTTGGGTCCAACGTCCCCCCATGTGAATAGAACCAAGTCCTGGACCTGGGGGGCCAGCTCAATGTAACTGGAGTGACCCCTGCATCCATCATTTGTTGCTCAGCGAGAGCCCACTTAGGCCGGGCCACCTCGTAGCCACCTGGCCCCAGCTTATGGTGCCACTCCTTTTTCGCGGCATTAATCTTCTTTATTCTCGACCGTTCCTGAGCTACTTCCGATTCCTTGAATTTCATGAAAGCGTCCCAGTGAGCTCTTGCCTTCTCTAGTGTTCCCTTGAATTCTGGAGTCTTCTTTCCTGCATTGACGTACGTGGCCCATATAGTTTTCTTGTGGTTGTTGAATGCTATCGCCATCTTCCTAAGAGCAGCGTTCTTGACTTTCTCCACATCTGCATCTGTGAAATGATCTGGTGGGGAGAAATGTGACATGAGAGATACCCAAAGACGATCTTTTGCTCTTTGGTCGACAAAAGTAACATCTGGAAGTTCCTTTGCTGGCTTTTTCCATTCTTGAATGGAGATCGGGATTTGGTCCCTGACAATAACTCTGCATTGACAAATGAACTTGTTCGCATTCTTCTTAGGTTCGCGCGGTTCGCCATTAGGTTTGATGGCATCGATGTTGTACTTTACGCCATCCTTCAACTTTTTGGCCGGGCCACGAACTGTCCTGCTGCTTGTAGAAGGTTTGCTCGATCCGAAGGGCTAAAAGAAGAAAGATCAATTCGTTAATATATATACAAATCAATTAAAACATGTGATGATCACCAGATGCCTGCTTATATAAATATACCTCGTCGGTCTTTGTTATTTCAAGAATAACATTTCCTTCGTCATCGAAGGTTTGGACTTCATCTATTCGTTCGTCTTCATCAAACATCATACCCTGACCGGTAGGGTTCAGATATTGCGAGCCGTCATCTTCTTCATTCCCATCTAGGCTCGGGGAGCGTATGATGTCGAACAGGGCCTCTTCTCCTTCTCTGCCGGTATTGTCCATAGCTTTTATTTAACTAATCCAGAAGAAAGATAAAACAATTTAGTATTCAAATTAGAATGCATGCATGCAATCAATAAGGAAAAACTGAATCATAGTAGATAATATGCATCTCGAATAATCTAGATAATTAATATGCATCATCGAATATAATCTCGAATATTATCGAATAATATAATCTCAAATACATCGTCTCGAATATTATCTCGAATACATCACTAGCTAATACAGATCGAATACTATCGAATAATCTAGTTCACTCGCGGTGGACACCCAAAGAGAAGGAACCATCACAGGATCATAGCTCGGGTGAGATCCCTGAAGAACCTGCAAGGTATTGGAGAACCTGACGTCCAACGCAACCATGTAGCGACGGACGTGCTCGTCCTCCTCCCTGACATGGTGACGTACCACCTCCGCGGGGGACGCCAGCCTCCGCACCGAATGTGGCCCACGCGCCCGCCACCAAAGAAGCTCCGGGTCGACGACGGGACCTGGGTTCCTCACCAAGATGCGCGCCCCTGAAGGTAGCACCTCCCAATGCCAGCCCGGCGGAGCCCAGTCCCGGACAAGGCGCCTTTGAAGCAGGACGTCGTCGCGAACGGGTCGACGACGAGGATGCGGGCCAGGCATCGTTGACGTCGAGAACAAATTCTATGCAAATGTAACATTTTTTAAATGTTTGGATTGTGATTTCTTAATATACGAGGAAAACCTTTAGTCCCTGGCTAGGAACAGGATTCAGAATCATAACGGATTCTCTTAACCTTTAAGGGATTTAACAAAATGGCGTCATTCTGGATGTGCAGAAAATGGTCCATATTTTTCCTGATCTCATCTACCCTTCTATATGTCACGTTGTCTAGTGTTAAAGGATTCAAGAAAACCATGGCTTCATCATTAGCCGGAAGTAACAGGCGCATGATGGTACGAAGCTCTCCAAATTGTTTCGGAACGGAGTCCCGGATAGGATAATTAGCTTTTTGGTACGAAGTTCAGCAAGAGCCTTCCGAATATCGCTATTTGGAAGGCCTTTGCTGAAATTCGTACCAAAAAGCGAATTATCCTATCAGGAACTCCGTTCCAAAACAACTTTGGAGAGCTTCGTACCATCATGCGCTTGTTACTTCCGGCTAATGATGAAGCCATGGATTTCTTCAATACATTGACACACAACTTGACATATAGAAGAATATATATATAATGAGATCAGAAAAAAATGGATCAACTTGTGCACATCCATAATGGGGGCATTCTTGATAAATCCCTTATTAAAGGACTAAGAGAATCTATTGTACTATACATACATATACTAATTAATTGCAAATACATAACAAACTTTTGCAAATACAACATTAAAATATGCAACTTTTCCAAATACTAATTGCTATACATTGGATCAAATGTCAAAATTCTAGTTACATTGGATGTCAAAATTCAAACTTCCTCTCAAATGTACATCTATGTCATTCTTGCACCTATGTCAAAATTCAAACTTTGACATATGATCAAATGTTGCATATTTGATCATATTTCACTCTAGATCAAACTTTGACATATGATCAAATGTTGCATCTGTCAAAATTCAAACTTTGTCATTTTATTAAGAAATTTTGAACAAAATATCCTCTTTTCAATTATAATATCCCATTCCTAGGTGGATAACTACCCTAATAATATTCCTTTCTCCAAAAATTCCGAAACTTCCCACTTATGTCCTTCTAACAAAATATAATGGGTCAACTTTTCTCTATGCAACTTTCCTAAACTATAAAAAAAATAAAAAAAGAAAATCTAGTAAACACCGTTCACACACATAACATAAACATAACATGAAAAATAACATCAAAACCACACTTCTAAACAACATAACAATATATACAACATCAAAAATTCCATACCATGTAACAAATATAGGACATAACATATTCATATACATACATATATATATAATACATCTAACATTCATCTACCTATACATCTAATTCCTACTCATCTATATAACACACAAAAAAAAAGATGAACAACAATGAAAAAAAAAGATGCCCGCCGCCGGAGCTCACTCAGGGGGTCGGGTAGTCGGGGTGGGGGCCGGGCGGCGTGGAGGAGCGACGCCGGCTCGTCGGGGCGGGGGATCGGAGGAGCGAGGCGCCGGCGCGCGGGATCGTCGGGGCGGGGTCAGAGGAGGCGAGGCGCCTACGCGCGGGCTCGATCGGAGAGGACGACGACGGCGCGCGGCGTGTGGGAGGTGTCGACAGGGCGTGCACGGAGAGCTGCGCGGGCGGGCTCGAGCGCTGCGCGTGGAGGCCGGCGGCGGCGGCGGCGCAGTCGGGCAGCCTGACGGCGTCGTCGAGGCGGGCGGCGGAGCGGAAGAGGATGAATGGAGTGAAAAATTCATAAGTGCTGTATATATAGGAGGCACCTTTAGTCCCGGTTGGAGCCACCAACGGGGACTAAAGGTGAATTTTAGCCAGGCCAAGCGGAGGGAAGCGACCACCTTTAGAGGTTGGAGCCACCAACCGCGACTAAAGGTGGTGCGCTGCCACAGCCGCGGTGCACGAAGTTTAGTTTCACCTCGCCTAGCGAAGGGCAGCCGCACTGGTTTATAAACCCAGCCGCGGCTGCTCCTTCGAGCTCCTCTCTAAAGCAGGCCTTCTTGGCCTACCTCACCTGTGCTGCCCTGTGGGCCTACTGGGCCTTGCGGGCCTGCATCCGGGCCCAACTACAGGTTGGGTTTCTAGTTGTATGCAGGCCGTTGTGGCCCAGTAGGCGGGTTTTTTTTAATTTATTTATTTTTCATTTTTTTTCTTCTTTATTTATTTTCTTTTGTTTCTGAGTTATTTTTTGCTTTATTTAGAGTTTCTTTGTGAATCTTTTTGCTTTAGGTAAAAAAAATTATAAACTTTCTGTTAGTGCCAGTAGTTTTCAAATTTGGATAGTTTAAATTTGAATTATTTGAATTTTGTGTGAATCACTAGTTTGTGAATAACTTTACTTTAAAAATAGATTTTTCGGTGATTCTTTTTTCTTCTGTTTAATATTAGTGTGTTTTATCATTATATTCAATTTGGTAATTCTTAGGTTATTTAAGAAAATGAAATGCCTTTGTAACAGTTGAGTTTTCGTCCGAAACCCTGATACTTCGAAAGAGATTGTCCATTTTGTACACGAAGTGCATTCAGTTTTTGCCGTAACCCTCTCAAATTTTTAGCACATGCTATGTGGGTGAAATGATGATACCATGCCAACTTTCAACCTTTTCATAGTTCATTTGTTGTGCTTTTCAATTTCAGGGTCATTTAGCTAAAAAAATCAGTAAATGAATGAAAAATAGCAAATGAAGTCAGAAAGGGTTGAAAATTAATGACGTGGCTTTGAATGGTGCATACTAAATGCACAAAAAATCTGGAGTTGAAATAAGTTTAAAAAATGAAATGCCTTTGTAACAGATGAGTTTTCATCCGAAACCCTGATACTTCAAAAGAGATTGTCCATTTTGTACACGAAGTGCATCCAGTTTTTGCCGTAACCCTCTCAACTTTTTAGCACATGCTATGTGGGTGAAATGATGATACCATGCCAACTTTCAACCTTTTCATAGTTCATTTGTTGTGCTTTTCAATTTTAGGGTCATTTAGCTAAAAAAATCAGTAAATGAATGAAAAATAGCAAATGAAGTCAGAAAGGGTTGAAAATTAATGACGTGGCTTTGAATGGTGCATACTGAATGCACAAAAAGTCTGGAGTTGAAATAAGTTTAAAAAATGAAATGCCTTTGTAACAGATGAGTTTTCGTCCGAAACCCTGATACTTCGAAAGAGATTGTCCATTTTGTACACAAAGTGCATCCAGTTTTTGCCGTAACCCTCTCAACTTTTTAGCACATGCTATGTGGGTGAAATGATGATACCATGCCAACTTTCAACCTTTTCAGAGTTCATTTGTACTGCTTTTCAATTTCAGGGTCATTTAGCTCAAAAAATCAGTAAATGCATGAAAAATAGCAAATGAAGTAAGAAAGGGTTGAAAATTGATGACGTGGCTTTGAATGGTGCATACTAAACGCATAAAAAGTCTGGAGTTGAAATAAGTTTGAAAAAATGAAATGCCTTTGCATAACAGTTGAGTTTTCGTCCGAAACCGTGATACTTCGAAAGAGATTATCCATTTTGTACACAAAGTGCATCCAGTTTTTGCCATAACCCTCTCAACTTTTTAGCACATGCTATGTGGGTGAAATGATGATACCATGCCAACTTTCAACCTTTCCAGAGTTCATTTGTAGTTCTTTTCAATTTCAGGGTCATTTAGCTCAAAAAAATCAGTAAATGCATGAAAAATAGCAAATGAAGTCGGAAAGGGTTGAAAATTGATGACATGGTTTGAATGGTGCATACTGAACGCACAAAAAGTCTGGAGTTGAAATAAGTTTAAAAAAATGAAATGCCTTTGGATAACAGATGAGTTTCCGTCCGAAACCCTGATACTTCGAAAGAGATTGTCCATTTTGTACACGAAGTGCGTCCAGTTTTTGCCGTAACCCTCTCAACTTTTTAGCACATGCTATGTGGGTGAAATGATGATACCATGCCAACTTTCAACATTTTCAGAGTTCATTTGTAGTTCTTTTCAATTTCAGGGTCATTTAGCTCAAAAAAATCAGTAAATGCATGAAAAATAGCAAATGAAGTCGGAAAGGGTTGAAAATTGATGACGTTTGTCCGAAGCACATAAGTACACGTTTCAAATGCCAAAACACATAAGCACCCTAACTATTACAAAGATTCCCTCCGGTTTGTCCAAAGTGGGACTTTCCAGATATATAAGTCTCGAATACATCACTAGAGAAGAAAATGATGACAGTGAAGCTGGTCACATCCCAGAGTGGGATCTTTGGGTGTAAAACTTTTTCTTCGCGTGTGCCCTTTGCGCCGTAACCATGGACAATCTTCATAATTTAACTGGATGCTCGGGTCAATATTCACTTTGAAGGGAGCAATTTCATGAAACTTTTCATAATCTTCTGACATGTCTGTCTTGTCCTCCACTCCCATGGTGTTTCTTTTCCCTGAAAGAACTATATGGCGCTTTGGCTCATCGTATGATGTATTCGCTTCCTTATCTTTTCTTTTTCTCGGCTTGGTAGACATGTCCTTCACATAGAAAACCTGCGCCACATCATTGGCTAGGACGAATGGTTCGTCTGCGTATGCAAGATTGTTGAGATCCACTATTGTCATTCCGTACTGCGGTTCTTCCGTTACCCCGCCTCGTGTCAGATTGACCCATTTGCACCGAAACAAAGGGACCTTCAAACCACGTCCATAGTCAAGTTCCCATATCTCCTCTATGTAACCATAATATGTGTCCTTTCCCCTCTTGGTTGCTGCATCAAAGCGGACACCACTGTTTTGGTTGGTGCTCTTTTTATCTTGGGCGATCGTGTAAAATGTATTCCCATTTATCTCGTACCCTTTGAAAGTCATTATATTCGAAGATGGTAACTGGGACAGCAAGTACAGGTCATCTTCAACAGCGTCGTCATGCATGGCACATGTCTACAACCAACCGGCGAAAGTCCCTGTTTGTTCACGTGTAATCCAGTCGTCAGACAGCTCCGGTTGTTTGGAGCATAGAATATTCTTGTGTTCCTCGATATATGGAGCCACCAAGGCGGAATTTTGTAGAACTGTGTAGTGTGCTTGAGTGAGAGAATGCTCGTCCATACATATTATTGCTTTCGGTCCTAGCGTGCCATTTCCACCCAGTCTGCCCTTATGCCGCGATTCAGGAACACCAATCGGCTTAAGGTCAGGAATAAAGTCAACACAAAACTCAATGACCTCCTCATTTTCATGGCCCTTGGAGATGCTTCCTTCTGGCCTAGCACGGTTATGAACATATTTCTTTAAGACTCCCATGAACCTCTCAAAGGGGAACATATTGTGTAGAAATACAGGACCCAGAATGGCAATCTCTTCGCATAGGTGAACTAGGACGTGCGTCATGATATTGAAGAAGGATGGTGGGAACACCAACTCGAAACTGACAAGATATTGCACCAAATCATTCTCTAACCTTGGTATGATTTCTGGATCGATTATCTTCTGAGAGATTGCATTGAGGAATGCACATAGCTTCACAATGGCTAATCGAACGTTTTCCGGTAGAAGCCCCCTCAATGTAACCGGAAGCAGTTGCATCATAATCACGTGGCAGACATCAGACTTTAGGTTCTGGAACTTTTTCTCTGCCATATTTATTATTCCCTTTATATTCGACGAGAAGCCAGACGGGACCTTCATACTGAGCAGGCATTCAAAGAAGATTTCCTTCGCTTCTTTGGTAAGAGCATAGCTGGCATGACCCTGATGTATGCCGTCTTTTCCGTGCATACGTTGCTGGTCCTCCCGTGCCTCCGGTGTTTCTTTTGTCTTCCCATACACGCCCAAGAAGCCAAGCAGGGTCACGCAAAGATTCTTCATCACGTGCATCACGTCGATTGCAGAGCGGACCTCTAGGTCTTTCCAATAGGGTAGGTCCCAAAATATAGATTTCTTCTTCCACATGGGTGCGCGTCCGTCAGCGTCATTCGGAACAGATTGTCCTCCAAGACCCTTTTCAAAGATTACCTTTAAATCCTTGACCATATCATGTACATCATCACCAGTACGGTGGCGAGGCTTCGTCCGGTGATCTGCCTCACCTTTGAAATGCTTGCCTTTCTTTCTTACGGGATGCCTGCTCGGAAGAAATCGACGATGTCCCAGGTACACATTCTTCTTACAATTATCCAAATATATACTGTCGGTATCATCCAAACAGTGCGTGCATGCGCAGTATCCCTTGTTTGTCTGTCCTGAAAGGTTACTGAGAGCAAGCCAATCATTGATGGTCACAAACAGCAACGCATGTAGGTCAAATTCTTCCTTATTGTCCTCATCCCACGCACGTACACCTTTTTCATTCCACAGCTGTAAGAGTTCTTCAACTAATGGCCTTAGGTACACATCAATGTCGTTGCCGGGTTGCTTAGGGCCTTGGATGAGCACCGGCATCATAATGTACTTCCGCTTCATGCACAACCAAGGAGGAAGGTTATACATACATAGAGTCACAGGCCAGGTGCTATGATTGCTGCTCTGCTCCCCAAAAGGATTAATGCCATCTGCGCTTAGACCAAACCATACGTTCCTTGCGTCATCTGCAAAGTCCCTCCACTTCCTCTCGATTTTTCTCCACTGCGACCCGTCAGCGGGTACTCTCAACTTCCCGTCTTTCTTACGGTCTTCTTTGTGCCATCGCATCAACTTGGCATGCTCTTTGTTTTGGAACAAATGTTTCAACCGTGGTATTATAGGAGCATACCACATCACCTTGGCAGGAATCTTCTTCCTGGGGCGCTCGCCCTCGACATCACCAGGGTCATCGCGGCTGATCTTATAGCGCAATGCACCGCATACCGGGCATGCATTCAAATCCACGTACTCACCGCGGTAGAGGATGCAGTCATTAGGGCATGCATGTATCTTCTGCACCTCTAATCCTAGAGGGCAGACAGCCTTCTTTGCTTCATACGTACTGTCGGGCAATTAGTTGTCCTTTGGAAGCATCTTCTTTAACATTATCAGCAACTTTCCAAATCCCTTGTCAGATACACCATTCTCCGCCTTCCATTGCAGCAATTTCAGTGTGGTGCCCAGCTTTTTCTTGTCAGCTTCGCAATTTGGGTACAATGATTTCTTGTGATCCTCTAACATGCGCTGCAACTTCAGCCTCTTCTTTTCACTTGCGCAGTTTCTCTTTGCATCGGCAATGGCCCGACCAAGATCATCAGCGGGCTCATCTGATGCCTCTTCTTCAGCTTCTTCCAGCATTGCCGGCTCAGCTTCTTCCCCCATTGTTGTACCATCGTATTCAGGGAACCCATGGCCAGGATAGTTGTCGTCGTCTTCTTCTTCTTCATTGTCTTCCATCATAACCCCTCTTTCTCCGTGTTTGGTCCAAACATTATAGTGGGGCATGAAACCGGACTCAAACAGGTGGACGTGAATGGTTCTTGACTTAGAGTAATTCTGATCATTCTTACAGCCAGCACATGGACAAGACATAACACCATTCGCCCGCTTGTTTGCCTCAGCCGCAAGCAGAAAAGTACGCACGCCATTAACAAACTGGGGAGAGCATCGGTCATCGTACATCCATTGCCGGCTCATCTTCATTACACAGCACCGAAAAGACCAAATTAATACAAGTTCATACATAAAGTTCATACACACTTATTCTCATAAAAACAACATACAAACTCTCTAGCTAAAGTATTTAAATGCAAAAACAAATGCGATCAAGATCGCAACTAAGGTAACAATTGATCCAACAGCATAATGATACCAAGCCTCAGTATTAATGGCATATTTTCTGATCTTTCTAATCTTCAAGCGCATTTTCTCCATCTTGATCTTGTGATCATCAACGACATCAGCAACATACAACTCCAGTTTCATCTTCTCTTCTTCAATTCTTTTCAATTTTTCTTTCAAATACTCGTTTTCTTTTTCAACTAAATTTAACCTCTCGACAAGAGGGTCGGTTGGAATTTTCGGTTCACATACCTCCTAGATAAAAATATCTATGTCAACTTGATGGGCATAATTTGTCATAAACACGAAATGCAACAAATAGTTATAAAAGAGAATATACCACATCCGAATCATAAACTGGACGAGGGCCGACAGGGACGGATATCAAAACCATGCCTCTATGTATAACAAACAACGTACGGGTAAGAAAATTATACAAGTAACTATATATCTAAATCACACAAACATGATTTTCTTTATATAAAAAAGATAAGAACAAGAGGCTCACCAAGGTGGTGCCTACGACGGGACGGTGCGGGCGATCGACGATGGTCGTTAGGACGGGGACGGGAAGGCACTAAGTAAACCACACCTACATATGCAAACTAAGAGTTAATTTGAGCTCAAATTGCATGTAAATCAAATAAACTACCACATATAATTACTCCCAAACTAAAACCCACAAATCACTATACTTATAGAGCATTGCAAGAGCTAATCTAGCAATGAGAGATGAAAGGACAAAGTTGCTAACCTTTGTGATCACTTGGATAGATGGGGGGCCTTCAAATCTTGACAAATTTTGGCAAAAATGAAGGATGAGCTCGAGCAATGGGGAAGAACAAAGAAGAGAAAGGAATGAAAGGGGAAAACAGAGAGAAATGGGCTCGGGCTTGATGAAGGGTTTATATAGAGGCATCTTTAGTCCCGGTTGGTTATACAAACCGGGACTAAAGGTGCATCTCTAGTCCCGGTTCGTGCCACGAACCGGGACTAAAGGGGTTGGTGGGGCCCCAGCCTGCCACCACCTCTTTAGTCCCGGTTCGTGGCACGAACCGGTACTAGAGGTTCAACACGAACCAGGACTAATAAGTGCCACCCGCCTAGCCGTTGGAACCGGCACTAATGGTCACATTAGTGCCGGTCCGTAATTGAACCGGGACTAATGCGGTGAACATTAGGTCGTTTTTCTACTAGTGGCGACTAGCCGGTGATCATTGCAGAGACATGCGCGCGACGGCTGCGTTGCCTCGACAGGGAGCTCACCAATATCAGCGAGAAGTGGTCGCTCAGTGACACCTCTGTCGCCGCCGACAGGAGCAAGGCCACGTCACCCGGACCAGGGTCGGCGTTGGCCGAGACGGCCCTCCGCACGACACATGAGGATGCAGAGCGGCTTCTACGAGTGGCAAGCAGTAGCCGGACAGGGCTGTTGCGCCCCCGCGCCCTTTCGCCGCTGGAAGCACCACTCCAACAATAATGACGACACATACGACAACAAAGGTGCCGCCGGCCATCCAGGCCAGGCGTATGAGGTCACCGTCCGCTACACGCTAGCTTCTAAGTTTTAGTTGAACGGATGAAATAACGTCCGGTTTATGTAAAATATATTGAACTTATGTCCATTTGCATGAGTTCCGTTGTGTTTGTATGAGTTACGTTCGGATTTGTTTGTATTGCGGATGGACTTTTACGGTTAGCGCTGGATGAGCGGCTTCCATATCACTGTCCGCGGTCTCGTCTGTGCGTGTCCAAGGATAAATGCTGTGGCCGTTTTGAGACCGGCGTTGGAGATGCTTATATAGTGCGCATTGTTTCTAGCTCCAATACCATGTAGTGAGGTGGAGCTGCAGTTGCGACCAAAATAGCCGTGTATGCATGTGGTCTGTCCAACTCATGTGCGTGCTGCTAAACAAAGGGTTGCGTTATGTATGTCCCGTGAATCAAACAGATGGTTACTTTTGCCCACAAGCTCAGCGCTGCATATGCGCTGTACATTGCCGAATTTTACAGAAAAAAATCATCCGTATGGTTCCATCCGGACTTGGGAGCAAAAGAAGGACGGAAAGCAAAAAAGCACGAATGGCTTTGCTGGGGACTTTGGAGCCTCCCGATTGGACCAGCTGCTGCCCAGAAAGACCCCTAGATTTCATTTTCTCGTCGGTTTGGTAAGCGAGAACGGGACGTGCACATATTTTTTCCATAGAATGAACTGGCTGTGCAGTTGTTACTAAGGATGGCAATTTTACCCATGAGTACGGGTACCCGCGGATACCGTACCCGCATGGGCAGGGTATGGGCACAATTTTATACCCATGGGTAGTACCCGTACCCTACCCGTTAAGTGGTGGGAAGGGCATGGGTATAACCTTGTACCCATGGATATACCCATACCCTACCCGTTTATACTCACATGTGGACCTTACCTGTGGAGCTCCAACATATGCGCCCGGATCGGTTGAGTCAAAGGAGTTGGGCGACCCAACTACTCCTATAATTAAGCCTCACACCATCATATGAGTAAATATTTTTTTGTCAAATGTGCTATCGATAAATGTTAAATTTTGAATAACTTGTGTACAGTTTGATATACCCGTTGGGTACCCAATGGGTATGGATACCCATCGGGTATGGATACGGGTAAAGTTTCATACCTATGTGTACGGGTATGGGTAGAATTGTGTACCCATTGACTACACGGGTGTGGGTATGGTATTGCGCTATCCGCCCCATACCCTACCCATTGCCATCCTTAGTTGTTACCCGGCGGGGTGAACACGACGCCGGACATGCGGTTCAAAAAACAAACGACGCCGGGCATACACATCTTCCTCGAGATATAAAACCATAAAAACGTTGGTTAGCTGGACAAGAGTTGGCAGATTCTCATAATCTCTCTCTCGATGCCAAGTGTACCCTAACTTCCTTGTTCCTAGTCCACTATGCCGTCACAGACGCACAGAAAGTCGCGTTGGAAGCCATGGATGCACGGCACAAGTCGGTACAAACTTATTACAACTGCTGTGCGTTTGCCCAAAAGTCAAGGTTGAACGATGGTCAAGAACCGGAGATTGTCCAAACCCGCCACGCGTAGTGCATGCAGTTTCGTTAGCTTGTCCTTGACACCGTAAATGTGTGTGTTTGTAGGAGTACATGGCAGTGCTGCAACCAGCACCGTGCATGTGTGTGTTTGTAGGAGTAAAGTGGACACCCCTTGGTTCTACGGGGAGATTGGGTAAGTTTGACTATGACTAGGGTTTGTATATAAAGTAAAGCGGCGGTAGCGGGTTTGGACCGGCATTAGTTTGTCGTAGCTAATAGTATCATAAAGACCTGATTTGGTTGTTCAGTTTTACCGCGTATGCTGGGTGCCGTCGCCTCTCAGGGAACGCATGCACCCTCTACTACTCCCTCCGTTCCCAAATGTAAGTCTTTTTAGAAATTTCAATAAATAACTACATATGGAGCAAAATGAGTGAATCTATACTCTAAAATATATCTACATACATTCGTATGTATCTACATATATCCGTATGTTGTAGTCCATTTAAAATGTCTAAAAAGACTTATACTGTATTTAGGAACGGAGGGAGTATTATTTAAATTATTTTGTTTAGACTTCGCCGACCTTTCCAAAAACTTATTTGGACATCTAACACCACGTTGAAGGCTCAATATTTGCACAACGCCGCACCCTACTGGTCGGCACATTTGACTTTAGTCCGTCGCCGGTGGTCGATCGCATCGCCGGCGTGGCACCTGCCATAATCGCCGCACGATTGGCACATCTCGGTTGGAGGTTCTAGCTTTACCTGGTAGATACTTCGAGAGAACTAATCTTCGTTTTTCTCAGAGGATTTGGCTTGATGGGTGGGTTAGGTATTTCCGAGTCAGACATAGGTGTGCCTGATACGCCATAGTACATGCCAATTTAGAAGCGCAAAAGAAATTATGCGTCGTCGATGTAATCGGCAAATTTTAAATTTTGTATCGCTATATTGTGTGGCATGCTTAGACATGACAACGCCATGGATGATGACGCTATAGAAAGACAAGTTTTACGTAGGACATTGGCACATTAATATAATATATGTTTCACCGCGGGCAATGGCGTTGTACGAAGAGCATCATATTTTATAGAGATATGGTGGTGCGTGCACATAATTGTCAATGTGGTTGTTATAAAATCTCTACTCCTAATGTCTCAGTTGGTAGTCTCCGTCGGTTAATTTTCGTCCCACCTCCACTGGGTTTTTTTCGTCCTAAAAAAATCTACGAAAAATAACCTACGAAATTTAACCAGGGACGAGGCCCCCTCGCACGTAACGCGAAAAATTAGACGAACGAGGCTCCCTCCCTCCCTCGAACCCTAGCTACCCCTCGTCTCCCCGCCTCCAGCCGCACCCGCCGCCGCACCCCAATCCCCGATCTGGCTCTTCACCTCACGACGACGCGGTTCTCCCGGCGATGAACCCCCTCCTCATGCCCTCTCCGACTTCCCTCTTCGCACGACACTCGCCCCTGCGCGCACGACCTCCCCCTCCTCCTCCTCCCGCGCCGTTCACCGCCCCGCAAACTCCGGCAGCCGTTATCCGCCCTTCGCCGCGGGAGCCGCCGTAGGAGCCGCTCGTCGCTGGAGCCGCCACCCGCGGAAGCCGCAGCCCGAGCAGCCGCGGGAGCCGCTCGCCGCTGCAGCCGCCACCCGCGGGAGCCGCCGCGGGTCGCCCTTCGCCGCAGGTCGCCGCCGGAGCCGCCCCGCCCCTGGATCCGCTCGCCGCCGGAGCCGCCCGTCGCGCTCCCACTCAGCTTGGCCTCCGGCCCGCCACCCCCGGTCCTCAAGCAAGTAAGTTTGCCTTGCGTTCTGAAGCTCAACTATTCCTAATCTGCAGACTAGCTCCTTAGAGTTCTGATGAACCGTCAATTGGATGGACTGGTGAAGCACGAGGGAGAAAGATGTGGTTGTGTCCAGATTCCAAAGAGGGCAAAATAGTTCAATAATTTCCGAAATTGATGGTATTGCCTGAGATATGATGCTTGCACACAAGAGAAGTTCATGCTTGTGATTGCAAAATCGGTGTATATGTAAAGATCTTGTCCTGGTTTCATGAATTGGCTGGGATTTTTGTTAAGTCTCACTTGGGCAGGACAACTATGGTCTTGATTATATGTATGATGACTTTCCCACTTTTCTTTTGAGCAGGCTACTTCAATTTTAGGTGAGCTGGCAGGGATCACAAGCATCGGTGTTGCATTCCTGAATCTCACATACACAAGTAAGTAATATTCTCCCTCACATAAAGTCCTTTTAGTGCATGTATAGTGTTTTGCTCACTTTCTTTCTAGCTAGCTGCTGCATTCATTTCTTTCCGTGGCACCGTATAATTTATACCTCAGAGAGGTCATTTTAGTGCATGATGTTCTGGTGTAGCTACCATTAGCTTTACTGGAGCAGAGCAACATTTAATAGGAATTCCACCATAAATATTTACCCAGATACAACATTCTTCTCTGGAATTTGAGTTTTTTCCAGAAGGTTTAGGATCTAAGGATGAGCTATCAGTGGTACTGATTATACAACGAGTTTGTACAAAATGTTCGCTGGTGTTGGGTGTTTACCTTTTATCACTTCTATATCCCCTTATTGTGTTTCTCTGTTTCTAGAAAGTAGGCCATTTGTTCCAGGCTTTCAAGTTTGTGCCATAACCTGAAGGAGAAAGAGTTCATTATTGACCAGCAGTTAAAAGCAGGTTCAGTTTTTTACCTCATTTTCCATCCCCACAGTAGCACTTTCTGTTAGTTCGAACAATATCTCAATGCATTATTTACACACCTAGCTTGTGCTATGTGACCAGAATTGGTAAACTGTAGCCGTGATAGTACTACACTGTATTCAGAAATAGCAGGAGGAGATAAAGCTAGGTGTTGCATATAGGCCGGTGGTTAACCCTATTAGAGCTGACCTTCCTTCAAAGTTGGATATCATCTACAGTAACCTCACCGCATCCATAGATCAACTGAACAAACAAAAGGCACCTAAGATCTTTACTGGTATCCAGGATGTGTTGTCTGATCATCTAAGCGAACTGGTCCACTATGCTAAGGAATTAGGACAGTTCAGTTACTTGATCGGACTATATACGACAAACTAAAGTTCAGATTATGTTTGGGCAACCTAATCTGAGGTTTAGACTATATGTGTCATGATATAGGGTTATAGACTGCATTGCTCATCCTTCTACTTTTCTCTATTTTTTTTTCTTGTTCTGCAGCTAGCTTCGGGAGTGAAATGAGATAATACAGAGCATGACATGTGCCGATAGCATGTAAGTTGTTTTCTTATTTGTTACCTAATTTCTAGTCTCATTTCCTATTCCAAGATATGTTTTACTTCTCGCCACTTCCAGTATGCAAGTGTTGTCAATCAGCTATTGCTCTATCTTATTTTGATCAGTTTATCTCATAGCATTGGTTGCAAATGACTTCTAGCTAATTTAATAGCACGTTGTCAGTTCGTAAGGTTCCCATGACCAATTGTAATGAGCGGGCCCCATTAGCATCTGTAGGTACGAGAACCATGTAACAATAATAACATGCACCTGGGTGCTCATACAGTACACACGCAGCAACAAAGGCTCCTTGAAACACACACTCAATTGCCTGCAAATTAGTTTTTTTGAAGAAATCAGCTTTCTGGTTTGAGTAAGCGTCAACGGCATTCTTAGCTAGGGCCAACAACAATAAGGTGAGAGCTATCACAATGACGGATATAATGCTAGAGGAGCTAAATTGCTTACCTTCTGATGATATTCTAATGAGGGATCCGTAGTTTGTTTCTAGCAATCTTTGTATCATTTCCTTAATTCCATGGTTATGTAGTTATAACTACTCTCTTGTATTCCATATACGTTCGTCTAGGAAATTGGAGGAGCTGAATTCTATATTGGTTCCTTGTTGACCTCTCACCCTGCTGATGTAGTTCTGTATTGTAGAGGTATAAATTCCAAATCTCAAACTTCCAACAATATTTAAATTCTTTAGTAATAACTTTGCATTAGTGTCATCTTTAAGGCTTAGAAACTGGTACTAAAAAAATTTCTTGGTCATACAATCTGAATTTTGACCATTTCACACACACAACCTATCATTTGTGGTTCCGTCAATATCACATATAATCCAATAATTAGACAATATATACTTCTACAAGACAATGCCTTTTAGTTGCTCTAAATTATACGATATTTACATATCAATGTTATTGCTCATAGTCATTTGCCAACATTATGCAAATGGTTTCCACCAAAGAACATGTAGTATTATTTTTAAAATTGTGATAGGTTATGTTCTTCTTTTTTACTCGCTTCCTCGTCTCATTCTTGATAACCGAAGCGCCATTGCTTTCCTTTCAAGTAATGTATGTTGGCAAAAAGAAGGTTTTATAGCTCTCGAATCCTTGCCAGTTGTGTTCTTCTTTTATGTATTTTTTTGCCTGAACAAATATATGTTCAGGTGATTGCACTTGTGGAAGGATTAGCCCACCAGTGCTCAGACGGAACGTGCATTCTAAGCCAGATTCAGGTGCTCTGCTCCAGCCTTCAACAAGTCAATCTTGTTTAGTACTATGGAGTGCAAACTATGCAGATGATGTTTGTGTTTAGAAGTTTCTACTAAAACACATATAACTCTTTGGGTGGGTCAGGTGCCCCCTTTCTCATACAATTGAACCGTGTTCACTTTGAGTGTAACTTGTAGCCTTGTAAATTAAAGAGAACATGTGTTGACTCCCCAGTTTATAGCTGACCTTGCACGCCAAAGTTGGACAAGATATTATTGAGCTAAAGATATTCAAATGCAAGGCTGAGGCTAATATCGTAGCTATGCCCAAGGCTTTGAATAAAATAATCTGGTGTGTTGCTCGGATGTCAATTTAGTGTGAATATACACCCTTTTTTCAACGAGAATGGAACTAACAGTGATATGTGCTTTTGTTTGTGTGTTTAAGCATAATGCTTTTGTTTTATGTTTTCACATATAAGAATGCGTATAACCACCTTGTGAGAACAAACTTGAATAGATGCTTGCCAGAGAATAATAATATTAGTCTCTTAGTCTTAATGTCTCAGTTGGTAGTCTCCGTTCCACGGTTAATTTTCGTCCCACCTCCACTGTTTTTTTTTCGTCCTCCCTCCCACCTCCCAGCGAACCCCCCAGGGCCGTCGAACAAAAAAAAAGTCTGGGATAGCGATGCCCCCACGAAGTCAAGGTGCTAAACCTCCGGTCGATCCAGAGAAAATCGGAGGGAAAAAAATCTATGAAAAAAAACCTACGAAATTTAACCAGGGACGAGGCCCCCTCGCACGTAACGCGAAAAATTAGACGAACGAGGTTCCCTCCCTCCCTCAAACCCTAGCTACCCCTCGTCTCCCCGCCTCCAGCCGCACCAGCCGCCGCACCCCAATCCCCGATCTGGCTCTCCACCTCACGACGACGCGGTTCTCCCTGTGATGACCCCCCTCCTCATGCCCTCTCCGTCCTCCTCCTCAAGACGTCACCATCGCCTCCCCTCCTCCGTGATTCGGCCATGGCCACCACCGACGCCCTCCTCTCCATCGCCGCCGCCAATCCTCACCTCCACATCACTATATCTCAACCTCCATCGATCTCCTCCCGGATGGATCCGTCCACGTCACTAGATCGACAAAGGGAGACCTCCACCGTCGCCGTTCTTCTTCCTCCCCAACCTCCCGTCGCCGTTCTCCACGGATCTGGCCGTGGCCACAACCGACCACGGATCTGGCCATGGCCGGGATGAAGGGTGGGTCCAGTATAGAACCAGGAGGTACTAGCACTAAGATGGGAAGGTGGTTGCCGCCCTTATCCCTTGCTGTTGGCCGGCCACGGCGATGTTGATCACCGGCTCACTTAAAATACAAGTTGATGGATTTTGTGATAAGAGTGAGCGGGACGGAGGTTGGGTTTGGTATGTTTACTTACAAATTTGCATTCTTGGCTTTGGGGGCGCCACAGGCGGCGCAATACCTCCTCCCTCTTGATGGCAGTGGTGAAAACACACGAACACGGGGGAGGGGATCATGGCGGAGAGCGGGGCAGGCATTACGGGGGACTCCTCCTTATCGGTCTATGAGGAAGTATGGTGTGAAGGAGAGAGGGTGTCATGGTGAAAGCGAGGCGGATGTCACCCACTACGGCGGGAAACAGAGCGGGAAGGGGAGGGTCCGACGAGAAAAGGAGAGGGTGTGTCGTGGTGGTGGGGTTTTGCGTTGGTTTCACATGTTGGAGATAACATCACGAATAGTCTGGATAGCAACATTTCTTTCTCACATATGGGCTGGATTTGGGGCATCCGGACTATCAAGACGGTTGTAGTAGCCCGTTTGATGTCCGAACACATTCAAACGTATGAGGAAAAAAATAAGCTTAGACGTTGAATGCGACTTTAATTGTTTCTCTGATTCATTTATATGCATTGTTGCCCGTAGCAGTCCGTAGCAACGCACGAGCGTTCTACTATTGTTTTTGCATGATGGGTATGAGTTGACAAAGCAGTTTTTATTATACTTGCTCAAGCATCGTGCGAATGAAGAAAAAAAACTTTCTTGATATTGTGCGAGAATTTCTTAAGCGCATCAAGTAGATTTTAATAATTTGTAATATATTTTTAGTTGGATCATCGATTTATGTGTATACCTCGTCAATTTGCCTTTTTGTTATCAGTTTACATTACAAGTGAAGTAGACTTCAATTATTATGCAATTGTGTCCATGCTATATTGTCTCTTCCTGTGATATTTTACATGAATTATTTTATATGCCTTCAGCAAAATATTTCAAAAGCCCGTGGCAACGCACGGGCATACTACTAGTCATACTAACAGGCTAGATAGAATGTCGGTCCAATAGTTTGGCTCTTCTTGGTTCGTGTGTGCACGCTAGCGTCACTAAAGATTTACCCGCATGCCTAAGGTCGTCACATATAGCGTAATGAGCTAATCGTGTAGGCAACTATAGTAGCTGCCACGCTGGCAGGGCGACCAACGATCGGGGAAACCCTGGAGTCAAACGCGCTTGCTTGGAACGTGCTGTGATGTGCAAAAATGTCGGCTTTAATGTTGGTGCATCATCGAGGGGCCAAATGTGCAAATAAGTGCTTTGAAGGGTTAGCATGGTACATAATTTCAAACAAGGGCCATTTAGTATAAATAATATAACCCTCTAAGCCAAGTTAGAATAGTGGTCTTCTTTTTCTCATTCTGAGTTATTCTCTCCTTTGCGTAAGAAAAAGAGAGTTATTATCTCCTTTTAGGGCCTATTTGAAATGCATGATAGGAAAAACATAGGAATAGAAAAATTAATGGAGTTCGATGTCATGTTTTGTAGATTCCTACTGGAATTTCAAATGTAGTACTTGTACAACATAGCTATTTGATGTTGTATAGAAATTTGGCACGGAATTGTTCCTTTAAGAGACAGAGAAGAGGAAAGATGAAGACACGTGTTGCATTGGACTTCCCAAAGGAAACTGAAACACGAGGTTTGACCAAATGTTTAGAATCTTCCAAAATATGAAGGAAATGAAGAATTTCTATAGGAATTTTCAAAGCCAATAATACAATTGTTTTTTTGAAAGCCAAAGACAATTGTTTTTTCAAAGCCAATAATACATTTGTTATTTTGACCAAATGTATGAGATTGGTCCAGTTTATAAGGAAAACTGGATCGAAAACCTAGACAATTAGACCCTGTTTATGAGGGAAACTGGGCCGAAAACCGTACAAGGGAGGGTAAAAGAAGAAAAACCAAAACAAAAGACGCCCAAGACAAGGCACGCCAAGCTAGCAAACCGAAGGACATCACCACGAGAGGCACAAGTAGATGAGGGGAGTCATCGAGAGGTCACAATACCAAGACTTGACAAGCAGCCTAACGCACCACACCGGCGTGCGTACCGAGCACCATGGCGCAACAGAGGAGCATCCACATCAACGAGTGACTAGCACGAACCTTGACTGGGAACTCCGCCATGAAGAATCGGGAACGATTAGAAGGTTGGGGAGGAAACTTGCGGCATCATTGGGCAAAGATGAACCGAGACAACGCCAAGAGTACGAAGCTCGCCGCACCACAACGGCAACCATGGAGGTCTTGAGCATGCACAGCAATAGGGGCAGTACCAACGAACACCACCACAGACAAACACATACCACCGTCGACCCATCCGGCCGCACCACCACCACCACCAACATCCCTGCAGCAGCACCCACACGTTAACCAAGCAGACCCCAAAATGATGCCTTCAAGAGGGGTCGTGACGTCGGTTGCGCCGCCATCATCTGCACCAGGAGGACCTGGGGTAGGGATTTCCCCCGGGGTCTCAACTTCCATCTTCATCTGACCAAGCAAGGTGAGCCTTGAACGTTGGTCGTCTGGTCGCCACCCAACAACACCCCGTAAAGGGGAGAGGTGTCATACAGGAACGAGGTGGTCCAGAGAGGATCACACCCCGCTAACCCGGCTTCTGATGGAAGAATCGAACCACTCCAACGAATGGTCGATCCAAGATGACGCTGGCAAAGCAGCACCTCCTCACCGACACCGACCACACCACCGTCGACCCCTAGCTAGTCGCACCACCACGACCATCCGACCCGCAGAGAGCAATGACCACACGAATCCACCAAACCGATGCCTTCAAGAAGGATTGCGACCCAAAAATGCACCGCCATCGACCGTTCCGGAAGGACCAGGAACAAGGGTTTCCCCTGGAGCTTCGAAGGGAAAGTCACCATGACAGCGGCGCCTCCAAGGAGGTAAGCGACACCCCTACCCATGCCCCCCCCCCCCAACCAGAAACGCGCCAAGCCGTCACCGGCAGGCACACCAAGCGCCTGCGCGCACCAGCAGCTGAACACGCAAAGGGGGAGGGCAAGCACCACCACGCGCGCCTCACAGAGAACACCTCCGCCGGTTCGCATCTCGCCGACCCACAACAGCTAACCCCGACGCCCACCAGAGCGCAGCAGGGGGACGCCGCCGATACGGAGCAGGCCACCGGTAGGGAGCAGCGAGCGCCTCCTCACCACCGTCCCCAGCCTCCACCGGCTGAACCGTTGCGCGCCGGAGTCACGCCACGCCGGCCGCCGCCACATGGAGCTCCCCCAGCCCGTGAGCGCGCCACACGGGGAACGACTACCCGCCGCCGCCAGATCCGCGCGGGCTTCGCCCAGCGAGGGCAATTGGCGGAGGCGGGGAGGAGGGGTGTAGAGAGGGAGGGTGGGTTGCCGGGGCTGGGGGCGCCGCCCCCGCCAGCACTTGGTACCTCTTGTTCGTACGGCCTCGGGGGTGTGGGTTGTGTTCGTTCCTTCACCCAATAATACAATTGAAAGGGCACCAAAGCAAAATTTCCTATATTATTACATTCATATGAAATCATGTGTTCCAAACGGGGCCTTGTCCGATTACCCAATAGCATGTACAATAGCAACTTGATCTATCTCCTAAAAAATATATGGCACATGAAAACGTAACCGTTACGTGACGCGGCGCGGTCATTACCATGCGACAGTAAAAGAAGGCTTAGGTCCCCTGTCACCTAAGTTGTGTCTTGGTTATGCCCAAGGTTGCTCCACCAAAACATTGCTAGGCAAAATTTGGTCTTGGTTTGGTTGCCCAATTTTTTTTAGAGAAAGAGGAGATAGTCCCTGATCTCTGCATAATTATGATGCACACATTCAGATTTATTAATTGTTAAAGAGTATGAGTGTCGTTATTCAGTACATCGCAAACACATCATGAAGATAAAAACCACAACCGGCGTATAACAGGAAAATGTGAATACACAAATAACCTATTATTGGACCACCATCCAAGCCAGATAAATGTATGCCGTGCTACCGTCTCACATCAATTGCACCCAAATGTGATATGCGTATGTGCTTCCGCAAGCTGAATTTAGGACCACATACAAATCCATCCAACAGGCCTATAAGCACTACCGGAATAGGGCTCTACCCCGACGGTCAAATCTATGCCGACGGCCCCCGTCAGCCTACTCCGTCCTATGCCGACAGCCAAGGTCAGGCCGTCGGCGTAACCAAGCCGTCGGGCTATCCTCCGTTATGCCGACGGTAACCGTCGGCACAGAAAAGCCGTTGGCATATCTCTGAGTATGCCTACGGCTGCCGTCGGCATAGATGTGGGCCCGGCGACCCGGCCCGTGACGGGCGGCTAACGACGTCAGCTCTATGCCGACGGCGGAGACGGCGGCCGTCGGCATAACTATACCTCTGGTCCACGTCATCGATCCTAGGCGCCTGCCACGTCATCGATCCGAGGCGCGCCTCGCAGCTACCCCGGTCGCAGCTATGCCGACGGTTCTGCCGTCGGCAAAGTTATGTATATTTTTTTCCTGAGTTTTTGTATATATTTTTTAAAGTTTTTTTTATGTATTATTATTTGGTTAACTTAAATGTAGCATATGTAAATATAAACATACATACATTATTTATCGATTTGGTGAAATTGTTTCCATAGATTATGAATATATATGTAGTTTGTATTTTTTTCGAGTACGTTAATAATGTGACCTCATGTTCTTTTGAATATATAGGTCCTTATACTTTATTAAAATCAAAAATAGCTATGCCGACAGAAGTATTGTGACGGTTGCAAAAACCCGGCACGCGTCTCCGGAGTGTGAGCCCCCTCACGTCCGGGCTGTGCCCCCCTCACGGACGGCGCCGCCGCCGGCACCAGGAGGAGGAAAACGGCCGCGTCGGGTTTAAACGGAGGGGATCTTGCTGTGGGCTTGGCCCGGACATTGCTCCCAAGTGTTCGTATGGGCTGACCTACCACAACCGGGTGGAGAGGTCCACTGGTCAAAGCCCGTCCGGGGAAAGTCAAAGGGTTAGATCTCGTGGTCAAACGCTGCAGGGTTAGGCGGGAGGGGGGCCCCGGGGGGTAGCAATGCCACCGGAGTGTCGCACCGGGCCCTCATACATGACGTAAGGTGTGGTGGCATGTCTGAAGAGGTAGCATGCATCTCTGGGGTGTGGCCACCCTCGCGGACGGCGCCGCCACCGGCACCTGGAGGGGGAAAACGGCCGTGTCGGTTCTACATGGAGGGGATCTTGCTATGGGTTTGGCCCGGACGTTGCTCCCAGGTGTTCCTATGGGCTGACCTACCACAACCGGGTGGAGAGGTCCACTGGTCAAAGCCCGTCCGGGGAAAGTCAAAGGGTTAGATCTCGTGGTCAACCGCTACAGGGTTAGGCGGGAGGGGGGCCCCGGGGGGGTAGCAATGCTATCGGAGCGTCGCACCGGGCCCTCATACATGCTGTAAGGTGTGGTGGCATGTCTGAAGAGGCAGCACGCGTCTCCGGGGTGTGGCCACCCTACCGTATGGCGCCTGCTGCGAGCACTTGTCAGGGGAAACGGTCGCGAGCGGGTCTACACAGAGGGATCTTGCTGTGGTTTTGCCCGACACGTTACTCCTCCAGTGTTCTATGGGCTGACCTCCACCACAACGGGTGGGAGAGGTCCACTGGTCAAAGCCCTTCCGGGGAAAGTCAAAGGGTTAGATTCGTGGTCAACCTTGCAAGGTTAGGCGGGAGGGGGGCCCCGGGGGGTTGCAATGCCACCGGACGTCGCACCGGGCCCTCATACATGCCGTAAGGTGTGGTGGCATGTCTGAAGAGTAGCACGCTGCTCCAGGGTGTGGCCACCCTCACGGACGGCGCCGCCCGCCATGCACCTGGAGGGGGAAAACGGCCGCGTCAGGTCTACACGAGGGGATCTTGCTGTGGGTTTGGCCCGGATGTTGCTCCCAAGTGTTCCTATGGGTTTGACCTAACCACAACCGGGTGGAGAGGTCCACTGTGTCAAAGCCCGTCCGGGGAAAATCAAAGGGTGAGATCTCGTGGTCAACCGCTGTTGGGTTAGGCGGGAGGGGGGCCCCTCGGGGGGTAGCAATGCCACCAGAGCGTCGCACCGGCCTCATACATGCGTAAGGTGTGGTGGCATGTCTGAAGAGCAGCATCATCTCGGGTGTGTGGCCCACCCTCACGGACGGCGCCGTCGCCGGCCCTGGAGGGGAAAACGGCCGCGTTGGGTCTACACGGAGGGGATCTTGCTGTGGGTTTTGCCCGCATGTTGCTCCCAAGTGTTCCTATGGGCTGACTTACCACAACCGGGTGGAGAGGTCCACTGGTCAAAGCCCGTCCGGGGAAAGTCAAAGGGTTAGATCTCGTGGTCAACCGCTGCAAGGTTAGGCGGGAGGGGGGCCCCGGGGGGGTTGCAATGCCACCGGAGCGTCGCACCGGGCCCTCATACATGCCGTAAGGTGTGGTGGAATGTCTGAAGAGGCAGCCGCGTCTCCTGGGTGTGGCCACCCTCAGCGGCGACGCGCCGCACCTGGAGGGGGAAAACCGCCGCGTCATTCTACACGAGGGGATCTTGCTGTGGGTTTGGCCGACTTTGCTCCCAAGTGTTCCTATGGCTGACCTAACCACACCGGTGTGAGAGGTCCACTGGTCAAGAGCCCGTCCGGGGAAAGTCAAAGGGTTAGATCTCGTGGTCAATCCTGCAGGGTTAGGCGGGAGGGGGCCTCGGGGGGTAGCAATGCCACCGAGCGTCACACAGGCCCTCATACATGCCGTAGGTGTGGTGGCATGTCTGAAGAGGCAGCACGCATCTCTGGTGGTTGCCACCCTCACGGACGCGCCGTCCGCCGGCACCTGGAGGGGGAAACGGCCGCGTCGAGTCTACACGGAGGGGATCTTGCGGTGGGTTTGGCCCGGATGTTGCTCCCAAGTGTTCCTATGGGCTGACCTACCACAACCGGTGGAGAGGTCCACTGGTCAAAGCCTGTCCGGGAAAGTCAAAGGGTTAGATCTCGTGGTCAACCGCTGCAGGGTTAGGCGGAGGGGGCCTCGAGGGTTAGCAATGCCACCGGAGTGTCGCACCGGGCCCTCATACATGCCGTAAGGTGTGGTGGCATGTCTGAAGAGGCAGCACGCGTCTCTGGGGTGTGGCCACCCTCACGGACGGCGCCGTCGCCGGCACCTGGAGGGGGAAAACGGCCGCGTCGGGTCTACACGGAGGGGATCTTGCTGTGGGTTTGGCCCGGACGTTGCTCCCAGGTGTTCCTATGGGCCTGACTACCACAACCAGTGGAGGGGTCCCGGTCAAGCCCGTCCGGGAAGTAAAGGTTAGATCCGTGGTCAACAGCTGTAGGTTTAGGCGGGTGGGGGGCCCCGGGGGTTAGCAATGCCACCGGGAGCGTCCGCACCGCCCTCATACATGCCGTTAGTGTGGTGCATGTCTGAAGAGGCAGCACGCTCTCCGGGGTTGGCCACCCTCACGACAGCCCGCGCCGGCACCTGGAGGGGGGAAACGGCCGCGTCGGGTCTACACGGAGGGATCTTGCGTGGGTTTGGCCCGGACGTTGCTCCCAAGTGTTCCTATGGGCTGACCTACCACAACCGGGTGGAGAGGTCCACTGGTCAAACGCCCTCCGGGAAAGTCAAAGGGTTAGATCTCGTGGTCAACCGCTGCAGGGTTAGCGCGGAGGGGGCCCCGGGGTGTAGCATTGCCACCGGAGCGTCGCACCGGGCCACTCATACATGCCGTAAGGTGTGGTGCATGTCTGAAGAGGCAGCACGCGTCTCCGGGGTGTGGCCAGCCTCACGGACGGCGCCGCCCCCGCCTCGGCACACCAAGGGGGCAAGAGGTCACGGCTCGGACCATCTATTAAAACGAGCCGTCGTTAAGGTCTAAGAGATCTTGCGAGTGACGTGGTCCCGGATGTACTCAATGTTCGTAACTGGAGGCAGTACTGAAAACAAACGGGTGGAGAGGGCAATGTAAAGTGCCGTCCTTGGAGGAGGAAGTCTTAACAGATGTCGGGACGGATCATCTGGATAGTCAAGGTGATCTGTTAGAGGTTAGAGCAAGGGATGTGGTGGGATAGAGGGAGTAGCAGGGGATGCTACTGCCACGGTAGTCGACCAGGGGCATGCCGTAAGGTATGGTGCATGTATAAGAGTCAAGACACGCGTACTCTGGTGATGCCCTCTCACGGGACGGCGGGACTGTGCCCTGAGGGGAATTGTGAAATTATCCGGACCGCTGGTATACACGGGTGCTGGCTGTGGGTTTGGCAGAGACTTGCTCCAGGTCTTAAATGGGACTGATCTACCTACTCTATAGGTCTTCGTCTGAACCCGTCGGGAAAGCAAAGGTAATCTCTGCAGCTGTAGGTAGGCCCCGGGTGCAATTGCACGTAGCTGAAGGCCAATACGACGTTAGTTGTGTGGAATAGAAGAGCAGCACTTGCGTCCGAGTAGGTCTGGCACTCACGGAACAGTTGTCCGCACTCCAAAAAATGAGGGGAAACGAGACTGTCGTGGGTACACGGAGGGGTTTGCTGTGGTGAGCCGGGAGTTGCTAAAAGGTGTCTGGGTTAGCCCTGACTACACTACCGGGAGTAGTCCAACTCTGTAACGTCACCGGTGAGAAGGGTATTTTTGATACTGCCGTGTCATCCGCTCTCCGGTAACGATCGCGATAGTTGCACGCGTAAGGGGTAGCATATGCCACGTGATGAGTACGCCTCGCACTTAAAGCAAAATCGAGAGGGGTGCATCGAAGAGGCGCTTACGGTCCGGGGGTATGAGCATCAGGAGCGCGATAGAGGAACGGGTGTATCAGGAGGGATTTCTTGCTGTATTGGGGTGATTGGCGGAGACGTCTCCCAATTGTTCTTGGGCCTGTCCCAACCGGGGGGAGTAAGGTAAACCATGGTGAGGAAAGTCAATTGGTGACTAGTCTTTTCTTGGGAAACGCTCAGGGTATGGGGTTGAGGGTTGGCTGACGGTAGCAATTCACCTGGTAGCGGTACTTTAACAGGGAGCTTCTGCGTGAGAGGAGGTTGCCTGTTGCGTAGAAGCAGCAGCATTCGGTGCCACCAGATGGACGGCGCCGCGCTGCACATAGGGGAGCCGCGTCGGGTCTACACGGAGGGGATCTTGCTGTGGGTTTGGCCGGGACGTTGCTCTCACCATTGTTCTATGGGCTGACCTACCACAACGGGTGGAGAGGTCCACTGGTCAAAGCCCGTTGAGGGAAAGTCAAAGGGCTAGATCTCCTGGTCAAACGCTCCAGGGTTAGGCGGGAGGGGGGCCCCGGGGGGTAGCAATTCCACCGGAGCGTCTCACAGGGCCCTCATACATGCCGTAAGGTGTGTTGGCATGTCTGAAGAAGCAGCAAGCATCTCCGGGGTGTGGCCACCCTCATGGACGGCGCCGCCGCTGGCACCTCGAGGGGGAAAACGGCCGCGTCGGGTCTACACGGAGGGGATCTTGCTGTGGGTTAGGCCCGGACGTTGCTCCCAAGTGTTCCTATGGGCTGACCTACCACAACCGGGTGCAGAGGTCCACAGGTCAAAGCCCGTCCGGGGAAAGTCAAAGGGCTAGATCTCGTGGTCATACGCTCCAGGGGTTGGGCGGGAGGGGGCCCCGGGGGGTAGCAATGCCACCGGAGTGTCGCACCCGGCCCTCATACATGCCGTAAGGTGTGGTGGCATGTCTGAAGAGGGAGCAAGCGTCTCCGGGGTGTGGCCACCCTCACGGACGGTGCCGCCGCCAGCTCCTGGAGGGGGAAAACGGCCGCGTTGGGTCTACATGAAGGTGATCTTGCTGTGGGTTTGGCTGGGACGTTGCTCCCAAGTGTTCCTATGGTCTGACCTACCACAACCGGGTGAGGTCCACTGGTCAAAGCCCATCCGGGGAAAGTCAAAGGGCTAGATCTCGTGGTCAACCGGTCCAAGGTTAGGCGGGACGGGGGCCCTGGGGGGTAGCAATGCCACCGGAGCGTCGCACCGGGCTATCATACATGCCGTAAGGTGTGGTGGCATGTCTGAAGCGGCAGCAAGCGTCTCCGGGGTGTGGCCAAACCCTTACAGACGGTGCCGCCGCCGGCACCTGGAGGGGGAAAACGGCCGCGTCGGGTCTACACGGAGGGGATCTTGCTGTGGGTTTGGTCGGGACGTTGCTCCCAAGTGTTCCTATGGGCTGACCTACCACAACCGGGTGGAGAGGTCCACTGGTCAAAGCCCGTCTGGGGAAAGTCAAAGGGCTAGATCCGGCGGTCTACTGTGTCAGGGTTAGGTGGGACGGGGGCCCTGGGGGGTAGCAATGCCACCGGCGCGTCGCACCGGGACCTCATACATGCCGTAAGTTGTGGTGGCAAGCACCCGACACGCGGCTTCGTAGTGTGACCACCCTCACGGACATCGATGCCGCTGTCGCACGGAGGTGGGAAACGACAACAAGAGCTTTGCACCGGGTCCTCAAACTAAAAAATAGTAATAATTGAATTTATAAAAAACACCGGCATCCATCATGGAAAACGGACTCTCACTGTGAAACCTTCAGTGCCCGGGCACCGGGCCGGGTTCGGGCACTGAAAGTTTCACAGTAATTGTCCGTTTTCTTAACAGAAGTCTAATGAATACCGGAGCTTGCTTCACATGGATTAGCCAACTATTTAAACTGGTCATGTTGCTTGTCTTTGGGCGAGGTGGGACTATTTTTTAAAGTTGTTGACCTCCTATCTATGCTTGCCACATGGCATCGTCACCTATGCCGACGACTAAGCCGTCAGCCTAGATTCCCTTATCCACTCACGGCCGGTGCGCCTCGGCCACTCATTCCCCATCTCTCCCCGCGCCCCACCCGCCTCGACCCGCGCCGCCCGCCGCCACTCCACCCGCACCGCCCGCCGCCGCTCCCCGCCGCCCGCCGCTGCCGCTCCATCCGCGCCCCTTCCCGCCTCCACCCCGACTCGCGCGGCGCCGCGACCCGACCCTCTCCGCCCCCTCCTCGCGCCGCCACCGCCAAACCGTCGCCACCTCGACTCCGCGCCGCCGCGGCCACCACCCTCTCCGCCCCCTCACCCCACCACCACCCCCGTCCGCCCTGCCACCTCTCGCCGGTGTGCGTCCATGCTGCGCCGACCCCGCACCCTCCTTCTCATGCTCAAGCCTCGGCGTGCCGGCCGGGGCTCGGAGCCCCCCCTCCGCCGACGCCCTGCAGCGGCGGCCCCGGCCCCCGTCCACCCTTCCCCGGCCGCTGCCCCCGGCCTCCCTGCTCGCCCGCTGCACCGGCGCCCAAAACGCCCCCCGGCGAGCTTTTTTTCATTTCTTTGCATTTTGTTACTGTGTGTTTTGTGCATAGATGTATGGATTGATGGATATTGTTATGTGCATAGATGTATGGATTGATGGATATTATTATGTTCATAGATGTATGGATTGATGGATATGTGAAATTTTGTAGACACTTAGTTTAAAATATGGATGAATGGATGTTGGTCAAGTTTGTGATAGATGGATGGATTGATGGATATTGGTAAGTTTTGTGTTTGGTCAAGTTAGTGTTAGGTCATGTTAATTCATAAGACACGTTATTTGTCATGTTGATTCGTAAGAAGCAATTCGAGACACTTAGTTTCTAAAATACTTAATGAAGCTCTTTTTGCAATTTGAGATGTTGGTTCATGTTGGTTCATAATATAGTGTCAATGCTTTATGTGATATGTGATGAGCTAAATTTTTTTCACTCGGTCGAATTTACAGGATTTGTGGTGTTTCATCTCTGTGGAGTGATCTTTGACGTTGGAGCTGTTGGTCCACGATCATCCCTCTCCGCTGATCGACTAGATCCTCTACATCCGAGGGTGAGCTACAATTCCATGTCCTCCTTCATTTTTTTATGTCACTAGGTTTCATTTTCACGTCAAGTCGCGTAACCTAGGCGTCTCCTGTCCGAAAGGGTTGCATCGTTGCATATTTATCACCGCAGCTCTTTCGGATTGTCCAGCGTTTTCCACGGACAGCCCGAGGATGTGTAGATTGGGTACGTTGTCCATGGTCTACCCCGTTCCGAGACAGGATTTTGGCAGCGCCTCCCCGTTGTTCTGCGGATGCACATTCTCTCGGCATTTTGCCGAGACGTGTATTTGGAGAACAGCGGGGAGGTGCTGCCAAAATTTTGTCTCGGAATGGGGTAGAGCATGGACAACGTACTCAATCTACACATTCTCGGGTGGGATTAGGACCCATCTTTACCTATTAGAGATGTAGGTGGATTAAATGTCGTTTCTCGTCAACCCTATAAAAAATAAAACATTGATGTGAGTAATTTAAATGAATCCTTAATTTTGTTGTGTGGCTTCCAATAAAGTAGAGATGGCAGATAATCAGTGGATGTATAGTGGGTTTTTCCGTCGGAATCAAGTAACAACAGAGTGGGCCGAGAAAACCGATGTGTTTTTGAAAGACATATTCTGTAGTCCAATGAGAATTGTGCCAGAATGCCCCTGTGCCAAATGTAAGAGACGTATGCGTAGAGATAAGAGTGAGATGACTAAGCACCTTCACACGCATGGATTTATGCATGCCGATAAACTTTGCCTAGCGGGACCGTGGTAGAGAGGAGGTGATACGACAACGCATCGCTGGTTATGAGGACGATGGGGTTAGAGACATGCTAGATGATGTCTTTGCTGCATAGCCGACACCTCCGTCACTTTCAGCGAATGAACCGGAGGGGCCGGAGGAAACCGCAAAGGCCTTCCTGGATATCTTGGCCTCGTCAAAGAAACCTCTTTATGACGGTGCCAAGCTCTCTCAGCTGGATGCCATCTCGCAACTGATGGCAGTCAAGGCCGAGTACGGCTGTAGCCGAGGTTATTCCTCCTTGGTGCTTTGGAAAGGATGAGGGATGGGCGAGTTTGGTGGATAGGTGGCTCGGCGACGATGCAGAGTTTGCTGCCAAGAGCAGCAAGAACCAGGCTAACCATGGAAAAGATGGAACACACGGCCAAGGAAACAGGAACCACTGGGGCTTCAAGGCCATGAAGGTATTTCTATATGCATGATGCATTTTTTTCTTCTTTTTACTGTCATGTTCTTATGTATGGCTAACTTCTGTTTGACGTTGCAGGAGGACAAGTTGAAGAGGACGCTCTCAGACATGGACTCGTGGAAGATGGCCTGTGAGCGGAGTGATCGCAAGGAAGGCGAGAGCGAGTACTACGGCAAAACCGAGGAGCACCTGGAGTCTTACATGGAGCAGTTTGAGAGGTTGCATCCGCCTGGTCCGGATGCTCCTGACGTTGTCCAGTCTCCGATCGACGACACGGCGGTGGTGGCCATCCAGCCGAAGTCCCATGGCCGGTACCCGTGTTTCGATGGCTTGATCACTCCTTCTATCTCGTACACACGGCTTCGAGCTACCAACCCGAGCCCGTTAGAGAGTACGGGGCATTCACAGCCTAGCTTAGCCCGCCAGTATGCTGTAAGTACTTCCCCCTTATCTTCTTTCTCTCTCACTTTCTCAGTTTATTTTTAGCATTGCCCACTTAAAAGCAACCTAAATTTTGTAGGCATATAAGGCCTTTGTCGAGCTTAGGAATCTCGAGGTGCGGGAGTACTTGCAACGAGTGAAGGCAAACGAGGATTACAACCGTCAGATGATGGCGGTTAGTTTTGCCCTCTTAGAAACAAGCTAAAATTTGCACTTTCATTCCTTCTGACCTTCTAGTTTGCTTGGTTAACTAACATCCAGGCTATGTTGGCGTCTTGGACTAACCGCACGGATCCACCACAAATGGGACCCGCACCACCACCTGCTGGAGAACCCCCACACGTGCCCACGTTCGATGAATGGGTGGCACTAGGTAGTCAGACTCCGGTTAGTACATTTGCCTAACTATTGACAAACTAGCTCTCGTTCATTCAACACTATCATATCATATTTACCCTTACAATCTCTTTTCAAACATGTAGGGGACCGGTGGCTCGACTCCTGCTTCAGAGAGCCCAGTCACTCCGATCTGGCAAAGTGGTGCTGGTCTTGGCGGTGCTCACGACGATGGTCCTAGTCTTGGCTGATGATGTGTTCCATGTGTTGGAATACTTTCCATGTTCCGTACTTCTTAGTTTCTTTAGATGACGATGATGATGTTCCATGTCTTGCAGTACTTATGTTCATGAAGTTTCGACGATGATGGTGTTGATAATTTTTAGATGATGATGATGATCTTGAGTATCTTTAGATGATGAACTTGATGATGATCCTGAGTATCAGATGATGATCTGTCTTATTTCTGTCTATATATGGTCTCCGTCATATTTTGTGAATTTAAATGCTGTCAAATTGAATGGAAAATGAGAAAACAGAGCAAAAAAAAAAGAACAGATCTATGCCGATGGCCTGGCCGTCGGCATAGCCATGTCCAGGAGGTACCAGGGAGCGACATGTGGCACAGGTATGGCCGTCGGCATACCCTGGTGCCAGGAGCGCCCAGCGACTGCCACGTGGCATATGTAAGCCGACGGCCTTGGTTAGCGTGTGTGACGGCGCCGTCTGTTGCCGTCTGGTGATTTTCTCTGCCGACGGTTGTACGGAAGCCGTCGGCATATATGCCTATGCCGACGGCGTTTCTATGCCGACAGTCTGACAGGTGTACGCTGACGATATCTACGCCGACGGGTATATGCCGACGGTGGCCGTCGGCATAAACCTAGGCCGACGGCAAAGGACCTATGCCGACGGCGCGCGGCCGTCGGCATATAGGGTTAGTCCGGTAGTGAAGTGACCTGCAAAAAATCGTGAATCTTTGCATAATAAAAACACATTCATTTTTGGAGTTCCATAATGCCCAAACAAATACACACACTCCCACATGGATGTGTGCCTTGAACTTGGAACTAGCTAGTTCCACCAAACAAGTTACCGAACAAATTTGCTGCGCAAGTTGGTGGCGATAAGTTAAAGGCTACATGGATTCTACGCTAAGTAAGAGCGGCAAACAGTCAAATAAGATCGTAAGCCAAGATTAGGGCACCTAATTCTGCATTAAATAGATAGGGCTGTCGTCGAACAAGTCGGGTACCAGCGTCAGCGTCTCCGGGTGCGCCACCTGCACTGTCCGGCCACTGGCGCCGTACGAGGGGGGCAAACATGGGATTGAACGCCGTACGAAACTGGGTGCCATAGGTAAAAAAGATAAGGTCGGAACACGAAGCACCGTCAGGTACCAATGAGCTTTCAACCGATAATCTATAAATACGCCTACTAGCTTCGGAGCCTCTCAACTCTCAGGATATCTCATGTGTCATGTCCACAAATTAAGGCCTGAGGATACAATATATACATAGCCTAACTGAGGTGAAGGTACGTACGGTGGTGGTGGAGGAAAATAATGGACAAGCTTCCCAAGCGCCCGGCTAACTACGTGCCACTCAGCCCGGTCGGGTTCCTGCCGCGCGCCAGCGCAGTGTACGGCGACCGCACGTCGGTCGTCTACGGGCGTCTCAAGTTCACGTGGAGGCAGACGCATGAGCGCTGCCGTCGCCTCGCCGCCGCCCTCGTCTCCCTCGGCGTCCGCAAGAACGACGTGGTCTCCGTCCTCGCGCCCAACGTGCCGGCAACGTACGAGATGCACTTCGCCGTGCCCATGGCTGCTGCCGTGCTCAACACCATCAACACGCGCCTGGACGCCAAGGCGGTGGCAGTCATCCTGAGGCACGCCCAGGCCAAGGTCCTCTTCGTCGACTATGAGTACGTGCGCCTCGCTCACGACGCGCTCCAGATCGTTGCCGATGCCGGCGCGCCCGTCCCGCTTGTCGCCGTCATCGACGATATTGACAGGCCCACCGGCGTCCGGCTCGGCCTCTTCAAGCTCGAGTACGAGGCGCTGGTCAGCAACGGCGACCCGGCGGCAGAGCTGCCCTCGCTCGCAGATGAGTGGGATGCGGTCGTGCTCAACTACACCTCGGGCACCACGTCGGCACCCAAAGGCGTGGTGTCCAGCCACCGTAGTGCATACCTCAACACCATGGCCCAGCTGCTGTCGTGGGAGGTGGGCACCGAGCCCGTGTACCTCTGGACGCTCCCCATGTTCCACTGCAACGGGTGGACACTCACGTGGGGAATGGCGGCGCGCGGCGCCGTCAACGTCTGCATTCGCCAGAACCGCGCCGCCGACGTCTACCGTGCCATCTCCGACTACGGCGTCACCCACATGTGCTGCGCGCCCGTGGTATTCAATATCCTCCTGGAAGGCGAGGCCCGTCAGCTCACCGCTCCCGTCCACGTCCTCACCGGCGGGGCCCCGCCGACGGCCGCCCTGCTGGACCGCGTCGAGCGGATCGGTTTCAGGGTGACACACACCTATGGACTCACGGAGGCCACAGGCTCCGCTCTGGCCTGCGAGTGGCGTCACCAGTGGGACCTCCTGCCGCTTCCGGAGCGCTCCCGACTCAAGGCCAGGCAGGGAGTCAGCCTCCTATCTCTCGCCGATGCCAACGTCGTCGATGACGACACGATGTCTAGTGTGCCGCGCGACGGCAAGTCCTTGGGTGAGATCGTGCTCCGTGGCAGCCTCATGAAAGGGTACCTCAACAACCCTGAGGCGAATGAGAAGGCCTTCAAGGGAGGGTGGTTCATGACGGGCGATGTCGGCGTCGTGCACCCGGACGGGTACATCGAGATAAAGGACAGGTCAAAGGACGTGATCATCAGCGGTGGTGAGAACATCTGCAGCAAGGAGGTGGAGGAGGTGTTGCACCAGCACCCGGCTGTGGCCGACGCGGCGGTGGTTGCGATGCCTCACCCACATTGGGGCGAGACTCCGTGCGCGTTTCTCGTGGCCAAGGACAAGGCTGCTGGGCTCTGCAAGGATGAAGTGATCACCTTCTGCCGCGAGCGCCTGCCACGCTTCATGGTTCCCAGGAAGGTGGTCGTCATCGACGCCCTCCCGAGGAACGCGCTGGGAAAGGTTGAGAAGGTGAAGCTACGGGATGCAGCCCGGAATCTTGTGCCCTCGGCCGTGTCAAGGTTATAGGACAACTATGTACTGCGCCCATCATGGTGATAAGGGCAATATTGTACTACCTCTGTGCCCGTAACATAAGATGTTTTTGCAGTTCAAATTTTAAACTGCAAAAACTTCTTATATATGGGACGGAAGGAGCATTTTAGAAATAGTATATATGTGTGCCAATGTTTGTTCGTACTTTGGTTTGTGATATTATTATATATAGTACTATATTCCTATACAACAATAAATTGAAACTAGTGTATTAAGTCATTTTTGACAATGTTGTGTATCATTAGTTTATCCATAGTTAAATCTTTGCGAATTTGACTAAGTTTGTGGAAAACATTATCAGTGTATCTACATCATCTAATTGGCATATAATTAGATTCATATTTGAATATACTTTCACGATTGAATTCATTTAAGGTTGTGGATGTTGGTGAAGGATAAATAGGTCTACTTAACACGGATTTATGTTGATGCCAAATCAGAGTTGAAATGGGGTTCATACACAAACATATTAAAAGAAATATGGTTATAAAGGCTTCCATTTTAGGGAATCTGAAAAAGAAAAGCGCCAGACTCCAAAACCTTTAAAATGGTTTTTAAAGGGCCCTCTAGAACTATTGTAAAGGCTCCCTTCTTAGTGAATCTGATGAGTTGCTCTAACAGTAGCAGTGACACTGTATGGAGCTAACTAACCATATAGCAGTAACCTGAGATAGAGGTAAGCTAATAGAGAAAAATGAGCACTCATATATCAAGAATTATTGAGCCAGTCTCAGCACTCATGCTAGAATTTCATGATCTCAATATTAGGTTTCCATCGTTATTGAGTCAGTCTACGGTAAATGCTAGTATTGAAAAGTGTACCAAAAGATCCATTCAGACTTTCAAGAATCATTTCATGCATTGGTGTTCGAGCCCCACCGCCGACGCGGTCGGGCTGTGGAGGGGCGACATGATCCCAGACAGGCGCCTCATTCCGCTGCCGCGACTCGCCGGATCCGCGCCAGCCCGAGCCTCCAGCCCCGCCGCCGCCACAGACGGGCGCCTTGTTCCACTGCCGCGACTCCGCCTGTTCCCCTCCGTTCGAGTCCCGCCGCCATTGCCGGAAGCCGCCGCCGTCAGTCAGGTTGGGGACAAGACGGGCGGCACGATAGACGGGCATTTGACTATATATGTTTTTGACTAGCAGCGTCCATCTCTATTGACACGTGGCCCTGATGGATGGGCCTGAACTGTCATAAGCATAGTTAAACTTTAACCAATACTCCCTTCGTTCCTAAATATAAGACCTTTCAGAGATTGAACTATGGACTATATGGAGAGCAAAATGAGTGAATTTACACTTCAAAATATGTCTATATACATCCATATGTAGTCCATAATGGAATCTCTAAAAGGTCTTATATTTAGAAACGGTGGGAGTAGATCACTAGTGTTATTTGAAATCAAAAGTCAACTTTGAGGTAATTTTTTGAAACTTTTAAAAGAGTGGTTGTTTTTTGGAACCATAGCCCGAATTGTGGTAGTTTTATTACATTTACTCTGTTGTCTATAATCCCACCAGAATAGATGATTACTCCCTCTGTCCCACAATATAAGAACGTTTTTAAAGCTATGTTACCTTAAAAAACGTTCTTATATTATGGACGGAGGGAGTAGAAAAGCAGAGAGAGAGAAAGAAACATTCACTTATGCTACCTCTGTATAACTCCCATTCAAATGGTACTGACTGTCTGGCAGTGCAGAAATTTGATCCATGAATCACCTATACTCTCTGTTTCTCATAGTAGGAAAAAATAACTCCAGAAAAAACTATGTCAGGAAGAGGGTCAGGTCAGCTTGCTCTTGGATGATTAAGCCTGAATCAACGAATCAGTCACACTGGGGAGGCAAATGGCAATGCCAGGAAGCTGCAGAGCAGCAGCAGCATCACAAGCATTAGTGGAGAGGAGGTGCTCCTGCCGGAGCCGCTGCAGACGAGCCGGCTGTCGCGGTACGAACACACCGATTGCTTCCTGGAACAACGGAATGTACAATACCAAACGGTTAGCAGAAGCGAAGATTCATTGAAGTGTCTGTCATTCAGAGATAAGTGCCATTTAACCGACACAAACTTGTCAAATTAGATCTCTGGACAAACTTATTCATCGGCATGGCACTATATATTGAAAAATTGCTGGTGTGTATGATTGCTAGTGTCATTAAATCTTGGGGCAGCTTGCAGATTGTGTGAAGAATCGGAAGCTTTGACCACACACAAGATCTTGAGAGACATGCATGGAGGAATTTCATTTGAGCGAGAGAGGATAATTAAGGGTGTGAGATTTGAAGTACGTACATGTTGCTGGAGCAGAAGGTGATGGTGTAGTCGGGCGACTGGGCGCAGGTGAAGATGGAGGAGGGGTCGTCGTAGGCGTAGCTGTAGGCGGCAGGGCAGGCCGCCTTGAACTTCTTGGAGTAGAAGGTTGGCTGGCAGGCCACCGGGTTGGCGTACTGCCCGCGGCAGCAGTACTGGTCGGTCCCGAACACGTCGCACGCGCTCCGGCACGCCACCACCTTCCCCCCATCACCCTTCACGGCCAGCTCCGACGGGCAGCCCCGGCGCAGGTCGCCGTCGCACCCCGCCGGGGCACAGCCCGTCCAGTTCGCGCTCGTCGGGGTTGGGGTCACCACCACTGGGAGGTTGAAGCCGTCCACCAGGCTCACGTCGTAGTAGTCAGTCGACGCCAGCGTGAACTCTGCCAGCGTCGCCGGCGAGGCACCCGACGCCGATGCGCACTGCAGCGATGTCCCGCACCCACCCGTCTCGCACGTGCCGTTGCCGCCCGAGTCAAAGGTGCAGCCAGTGCGGCCCCACACGCGGCCCGACCACCCCACGGGGGCCGTGAAGACCACCGACTCGCCGGCGCGGAGCGCGTACCCGCCGCCCCCGAAGCTCTCTCCCGGCGTCACCGCCGGCCACACCTCCGTCTTGCACTGGTTGATGAGCGTGAACTCCCGGGCCGTCTCCGCACGCCTCGTTGCCTCTGTCATCACAACAATAAAAAAGAACGTATTTTGGTTCAGTTAATAATACTGCAACATCTAGAGCATCTAGTAGCCATCTGACAAATGAACCAATCTTCAGACAAACAATCTATGGCATTGGCAAGGATTTGAAACAAGGTCTGCACTACATTCGAAACAGAGTGCAAGGCAATCTGAATGCATGGACACTAACTGGCTGGTGATGATTCCAAAGCATACCATTCTATTCTAGCAGTCAGAGAACCTGACACACTCTCATCCTATTCTAGTAGAAAGTGAGAGGAGATGAAGTTTATTCTGAAGGAGTACCTGAGAAGAAGAAGATGAGAAACAGAGGCAGAAGCAGGGCACTGCCCCTCCTCGGCCCTGGGGACCTACCCATTGCAGATTCAGTAGTTGCAGCACCAACAGTGAAAAAGCTCTGGTCCTGTGTATGGGTGTATACAGGTAGGTAGATATACTACTGATAGCAACACAATAGATGAGATAATTTTTTAGAGCAAGTAAACACAAGGAGAGAATACGTGAGAGGGAGGTTCAGGTGAGGCATGCCAGCAGTGGACAAACCTTGCTTGCCATGGCTTCCTTGCTTCCTATTGCCATTTCTTCTCTGATTCTCCAGCCAGCCAGGCAGAACCTCCTTTACCTGTGTTCCAAGACTTGGGAACATGGCATTTGTGACTCTGACATTGTGTCCATTCCTGGGAACACAAGGCAGAGACATGATTCCCTCCTGCTTGAAGCAACAACACACCTTCAGGAATCAGGACCAACAAAAACATCTCAAGCTAGCAGCAGAACTGCCAGACAGGACTGAACTGCAGGCACCGACATATCCGATAAGCAAGTTTCAAGCAATGCAGGAGACAATATCAGACATCGTTGGATCATCTTGCTGACATGCTAAGCTTGGAGGTCATACAAAGATTATTAATACACCAAGCGTAACATCAAACGGTAGTAATGTATTGACTGTTGTTACACTAAGGAACTGCTACTTTGCAGCTGGCCACAACTAGAGCGTGGCTGCACCAAACAAATCAATGCTTTATTACCATCATCACACCACAAGATGAGAACTAGCCAATGGATTATCACTATCACACCAATCACATCTGTGAGTGGGGATGCCCTGGGCAGAACAAGAATCTGCTTGCAATGGTGACTGCAGTCAGTCTCCGAGGGAGGAGCTTGAACGTCGAGAACCCATCAGTTATCTCCCAGCTTGACCTTGTAATGCTGAGCGAGTTTAGTGATTTCCCCGTTGTTCACGAGGTTCTCGAGCATGTCGTACTTATTGCTGTTTGCTACCAGGGTTTCCTGCTGCTGCGCCGCCAGCTCCTTCTCCTCTTCCAATTGATTCTGAAACAAAAAGAACAACAAAGTTTAATGAAATTATGGCTCGGATACAAAAGATACAGAGGTTTAAAGCAACTGTATCACATTTTAAAGAACAGCATCATCATCAAAATTCTCAAAATATGCTTGACATCTCCTGTTCCCTGAGCAAGTGTTTTTCTCATTTTAGACAAGTAAAGCAGAAAGATTTGCAGCTTTTCTCGGTAGTGGGCAACTGGGCATACAAGTACATGATAAGAACAGTATAAAAAACTAAAGAAACAACCACTTCACCTTGATGAGTGCCATATTTTCTACTTCTTGCCTCCTCATAAGGTCCTTGAGCTTATTCATCCCATCATACCCCGGATCTCCTTGCTTTACCCAGCTGAACTCAATCTTCAAGCCAGGCTTCCTAGGGCGGTCCGGAAACATCTCGGGCTTTGCAAAGACAGCCCTCACAGGCCTGGGCATCCCACCGATCATGAAAGGGAAATTGTTCATCAGGTCCACAGCAGCCTGGGCCTGCGACACGTTGTCCACCTCCACCAACGCAGCGGCGGGGATCTCGTACTCGATCGTGTAGTTCTCGATGAACTCCGTGTTGACGACGTTGGCGCACTGGGCGAGAGACGCCTTGATGACCTGGCTGGTGACCAGAGGGGAGAGGTGGTCGATGTATATCGTCCTCTTGACCCTCGCCTCAAAATCAGCGTACTCCTTCTCAGCCTGTTTTCCGTCCTTCTCAGCCTGTTGTTCGTCCTTCATACCATGTTCGTCCTTCTGACCCAGTTTGTCAGTACTCGCCATAGGAGCGAAGCGCGACTTCTGCCGGAAATAACAATACGCAGAAGCAGTCACTCGAAATGGCTAAGATTTCCTCGAAATAATTAAGAATAAGCACTGCAAAAGGTTATAAACAGAGCTGGCAAACAACAAATATTTATAAACAGAACTCACAAACATCAAAAACAACATCTTAAGAGTATCATCTGAATAAGAACAAGCATTCTGCAGCAAAAGCGTCTACAGGTTTTACACTTATAAAATTATCAAACATCAAAGATAACTACTCCCTCCGTTCCTAAATATAAGTCCTTTTAGAGTGTAGATTCACTTATTTTGCTATCTACACTCTAAAAAGACTTATATTTAGGAACGGAGGGAGCATTAACTAACAGCAGTGGAGGGTTGTTCATCTATCTCCTGGATGCAAGGGTAGGGATATGGCTCCAAAAAATTTCAAGGCTTCATCCAGAAACAGGGGCCGGCATGCGGGTTCAGTTTAGGATTTCCCCGAACAAGCCTTTTTGACGAAAGGGCAGCTGCCAAAATTTCCACTAGTAGAAACCTACAAATTGCCTCAAACAGAACAAGCAACCACCCCAAATGCAACTACCCACTCAAGCATCGGGAGGGAAAGTTAAAAAGGAAACCGCGAGGCGAGACAAAGCGCATGCAAAAGTAAAATCCTCCACTATCTAGCTAACAAGCCGTTCCTCACAGCAACTGCAGGGGCGGCGGATCTAGACGGCGTGTGCCCACAAGCCGTGAGGTCCAGCGGGATTTCTATTGAACTTAATCGCGGGATGAAGATGGGGAAACCTCTACCTCGAAACCCAATGGGCGGGCGGGGCTGAGGCGGCGGGAGCGCGGTGTTCAGACGAGGAAAAACGGGGTCTTCGGCGGCGGCGGCGGCGCGCGTGGGAGGCGGGGGCGGCGCGGGGCGTGGGATTGTGGTGGCGGGGAGTGGGGCTGAGGCGTGGGCGGGCGGGACTGAGCCGTCGGTCGGCGGCGACGGATAAATCACGTCCGGCGGCGGCGGCGGCGGGGACTAGACGAGAGACAGCGGCATTTCTAGCCTTACCGGAAAAAGGTGTGGACTTTTAGGGCCCGTTTGCGTTTGGGACGACGGGATAGGAGAACACAGGAATAGAACCAATCCATATATTGCAAGAATTAAATGCCATGTCTGCCTGCCCGCATATCAAGTTTTTATTAAAGAAAAACATTAACATACACGTTACCAAATCAATACCATTAAAATCGTTATTTGTATATATTTTAAAATTATACACATTTTTCTTTTTAACTTTATATTGTTTTTTCCTAAACTTGGTCAAACTTTGTAAATTTCAACTTGGCTAAAGTAATACACGGAGTGAATAAGAACGGACATCGCCAAATGTCCATGAAGACGTCCGACGTGTTCAAACGTGTCCGTGGAAATGTCTGCTTTGGTTTTTTCTATCTATACCGGGACTACTCAAAACAGTCAAAGATAAAATAGCACAACTCTTAAGCATTTGAAAGGTAAACATTTCAATGCAACAATAATTTAAATTAAAATTAATACAATCCCAAAATAAAGTTTTGATGCTCCAAAAATATTGTTTGGAGAAGCGTTTTCAAGCATCGATTTTGTTTTATTTGCCCTAGACAACCATGAATGTAATTCAATCACGAAATTTGCAGGCACATCGATGCTTGCCTAGGAAATAGAACTTTTCTGAACTTTATTATTATTATTGTTGTTGTTGTTTACTGTTCACATGAGCTCATATTAGCTCGTGCTCACAAAAGCACTTCCATAAGAATATTTCTTTCTTACTTTTAAGAATTTACTACTCCTTCTGATCCATATTAATTGTCGCTGAGTGAGTATGAATATTTATTTTTGTTGTCTAATGTTTTTTAATAGTAAAAGATTAAAGGTCGTATATTAAATAGCACAAACCTTTAAAAATAGCCTTACAAAATTAGAAATACATCCAAATCCTTCGAGTGTTGATGGTCTTCTTCCTCCTGCATCCATCGACGGCACGCCGTGAACAAAGCTTGTTATCTCCTCCGGGCCTCCGTCTCAGCGAAGTAAACTTATTTAAACACGGGAGCATGTAGACGCAATGGCCAGGAGCTGCTCCGCCTCAGCGTCGCACCTTCGCGTCCAGGAGCTGCTTCGCCACCCTGCCCCTGCAATCTAACTGTCGTAGATGCACCCTGCCGGCCTGTTGCATCCAGGAGCTGCTCTGCCTCCGTTCCGCTCCCCGTTGCGGTTGATTTGGAGGCGCATGACACACGCGAGGTCGGTACTGACCGCTCAGGCCAACGAGCTCGTGGGGCTCGGCCACACTGTCGTTGTCGAACTTGCCATCGACCCTACCCGCTCGTCCTCCTGCCTGCGTCCCATCCCCCTCCCTCATTGTGACGCCTTCCACCCGTCATCGCTGCCCTCCATCGGCCAGATGAGGTCACCACTCTTTGGATTTTTTTTCAGGAACCAGATTGTTTCCTTTTTATATGTGTGAGGGTTCTTCTGAGTACTACGAAAAATGTAGTTTATTGTAGCAAATTCAAAATATGTGTATCTAGTTTTGGGTCTTCTGTAAAAGCATGAACAATTTCACTACCCAAATCTTCCCTCTCCTCTCCCTAAAATGGATCTGAGTAGCCAAAATTTGGGTCTACTATTGCAGATGCTCTTGGGAGGGGGGAGGCAGGGCCTTACTGGTTCCCCTACCCCGGCCATTTCAGCAGAACATTAATGAAATGTTGGAAAGAGCAACAAATGTAGTGGCATGTTGCCAAGATCATGGAACCTATCTCTACTAGTAGAATGCCCGAGCGTTGCCACGGGCTTTCGAAATATTTTGCTGAAGTTATATGAACATAATACATGTTAAATTTCACATGTAGAGAAAATATAGCGTGGGCATAATTGGGTAATAATTGAAGTCCACTTCACTTACAATGTAAATTGATTTAAAAAGCAATTTGACGATCATACATATAGAGCGATTATCCAACTAAAAATATGTTACAAATTAAAATTTTACTTGATGCACTTAAGAAATTCTCGCAAAATCAGGAATGTTGTCTATCCAGTTTTTTTGAGCTTACCTGCCCAGCCTTATTCTGACCTCAGCTACTCTCTCACCACAACTAGCCCTCTCACTCTCTCACCCCACGCACCCCTCACTCTATGTGTTTCTGTGCCGACAAGGCTGACAATACGTAGACGATGAAAGTGACCGTTATGAACTACATTATTCCTCATCTCTTCAGCCAAATAGATATTTCGAACATAATTCCACCAATTTCTTCTATTTCCATGATTGCTCGGGATGGATGGTGCAAACGAAATGCTGTAACATGATGTGTCGGCCATCCCTCTAAACACTACAACCATCTGCGCCACCTGAGGTCTCCTGTACCCTGCCTTCAAATCCGTTAATCCCCTGCCCCTTCTCATCCAACGATGACCCGCCTATAGTTCTTCGTCTTCCTCCCGTCGTCGCAGATTTTTTATTCGGCCACTCTGTCGACCCACCCACCTCTCCCTGCCTAAGCACCTTCCACCGCCACCCTATAGCCGGCGAGTGTTGCCACACGTCGCCCCTTGCTCGAGTCACCACCTCCGCCAACGCTGATGTAACACCCCCATGTAATAAGCACTGTGACACTCTGCTAAGTATGCCAAGTCATCTTCATTTGCAGTGCCTAGTCATAGTGGTTAATCAAAACAATTCAAATCCCTCTCTGAAAATCAACTCAAATTCAAAAGTGCAAAATAAAGTTGCTAAAAACTTGTGGGAAAATGTTCACCTTTTGACAAATAATCCAAAACCATTTACTGTTAATGAACACAACATCATCATCAGCTCTAAATGGGTCTATGCCTTTTAACAGAGCTAAAACAGCATTTTAAATGCCATATTCAATTTTTGAAAATACCAAATGAATTCAAAAACTCACCAAATTTTTTGAGGCAGTGCGAGCCATTGCCTAGTAATTGATTTGGCAAGTCCCATATTTTACAAAATACAATTGCTAGCTAAAAGAAAAAGTGACAAAAAAGAATAAACGAAAACAGAAAACAAAATAGAAAAGGCCACTATGCACTGGTCTATGTGCACAGTGCCAGAACCCCCAGCCCACCAGGCCCATCCCCCTCTCTCTCCTTCGTCGTGTCACCACGCCGGTGGTCGCCGCGCGCGCGCCGGCCGTGCTGCGACACGGCGACAGCCACCGACACAGGGAGGAGGATAAGGCCGAGCCCCATCCATCCCCCCTGGCCTCCTCCGTCACTCTCCCCCTCTTCCCTCGCTCTCTCCCCCTCGATTTCATCGGCGCCCGAGCGCCATCGCCGTCGCACCTCCGTCGTCACCGTGGTCTCCGGCGGCCCCGTGTCTGTTGATCTTGTATGCGGATTCCGCCGCGGCCTGCTCCTCCCACTGGTGGTCTCAGGTGGAGCCGTGCCCCGTCGCAGCCGCAGATCGCCTTCGTCCCCGACCGCCTCTGCCTCCGGCGATCTTCATCGTCTCCGGCATCATCCTGCGCTACTAAGCTCCCGAAGGCCTCCGTGCGCCGCTCGGTGAGCACCCACACCCCTTCTCCTTCCCCTAGGCGCTTGCGTAGCTCTCCTAGTTAGCTGCTGCACCGTCGCCGCGCTGCCGAGCTCCGGCCGCCGCCCGTCGTTTCGTTGTCACGGCCACAATCAGCCGAGATCGCATCCGAGCACTCCAGTGTGCTCCTGGCACTGCTAGGAGGCCGTTGAACCCTTCCGCCTCTCTCCCCATGCCCTCCGTCGACAAACCCGAGCTCACCCAAAACGGCCGCCGCTCCATCTCGCCGCCGGCGTCTTTTCCGGCCTCCCCTGCTGCGGCCGAGGCCACCAATCGACGCGGTGTAGATGCCCGTTCGAACACACCCACGCACGCCCGAAGCCGAGCTCCCTAGCACGATTCCGACGTGCTCCGGCAAACTTCCGCCGCTGGAGAGGTCGCCGGCGCGTCTCCGGCCGCCGCGCTGACCTGGCGTCGGTGGGCCCCGCCCCTGGGTCGCTGACCAGTGGGTCCGGGGGCCCCGTTGACTGGGTTGACCCAGTCAACGTGCTGACTGGGCGCCCACTGACCCACTGACGTGCCGGCCCCACCACTTAATCCATTAATTAAAATGATTTAATAAATAAAACTTAATTAGAAACACTAATTAGCCTATGACATGTGGGGCCTACTGCCTAATTAACACTGTTTAGTTTAATTTTAAACTCTGTTAACTAACAGAGGCTGACATGTGGGTCCCACTGGACCCACACATCAGGTTTGAGCTGGTCAACCGATCAGTTGACTGCAGATGTCAGCATTGCATCATGCTGACAACATATTTCCTTTTCTGTTAAATTAGATAATTCCAAAAAATGATTTAAATCTTTGAAAATTCATAACTTTTAAACCGTAGCTCAGATGGAAAAACTTTGTACATGAAAGTTGCTCAGAACGACAAGACAAATCTGATCGTGTCGTCTGTTTCCATGTTGGAACCCCCTACGTAGGAGAACCCGTAACTTTTAGCCCGATTCTGGTAAATGAATAGTGCATATTCACCGGTTAATAAATTTCACGTTAGTCCTGAAATAACTAAAATGACTTAGATGCATCTTTAGGCAACCCTGCACTGCATCTTAGACGTAGCCTGCTCTGTGTTGCACCATTTGCTGTATATTTATTGTTTCCTCCCCCTCCTTCTCTCTCGATAGACGCCGAGTCCGATGCCGTTGCAGCTGGGTACGACTACGCCCCGGACGAGCAGCCTTCCGACGACCCCTCCTTCTTGCCAGAGCAACCAGGCAAGCCCCCCCCCCCTTGAGCATCCCGATATCGCCCATTCTTTTCTCTCCTGCTTGCATTAGATTTTTCTACTGTTACTGTTATCCTATTACTGTTGCATAGCCTGTTTATTGTAACCTGCTGTTGATACCTTCCTGTTCATCCTAAACTGTTTAGAATAGACTGGGTAGAGCCCCATCAGTGACCCCCACTTGTCCCGACTGCCCCGCTGGATTATCGGAATACCCGATCAACGGGATCGAAGACCAGGCCCCGGCACCGTACCTCACTTCCCCCTTAGTTGCTCCACACTACTGGGTTACTATCGAGTGCCGAGGGTGATACCTCGTCAGCACTTCTGATGATAACCTTGTAGGTTAGTTAATCGGTCATGGTCAGCGAGGGTGATTCCTCCTTCACCACCCCTGATAACGACGTCGTCGTGCAACTTCTCAAGTGTGGACCTTGAGGGTGATTCCTCCTTCGTTCACCTTGACGATAACATCAGGTGGAATTCCATCGAGGGTGATTCCTCAGAGTTCCCCTTGGTGTTAGACACATGGTTACTATGATTACTATGACTTTACACTGAACAATGTTACTAAAGACGGGTCGGCCCTGAGGGGTACCAGCGCGAGCTTAATTGCGAAGAGATGTGGAGACGGGTTGACCTGGATGGTGCCCGAGAGTTGAACACTAGGCGTGGCCGGGCATTCTTAGCCCTTGCCGCAAGTCCTCGAGACGGGGCGACGGGGTCACATCTTTCGTGAGTCTCTGCTCATTACCGCACTACCAACACACTAACGGTTTGGATATTTGATCCGAGGGCCCTCTGGCCTGATAGCACTAACCATCGCGTGGGCATAGTATGGGCGTTCTACGTCGTATACATCAGCCGAAGCTCTATAGACGCCAGCGAGGAGCGGCCCACTTTGGATTGGACTGGTTAAGCCCACGCTTGTATTAAGGGGGCTAGGTCTACTTCCGGAGCGTCCTCGCAACGTGCTGGGTTCCCAGGGCGAAGGCCCAAGACCCCTGGGGGCATAGGTTAGTCCGGCGTGCTGACCTCTCTTTAGAGCCTAGGTCGGGTTGCGGCGTATCGTTTGGCCGAGGCCGGGCATGACCCAGGAAAGTGTGTCCGACCAGAGTTAAGCGAGCGTGGTGGGTAAGTTGGTGCACCCCTGCAGGGAAGAACTAATCTATCGATAGCCTGTCCTACGGTAACGGACACTCGGAGTTGTATCCCGATTGGTACAACTAGAACTGGTGACTTAAGATGATAACTGGATAGTATGGCTCTGGGATTGCTTTCTCGCAGGGAGTCGAGAAAGGATCTCTGGGCGAGGTTGTTAACACCATTACTACTACTTTACATTATGCTAATCTGCACTCTTCTAATGCTGCAAGACCGCTGAAGATGTTTGAAGATGCTAGTCTTCAATAGGACTAGGCTTTCCCCTCTATTTTGGCATTTATGTAGCCCAGTCCACATATACAGCCTCCCTTTGATAATGTTGCATATGTAGTGTAGATCCTTGCTTGCTGAGTACTTCGGATGAGTACTCACGTTTGCTTTGCTTTCTTTTTCTCCCCATATCCTTTTGGTACATCCAGATGACAGAGTCCCTGAGCCAGCTGCCCCCGCCGACGGCTACTACTACTACTACCCTCCCGGCGAGTACTACTACGAGGAGCCGACCGACGACCAGGAGTAGGTTCGGAGGATCCCAGGCAGGAGGCCTGCGCCTTTTGATCGTAGAGTTTTATTTTGCCCCGCCTTCATAAAGGCTTATCTCTGTTTCTGTAATATATCTGTACCCAGATATCTGATGCTTCCGCTGACGCTTGTATGCCATCGAGCTATGTATTCGAGCCCTCGAGGCCCTGGCTTGTAATATAAAGCTTGTATGACTTTATTTATGTTTTAGAGTTGTGTTGTGATATCTTCAAGTGAGTCCTTAGGCTTGATCATGTGCATTTGCGTGTATGATTAGTGCACGATTAAGCCGGGGTCGTCACAGGTTGGTATCAGAGCCGACTGCCTCTAGGAATTCCCCTTTCCAACTCCTTGGCCGAAGTTGAGTCTAGTAACCAAAACATGTTTTACTAACTTGGCTGTGTGGCTTACGAGCCCACGTCGCCAACTGGGTGGTATTATGATCTTTTATTCCTCGTCTTTATTCTGGGACTCTGATCACTCTTCTATTCGGGTTTAATAAATTTACTAACGCCGACACTTAGGATCTCGTAAATTCCGTCCACCCGGAGAGCTGGATATCTGTGCGATTTCCCTGTCATTGATCTGATTAGCCTGATAATCATTTTCCTTTCCATTGTTTTGTTTAACCTTTCTCTTTGATATCTGTTATACTTCTCATCGTCAAATGACAATCCTGATTTCCTTTGTTTCAGATGGATCGTCTGTTTCCACCACGTCCTACGATGCAGCTTGTGCTTCGTACTTGGGATCGTCATGCCCCTTGTTTTCCAGCTGTCCCGATCGCCCTCCTGACCAGACTGGGTTACCACTGGTACCCTGAGTACATGGTCTACGAGTTTTACCGCGAGTTCAACCAGGAGCAGTACTATGCTGATGTTCGTATCTATGATCAGCAGGATGACTCAGACACTGAGCTGTACCTTTTCCATGGTATTGGCATGACGATTGAGATGGCAGCCATGATGCCGCCTACTCTGCTGTCGCACGTCTCCGAGGAGAGCTCAGCGTTAGCTTGGATGCCTCTGAGTTTTGATACATTCCATATGCCCTTGCTGGAGATGCTACTGGATACTACACAGCTATCTGTGCCCCGTACGAGCCTCGTCGCTACGATCCGCGAGTTCTGATTCAGTATACTCAGGCTCTAGATCGCACTGTTCGGGCTCTTACCGTCGAGTTGTTTGCCACTCGAGCACGACTCTACGATGCTATGACGCAGTTGCTACCAGCTGTTCGTGCAGGGATACTTCCGAAGCATATCCTTTACCCGTGCAGGACCGAGATGCCACCAGGGATCGATTGGCCTGCTGTGGGAGGTCACACACCTGCACGTGGACCTCTTCTTTCAGTTCGAGACCGGGTTCTGCATCAGAGTGCACATGGAACGCAGGATCCTTCCGCGACGAACATTCATCGTCCGCACTTGCAGCTACCCCGTTTCAGTGGTTTTCTCCGACATTGATGTAGCCTTTGCTATGTCTCGTTGTGTACTTCCTTACCGCGTGCCTGCGTGCCGCCTAGCATGTCTAGCTTTTGAATTTGCGTCGTTATGCTGTCCGATTGTAACCGACTCTGTATGGATCTGTATGTCTTAAATAACTACTGTTTAGCATCTGTTACACCACTTAAATTCCATCGTGTTACATCATGCTTGTTGCTAAACACTCGCAATAGCCTCTGCTAAACTACCCCTGTTGAATTTCGTAGGATGGGTGATAACAATCCACCACCCCCGCCGCCGCCTGACTATATGGCTGCTGTGATGCAACAATTTGAACTCAACCGTCAGTTCATGACGGGAATTATGGATCAGTTCCCTCGTCCCAATGCCAACCAGCAGCCAGCTTCAATCACGCTACCAGAGTTTGTGCATCTCAACCCCTCGGTATTCCGCAACACAGTTAATCCGCTGGATGCCGATGACTGGCTGCGTGACATCTTCTATGAGATGGAATCAGCTGATGTTCCTCCTGTCAGCTATGTCACTTTCGCGACATACTTCCTGAAGGGACCCGCAGCACAATGGTGGGCAACTCACAGACAGACCCTACCTCCTGGAACTGTTGTCACCTGGGTGGAATTCAAGGCTGCTTTTCGTGCCCGGTATATTCCTCAAGCAGTAATAGCTCAGAAGAAGGCCGAGTTCCGTAGCCTCGTTCAGGGCAACAAGACTGTAGAAGTGTACCAGCGAGAGTTTCTTGATTTGTCTCGCTACGCTGAAGAAGACATCCCCACTGATGCTCGTAGGCAGGAGAAGTTCCGTGAAGGGCTACACCATGACATTCAGCTAGCCCTGCTCGTCCAAGATTTTCCTGACTTCGCCACCTTGGTGAACAAGGCCATCATGGTCGAGACTGGACTGAAAAAGCACAAGGATGCGCTCAAGCATACCCGTGAAGCGGGCTCTTCTTCAGGCTCGTCTTCGTAGAAGCGCCGTATTTGGATTCCCAACAGCATGTTCCCTTCAGCTGCACCTGTACCAAGGCCGCACTATGCTGCACCTCATCTGCCTCCCCCACCGCCGAGGCAGCCTCTTCAAGTTACCCCACCCCGAGCTCCTACTCCCAACCCCAGTGATGGCTATGCTTCAGATGTGGCCATCCAGGTCATCGTGCCAAGGAATGCACTCAGAAGCAGAACCAACTGGCTCTGCCTTCCAATGCCCGTGGCAACAATCAGCCCCGCAACAACAATGCCAGACCTTACGGTCATGGTCAAGCTTTTCATGTCGACGTGGCTCAAGCTCGGGAACAACCAGAAATTGTGACAGGTATTTTCCTTGTTAACTCAGTAGCAGCTTCTGTTTTATTTGATCCAGAAGCATCACATTCATTTATGTCAGAAAATTTTGCATACACCCACGACGTTAGATGTGAGCCCTTGAACACTCCGGTAGTGGTACACACCCCTGCGGGCCAGTGTCGAACCACCATGTTCAGCCCTGATGCCGCAATTGATATTGAAGGAATGGGGTTCCATGCATTTCCCATTATCTTGAACTCTTCCGACATAGACCTTATATTGGGTATGGACTGGTTGAAAGCTAACTCTGCCAAAATTTACCCATACCTATCACGTTTTCCATGTGTCGCAACTTTGTCGTTGCTTCAAGGAATCTCCGCACCGCCCAGTGGATCATGAGATGCTCGAATTGCAAGATGATATTTCTTATGAGGAGCAACCGATCCGCATTCTCGATGAAGCTGAACATCGGACTCATCAGAAGACGACCAAGTTCCTTAAAGTGCAGTGGTCGAATCATACTGAAGATGAAGCCACTTGGGAACGCTAGGATCATCTTCGGGAGGAATATCCCGACCTCTTTCCTTCTACCTCCTAAATTCTCGGGACGAGAATTTCTTTTAGAGGAGGAGAATTTGTAACACCCCCATGTAATAAGCACTGTGACACTCTGCTAAGTATGCCAAGTCATCTTCATTTGCAGTGCCTAGTCATAGTGGTTAATCAAAACAATTCAAATCCCTCTGTGAAAATCAACTCAAATTCAAAAGTGCAAAATAAAGTTGCTAAAAACTTGTGGGAAAAATGTTCACCTTTTGACAAATAATCCAAAACCATTTACTGTTAATGAACACAACATCATCATCAGCTCTAAATTGGTCTATGCCTTTTAATAGAGCTAAAACAGCATTTTAAATGCCATATTTGATTTTTGAAAATACCAAATGAATTCAAAAAGTCACCAAACTTTTTGAGGCAGTGCCAGCCATTACCTAGTAATTGATTTGGCAAGTCCCATATTTTACAAAATACAATTGCTAGCTAAAAGAAAAAGCAACAGAAAAGAATAAACGAAAACAGAAAACAAAATAGAAAAGGCCACTGTGCACTGGTCTAAGTGCACAGTGCCAGAACCCCCAGCCCACCAGGCCCATCCCCCCCTCTCTCCTTCGTCGTGTCACCACGCCGGTGGTCGCCGCACGTGCGCCGGCCGAGCGGCGACACGGCGATGGCCACCGACACAGGGAGGAGGATAAGGCCGAGCCCAATCCATCCCCCCTGGCCTCCTCCGTCACTCTTCCCCTCTTCCCTCGTTCTCTCCCCCTCGATTTCATCGGCGCCCGAGCGCCATCGCCGCCGCACCTCCGTCGTCTCCGCGGTCTCCGACGGCCCCGTGTCTGTTGATCTTGTCTGCGGGCTCCTCCGCGGCCTGCTCCTCCCTCTGGTGGTCTTAGGTGGAGCCGAGCCCCGTTGCAGCCACAGATCTCCTTCGTCCCCGACCGCCTCTGCCTCCGGCGATCTTCATCGTCTTCGGCGTCGTCCTGCGCTACTAAGCTCCCGAAGGCCTCCGTGCGCCGCTCGGTGAGCACCCACACCCCATCTCCTTCCCCTAGGCGCTCGCGTAGCTCTCCTAGTTAGCTGCTGCACCGTCGCCGCGCTGCCGAGCTCCGGCCGCCGCCCGTCGTTTCGTTTTCACGGCCACAATCAGCCGAGATCGCATCCGAGCACTCCAGTGTGCTCCTGGCACTGCCAGGAGGCCGTCGAACCCTTCCGCCTCTCTCCCCGTGCCCTCCGTCGACGAACCCGAGCTCACCCGAAACGGCCGCCGCTCCATCTCGCCGCCGGCGTCTTTTCCGGCCTCCCCTGCTGCGGCCGAGGCCACCAATCGACGCGGCGTACGATGCCCGTTCGAACGCACCCACGCACGCCCGAAGCCGAGCTCCCTAGCGCGATTCCGACGTGCTCCGGCGAACTTCCGCCGCTGGAGAGGTCGCCGGCGCGTCTCCGGCCGCCGCGCTGACCTGGCATCGGTGGGCCCCGCCCCTGGGTCGCTGACCAGTGGGTCCCGGGGCCCCGTTGACTGGGTTGACCGAGTCAACGTGCTGCCTGGGCGCCCACTGACCCACTGACGTGCGGGCCCCACCACTTAATCCGTTAATTAAAATGATTTAATAATTAAAACTTAATTAGAAACACTAATTAGCCTATGACATGTGGGGTCTACTACCTAATTAACACTGTTTAGTTTAAATTTAAACTCTATTAACTAACAGAGGCTGACATGTGGGTCCCACTGGACCCACACGTCAGTTTGACCTGGTCAACTGACCAGTTGACTGCTGATGTCAGCATTGCATCATGCTGACGTCATATTTCCTTTTCTGTTAAATTAGATAATTCCAGAAAATGATTTAAATCTTTGAAAATTCATAACTTTTAAACCGTAGCTCAGATCGAAAAACTTTTTACATGAAAGTTGCTCAGAACGACGAGATGAATTTGATCATGTTGTCTTTTTTCATGTCGGAACCGCCTACGTAGGAGAACATGTAACTTTTAGCCTGATTCTGGTATATGAATAGTGCATATTCACCGGTTAATAAATTTCACGTTAGTCCTGAAATAACTAAAATGACTGAGAAGCATCTTTAGGCACCCCTACACTGCATCTTAGACATAGCCTGCTCTGTGTTGCATCATTTGCTGTATATTTATTGTTTCCTCCCCCTCCATCTCTCTCGATAGATGCCGAGTCCGACGCCGTTGCAGCTGGGTACGACTACGCCCTGGACGAGCAGCCTTCCGACGACCCCTCCTTCTTGCCAAAGCAACCAGGCAAGCCCCCCCCCCTTGAGCATACCGATATCGCCCATTCTTTTCTCTCCTGCTTGCATTAGATTTTGCTACTGTTACTGTTATCCTATTACTGCTGCATACCCTGTTTATTGTAACCTGCTGTTGATACCTTCTTGTTCATCCTAAACTATTTAGAATAGACTGGGTAGAGCCCCATCAGTGACACCCACTTGTCCCGGCTGCCCCGCTAGATTCTCGGAATACCCGATCAACGGGATCGAAGACCAGGCCCCGGCACCGTACCTCACTTCCCCCCTTAGTTGCTCGACACTACTGGGTTACTATCGAGTGCCGAGGGTGATACCTCGTCAGCACTTCTGATGATAACCTTGTAGGTTAGTTAATCGGTCGTGGCCAGCGAGGTTGATTCCTCCTTCGTTCACCTTGACGATAACATCAGGTGGAATTCCATCGAGGGTGATTCCTCAGAGTTCCCCTTGGTGTTAGACACATGGTTACTATGATTACTATGACTTTACACTGAACCATGTTACTAAAGACGGGCCAGCCTTGAGGGGTACCCGCGTGAGCTTAATTGCGAAGAGATGTGGAGACGGGTTGACCTGGATGGTGTCCGAGAGTTGAACACGAGGCGTGTTCGGGCATTCTTAGCCCTTGCCGCAAGTCCTCGAGACGGGGCGACGGGGTCACATCTTTCATGAGTCTCTGCTCATTACCGCACTACCAACACACTAACGGTTTGGATATTTTATCCGAGGGGCTTCTGGCCTGATAGCACTAACCATCACGTGGGCATAGTATGGGCGTTCTGCGTCGTATACATCAGCCGAAGCTCTATAGACGTCAGCGAGGAGTGGCCCGCTTTGGATTGGACTGGTTAAGCCTGCGCTTGTATTAAGGGGGTTAGGTCTGCTTCCGGAGCATCCTCGCAACGTGCAGGGTTCCCAGGGCGAAGGCCCAAGACCCTTGGGGGCATAGGTTAGTCCGGCGTGCTGACCTCTCTTTAGAGCCTAGGTCGGGTTGCGGCGTATCATTTGGCCGAGGTCGGGCATGACCCAGGAAAGTGTGTCTGGCCAGAGTTAAGCGAGCGTGGTGGGTAAGTTGGTGCACCCCTGCAGGGAAGAACTAATCTATCGATAGCCTATCCTACGGTAACGGACACTCAGAGTTGTATCCCGATCGGTACAACTAGAACTGGTGACTTAAGATGATAACTGGATAGTATGGCTCTGGGATTGCTTTCTCGCAGGGAGTCGAGAAAGGATCTCTAGGCGAGGTTGTTAACACCATTACTACTACTTTACATTATGCTAAGCTGCACTCTTCTAATGCTGCAAGACCGCTGAAGATGTTTGAAGATGCTAGTCTTTGATAGGACTAGGCTTTCCCCTCTATTCTGGCATTTCTGCAGCCCAGTCCACATATACAGCCTCCCTTTGATAATGTTGCATATGTAGTGTAGATCCTTGCTTGTTGAGTACTTCGGATGAGTACTCATGTTTGCTTTGCTTTCTTTTTCTCCCTATTTCCTTTTGGTACATCTAGATGACGGAGTCCCTGAGCCAGCTGCCCCCGCCGATGGCTACTACTACTACTACCCTCCCGGCGAGTACTACTACGAGGAGCCGACCAACGACCAGGAGTAGGTTCGGAGGATCCCAGGCAGGAGGCCTGCGCCTTTCAATCGTAGAGTTTTATTTTGCCCCACCTTCATAAAGGCTTATCTCTGTTTCTGTAATATATCTGTACCCAGATATCTGATGCTTCCGCTGACGCTTGTATGCCATCGAGCTATGTATTCGAGCCCTCGAGGTCCTGGCTTGTAATATAAAGCTTGTATGACTTTATTTATGTTTTAGAGTTGTGTTGTGATATCTTCAAGTGAGTCCTTAGGCTTGATCGTGTGCATTTGCGTGTATGATTAGTGCACGATTAAGCCGGGGTCGTCACAGCTGACGCCAGTCGTCCCTCTAAAACCTACCACCATCTTTGGTGCCCACGACCTCACGCACCCCACACTCGAGACCGCTAACCCCTTGCCTCTTCTCCGCCGCCAACACCCGCTGCTACTGCTACTACTCTTCTTCCTCCCTCTGCATACCTTTTTCTCTGTCCACTCTATTGACCCGGCCACCTCTACCTACGAAACCACTTGCCACCGCCATCAACAGTTAGCAAGTGTTGTTACGCACTACCTCCCTCTACCCGAGTTGCCGCCTCTGCCGTCGCCCAACCCTCTAAACCGTGCCACAATATCTAGAGCTAGTGACCTTCCGCACCACAATATCAATGGTTGGCCATATATGAAGAAAAAAGAAGGATCAAGATATATGTGTGCCCATGCATTGCTATGGGTTACAATGCACACAGATAGATATTAACCTGCACAACTCAATAGGTATATAATCCCTGTACAGCTAAACATGCCCTGCACAACTGCATATGTGTGCTCTCAAGACAGAACAGGAAAATAAAAACATGTCCATGAATTCATTCATGGAGTTGGATAGTCAAAGATACATAATGAACCAAAAAGAATCAGTAGCAAGTCATGACTAATGCAGATGGCCAATCTAATTGGGAACGATTCATCACATGGACAAACATTAATACAACATGGAGAGAGATAAATATTCACAATGAATCTTTGTGTGCTCAGATGGCAAACCTTATCCTTGTACTTCTCATGTGGGACAGGGACGTCCCATTTCAAATCCCTGGTGATGCAGCGAGGCTCCACCCCTTCTTTCAGTCAAGCATCCGTGGTGGTGCGAAGCACATTTGGGCTCCATGATCCAGTCGCTGAGGCCTCGTCGATGTACTTCTCCAGTTTCTCCTTCAGCAAAGGAAGTTCCAGGAACAAGTGATCAGTGTCACGGTACAACTGACACATATAGAAATTGATCAATGATCAAAGTGTATTTGGTCAAAGGGTCATTAACTATTCCTCGCAGATTTTCAACACGGTACCTTACAAGTTTCGTAGAATTTTTGCTAAAAAAATGTTCAGCTAAATTGACAATGGATATAATGATGACATCTTATTGAAACTTTATAGTATCAATTCCTGCACATTCAATACTCCAAAAAGGCACTAATACAAACTTTAACAAATGAAAAATTGAAATTTCCATGTGTTCATAAGAAGCGGCTAAGACTTATGAACTTCTTAACCGCAGACTCCGCTTTAACAATAGTTCTTTTCCAACTATAATAAATAAACATTTTGCATACTTTTGATTCCTCAACGCGCCCTACTATTAAACTGAAGCAGGCTGGAGCTTTATTAGTTGATGTATGTTATGGATTCTGTTAGGCAGCTTCATAAGGAACTAAGGTTTTTGTTGGTTCTGTGCGTGATCATTTGGCCTAATATTTCTGTGCTGGATTGATTGTATAGATATCATCAATTATAATGGACGGGACAATTTATGTGATTTAATCCTTGCAAGTAAAGGTTTATGCAGTATATAGATTTGCTATGACTGCCTCTTGCATGTTCGATTTTAAATGCAAAAGATAGGTAGCATGAATGTACCAAAATATTCGTTAGAGATTTGTTCCCTCTGTATTGAAGACAACTATAGGAGTTCTATTATATTAAAATATATTTGCAAGTGGTAACATGATAAACTAAATTGACACAAATAGTATAGGCTAACTTGGAATCGAGCCTAACTTACGTACTTACATACTTACATATATAGGTCACTGGAAGGATTAGCCACCTCTGTAGGTATTAGGTAGGTACTCTTTTTTCAAGCTCATAGTCCAATGCAGCAGACACATGACTTTTAACCATCAATTTTTTTCCAGAGATTTATGGTCAAAGTATGAAGTTAAATAATCAAATTATACCTTTAGTAGTAGAGATTTTGGACTGTCGAGAGTACGGTTTACCCGAGAAAAACAAACTAAATATCTCGCTTGGCAGTACATGCGTTGCACCTAAATATCTAAGTTAAATTCTCCTAAGAAGGGACTGTAAAATAATCTAGGTGGACAAGCTATCAACGGCTCTAGTAATGCATGGAGCATAAGTATCTAGTTATTCTATTTAACCAGTGCATTGCTGCTACAATCAAGCAGGCACTAAAAAGGAGAAAATTTGCAGTACGTACAATTTGATATCCTGAACTTTTATAATCTAAGAGACAATAATCTTATAATTTAAGAGTCTGCAGTATGTGTGTGTTGTAGTATAAACTATGACATAAAAGGGAATTGAGCAACCTCTTATTCCAACATCATCGCTTGTCTGTTCTAAAGCATCTGGAAAGGGAACAACATGAACGTATTTCATGACCATGATTCACAGCCAGACAAATCCACGGTGCTGTCTAAGCTTCACCTCTGGGATAATCGTGCTAAGGATTCCCAAAATCCACACTACAACAACAGAGTATAAAATTCTACTCTGCCTTCTAATTTAGGCGTTTCTCCCTTGTCCGCAAATATAAAACTTCAATTATTCGCATATGCCCTGAACCTTTTGTACTCATTAGTTCAATGTTCAGGTCAGCAAAATACCTGTTGTAGTTCCTCTAAAGAAATTTTGAATGGGTGACTGTAGTTACAGCAATGTTGTCCTTGAGATCAATACTGGCCATATAAATAAACCTATTGACTGTAAAAATTAAACAGTGATACATACCGACAATAACTCTTTAGTCCATGAGAGAGCCTGAGTGCAACTTAATGTTAGTAGCTGCGAAGAGTTGCATGGATTACTGCAGTGATCCTTGCCAAATGAGATGAAACTCTACTAGTTGAACATTCAGACAAAGGGGGCATGCTATAGATGACACATGCCAGTCGTCTGTACATTTCTGGACAACATAAACAAAAAGCAAATCACAAACTGGGAGATTGAATAATGTATAATTTCCAAAATACTTTTTCAGCATCTGCATTTGGACTTGCATTTTATTACGTGCACATACTGATAGTTGTGCTTCTAAAATTGTTTAAGCAAGAATCATCTAGGATAAGATCTGTTACTAATAATTTTGCTTAAAGAGCGGTAATCAAGCCGAGATTGGACTTCCAACTAACATGTAGCATGATTGCATAGCCTCATAAAAGCCCTTTGCTTCTTCGCACATGAAGACTACTTTGCTGCACATATCTGTAGCGCAGTTACAGGACAAAATGGCATGGTTGTAGCACATATATGTATGGAAGATAGCAAGGGAATATGCATGTACATCACAATAGAATAAGAGAAACAACCTTAAATAAATTCAGAGATAGTAGTTGTTTCTGCATGTTTCTGAATCAAACAATGGAGAAGTGCCAGGGTGTGTTGAGTTTGACACGAGGATGCTCTGTCATTCTTGGTTTCTCCTTACTACATCGGAGAGCTGCTATTTGTTTCAGAAGCAAATAATGTGGACACATCAGGGTCTGTTGAGATTGATGCGTGTCCTCCAAAGTACATACTGGGACACGCCAAGGTGCGAATACACTCCTGACTCCAGGCTGCAGCAGCTCGACGTCATGGCTGGTCCTCGGACCTTGGATGGAGACCATCTCCTCTCCCACACCACCTGTGGCAACTTTGTCGTCTCGAGCTCGCCAGGGCTGTTGTGCCTCCTTTTTTCTTCTCCCAGGTGCTCGCCAGGTTGAGCTCGTGCACATGAGATGCAACACACACACACACACTTGCTATTTAAAAGGCTAACTACAGAAACAACATCACATTTTTAGTACATGGCTGACCACGTCAATCTGAAGAAACTGAGATTCTTTTTGATAAAATGAAGAAATTGAGATGATGTGACATTACCTGTTGAGCACGACCAAGGTTACCTGAGTTCGCATGGGTGCTGACCTCAAACTTCAGCACGTCGGCGGTGCGACAATGGGCTTGTCAGGCGCCTTCAAACCTGCGTCATATACCTCCTCGGTGTTGGGTCAGGGAGGCGTCATCGTCCACGTCCATCACAGCGAGGCAGAGGGATTTGGGGAGCCAAACGGGGAGAGCGCCGCGTCGGAGTTATCATCGGAGACAGAGGCGGCTAGGGTTAGCCGGGCGGCTGCGCGCTGGGGTGGCACAACGATGCATCCGTGGATGTGGAAAAGGGGAAGAGCCAGATGGGATCCGGTTGTGCTGTGGCGGCGCCAATCAGCAGTGGAGGTAATCCGTACTGGACAGCGGCAGCGACGGTGCAAGAAGGAGATGCGAGATGGGGAGAAGGGGAGAGGCGAGCGAGAAAGACGACGTCGCCGCCTCCCGGCACCGGTGACCTGCCGGCAAGCCGCTGTCCTCTCCCTGCCCTTCTCTCCCTCCCTTCCTCCCCTGTTTCTTTCTCTATTGCCTGCCTAAACTCCGCCGCCATCATGCAGGAGCTCGCCGCGTCGTCATGGATGGTCACAGGAAACGCGCCGCCACCGCCGGGAAGTTCGTCCTGAAGGAAATATGCCCTAGAGGCAATAATAAAGTTATTATTTTATTTCCTTATGTCATGATAAATGTTTATTATTCATGCTAGAATTGTATTAACCGAAAACTTGATACATGTGTGAATACATAGACAAAACAAAGTGTCCCTAGTATGCCTCTACTTGACTAGTTCGTTAATCAAAGATGGTTAAGTTTCCTGACCATAGACATGTGTTGTCATTTGATGAACGGGATCACATCATTAGGAGAATGATGTGATGGACATGACCCATCCGTTAGCTTAGCATAATGATCGTTAAGTTTATTGCTATTGCTTTCTTCATGACTTATACATGTTCCTCTGACTATGAGATTATGCAACTCCCGAATACCGGAGGAACACCTTGTGTGCTATCAAACGTCACAACGTAACTGGGTGATTATAAAGATGCTCTACAGGTGTCTCCGATGGTGTTTGTTGGGTTGGCATAGATCGAGATTAGGATTTGTCACTCCGTGTATCGGAGAGGTATCTCTGGGCCCTCTCAGTAATGCACATCACTATAAGCCTTGCAAGCAATGTGACTAATGAGTTAGTTTCGGGATGATGCATTACGGAACGAGTAAAGAGACTTGCCGGTAACGAGATTGAACTAGGTATGAGGATAACGACGATCGAATCTCGGGCAAGTAACATACTGATGACAAAGGGAACAACGTATGTTGTTATGCAGTTTGACCGATAAAGATCTTCGTAGAATATGTAGGAGCCAATATGAGCATCCAGGTTCCGCTATTGGTTATTGACCGGAGATGTGTCTCGGTCATGTCTACATAGTTCTCGAACCCATAGGGTCCGCACGCTTAACGTTCGATGACGATTTGTATTATGAGTTATGTGATTTGATAACCGAAGATAGTTCAGAGTCCCGGATGAGATCACGGACATGACGAGGAGTCTTGAAATGGTCAAGAGGTAAAGATCGATATATTGGAAGGCTATATTCGGACATCGGAAAGGTTCCGAGTGATTCGGGTATTTTTCGGAGTACCGGAAAGTTACGGGAATTCGTATTGGGCCTTAATGGGCCATACGGGAAAGGAGAGAAAGGCCTCAAGGGTGGCTGCGCCCCTTCCCCATGGACTGGTCCAAATTGGACTAGGGAAAGGGGGCGCCCCCTTCCTTCCTTCTCCTTCTCCCTTCCCCTTTTCCTATTCCATGTGGGAAGTGGAATCCTACTAGGACTAGGGAGTCCTAGTAGGACTCCACACCTTGGGCGCGCCCTATGAGGGCCGGCCTCCTCCTCCCTCCATCCTTTATATACGTGGCCAGGGGGCACCCCATAGAGACACAAGAGAAGATTTGTCTTAGACGTGTGCGGTACCCCCCTCTACAGATTTCCACCTCGGTCATATTTTCGGAGAGCTTAGGCGAAGCCCTGCCGGAATCACTTCATCATCACCGTCACCACGCCGTCGTGCTGACGAAACTCTCCCTCGGCCTCAGCTGGATCAAGAGTACGAGGGACGTCACCGAACTGAACGTGTGCAGATCGCGGAGGTGCCGTGCGTTCGGTACTTGATCGGTTGGATCGCGAAGACGTTCGACTACATCAACCGCGTTACTAAACGCTTCCGCTTTCGGTCTACGAGGGTACGTGGACACACTCTCCCCGTTCGTTGCTATGCATCACCTAGATAGATCTTGCGTGTTCGTAGGAAATTTTTGAAATTACTGCGTTCCCCAACACGTCCGCCGTCTCACCTCGCTACATCGCCCGGATCCCAACGCCAAGTGCCTCACCGCCCCTGGATATGCCCCGATGGCCCTGCCTCATCCCGTTGTCGCTGGTTTATTTCAATCGGATTTGTCTGGAAAAGAAAACCTGTGAGGGAAACGAGAGGTGCGGTTCGATTGATAAAAATCGGTGGGAGCGGGGAGGTCCTGCCAGGGGGAGCGAGAGTCCTAACGAAACGAGGTAGGGACTGCCCAGAGAATCGGGAATGGATTGGGAAGGAGATCGACGTGGATCGGAAAAGAATCACTACCCGTGTTTGGTTAGGAAAGTTTAAAAAAGTTAGGAAAGTTTATATTGGAGGGTGAAAAAACCAAGGTGAGAAGACGGTGGTGGGATGTGAGATGAAAATAAGCCAGACGAAATAAAACCAGACGAATGTGGGAGGTGGGACGAAAAAAAATCCCGGAACAGAGACTACCAACTGCTCCATTAGGAGTAGATAGATAGAGACTCATAAAGGAGCAGTCCGTAGGTCGTCATTCGTTTTCGTTCATTCCCCTCACCACCGATCGAAGGACCTCCCCCTCCACAATTTTCTCAACGCTAGCCCACCTCTCGTCTGATTTTTTTCCAAAGAAAGAAAAGCCCACCGATTTTTCTCTGATTTTTTTCTACTCAAATGGATGATCATGAGAGCCCCGCCCAGCCCGATCCATCCCCGTACTAATCTTTCCTTTCAAATCTTAACTTTCCTTACCCAGGCCACGTATTCCTAAATCACAAACCATTCTGCAAACTTACCTTCGATCTTGATGTAAAAAAAAACTTTCCTTCGGTCTCATCGAGATCGTGAGTTCATGAGCCTCTCTCCCGATCTCTTCCTCACCCTCACGGCGCACGTGACGGCATGGTGGGCGAGGGATGATCCGGCCCGGGCTCCCGTCGGAGATCCCAGGGAGCCACTCGGTGTCTCCTCCTCTTCTGTCGTCCCCTTGACGTCGATCCCTCCCTGCTCTTTTTATCCACAGCCGAGAAGGTCATCACCGTAGACATAGGATCCTGTTGTAGCGAGGCCGCCGGCAGCCGGATCGTCACCATGGGCAAGGTGGTAGCCGGCTGGATTCCCAAGCGGAGATGGTGTCGCTGCTGAGCAGCGTCAAGGCAAGGCAATCCATCCTCCCGCACTCATGTGTCTCTCTTTGACCCATCCGCCTGGTCGTTCGGTGTGCGCCGCCGCTTGTGTCCCGGAGTTCATTTCCGCTGTACGCAGCGCCCCACCGTGCCTCCCGGGATTCCCTGCTGTGGAATGAAATAGGAAGAAGAGGTTGTGCACCTTAGGTGCAGCCGATGCATTCATCAATGAATATATAGGAGAGTTACAACACAGGGTGCAGAGCGCCGGGTGTGGCTACGTGCATGAGATCGTGGAGATCATGCATGCAGTACGTGCGCAAGAGAGAGAGGGAGGAGCGCTGACTAGCTAACTGCTAACACCTGCCTCATGGACGTGCCACATTGCCGTCGCCCCTTTGCATCACTGGCCGGCACAGTCACTGTATGAATTGCCGAAGAGGCGAGCGCAGCGGCCGGGGCTTGAGGGCGAGCCCGAGATGCCGAGGCATGCCGGCCAAGGGCACGGGCGGCGGCGAGTCTTTGCAGATTGTTAGCGTGGGGCAGGGCTTGAGGTGGGCGTGCGCCAGAGGCCGCCGGCCGACAGAGGCGCGTGCAGGTTTGTGCTTGAGAGTGCGCGGGAGCCGGCGGCTACAGGAAGATGGTCTGGCATGTGCATGTGTGCCGTGTTCCGCTTCTGCGTGCATGGTGTGGATTCTCCAAAAGAAAAAGGTGTCCTGTAGGCATTCTCCACCTATTTATATTCCTTTGCTGTATTACGAGTGTGTAGCTTGTGGTATCTTTCTCGCTGTTTGACAACTGATTTGGTACAAATTTGTGGTGATTTATTTCTAAACCATGATTTTTTGTACCTAACATCACCCCATATACTCCAGCTTCTTTTTGCTGCATTGGATTGTGAAGCCCGGAAGTATCTTGGTAGCAGAATATGTGAATGGTACAAATGGCTTAGCAGGTGAGTCCTTGATTGGATGTCACTGGCAAATGGATCGTCAAATTATGATATATGTTTCTGATTTTCCATAGAGACGAGCTTCCATAGAGACATCTTTTTCACTCTTCATGCATTGGTCTTCTGCATATTTTTGTAAATCGGACATAATGAATTTACATTTGTATATATATTTACTATATGACTTAAGTCTAAGTGCGATAATGTGCGGGTTTTACATTCCCAACCCGTTGACTTATTTTTTGTAACAAGTTTGTGAACATAATTTTGTAACTAGAGATTGGGTCAGTTGGCAAAGGCATAAGCTAAGTAGATGCATTGTTTTAGCGTTCCTAGGATACAAATGATGTGAAAATGGTTCCTATGAAGTACTGATTATTTTAGTACTATGCTACAACTTAAGTTCAATTGATGAACAATTCGAGTGTAGAGGCTTAAATGTTAAGACATCACTGGAGAATTAATCTTGGGTAGGTTTTACTGATTTTGGATAAGACTCTTAAGTGTTCATCATTTGTTTGCAGATCCTCTTGTCAAGGTAAATTTCTTTGTATCCAAGCATAATTCTAATGTTGAAAACATGGGACAACACGTACATGGACATTGCTGAGTTTGTTATTTGGGGGCTTCTACCAAATTCAACATCAGCCATTCATAGTAGGAACAGCGGTATGTTAAATTTTCTGTTGTTTGATTTGGTTTTATAAGTCCATGATGCATGTCTGCAGAGAATTCATGATATGATTGTTATAATATGTCTTACAAATGTGCATAGTTTCACTATATCATAGTATTATAAATGCATGTCGGTTGATCTGAGTAAGTTGGTGGGGCGCTCTCCAGCGTGCCACAATATAGCATTTCTTAATTTGGAAGAAGGATGGTTCAGGGTCCATAGTGGACCTACGAGCAGGCGGATCAAGCAGGGCGGCACTAGACATCGGCACTGGTCGTGAGCAGTGTCAGAGGGTGGATCAGGAGCAACAATGGACCGACGAAGAAGGTAGCTTGGGCCGGGAGGCATCGACACATTGCCTGAGATCAGAAGGCGGCTCGGGTAGGGTGTTGTATGACATCGACACCAGCCATCACCAGTGTCGGAGGATGGGTTGTGGGGATCGGTGCAAGATGAAGAGGAGGATGAGGAAGATCACAAAATTGATGCGTAGTATCTGCTAAAGAAATTGATAAAAGGAGGTATATATTTGAAGGACTTCACTCATGTCACTTAGTCAGTAGTTTGATTTATTTTTATGTATTTCGCCCGTGGCAATGTACGGGCATTCTGCTAGTAAAACCTTAGTTGTAAAACATCGTAGAACAAAATACTCCCTCCATTCCTTTATGTAAGGTGTATTATTTTCGGCACGATGATCAAGGCACATAATTATAGACAAGTTAGAACGAAATTACCCTTGACAAATTGTTGATTAGTGGCAAGTAAATCAATTAGTCCAGAAAAATAAGAGATACATGCAATCGATAGAGAGATACTTTTCTTCTTTTGCTACAGGAGATATACAGAGAATCGGGAGAGAGACACTTTCTTTTTTCTTGAGGGCTAACAAGAAAATTATGAGGAATTAGAAAAAATGCATCTTCCAGTCTGAAATTTTATAAAAAAATACACCTTATATAAAGAAACGGAGGGAGTAAAATATCAAGGAGGTTGCTGGCAACTTTTCCTGAACGGTCCGCAAGTGCACAACCCATCATTCTCGAAACACTAATGCTGTTGGAGGGATATCGTTATTCGCTTTCCTGCTCATTTCCATGCCCCCACCTCGTTGAAACATCACAATGGTGATACCGTCATAGATGGTAGATATTAGAGGAGGATGGATAAACCGTGCTGGCTTGTCACGAAACATGTCGCATAACAAGCTTTAACTTCTATAGACACGGGCTAATCCACACCTTACTAATAAAGGACGGTGTGTTTCTCCCTTTTTTGGTCCATCCACACAATGATTGAAATTTTTGTCTGTCCACACATAAATTTCCACACTCTATTTTTATTCACCGTCCGATCCAGTTGAGCGGGCTTCCTCTGATCATTTGTATGAACTAGGCAAGTGGTCAAAGTTATGGCCCAATCGACGTGCGACCGGGCTTCCTGGGCCTACCTGTTTGATCGATTGAGCCGACTTGAATCTATATCTATACCTACTAATAAAGCAAGGTGCGTTTCGCCAGTTTTTTCATCCGTTCACCGCCGAAAAGAATTTTTTTCTATCCGAGGTGATACTAAATTCTTATGCGTTTGTCTGCCAGAAAAAAAGGTTTTTTTTCCAGAATTTCGTATGTGGGCCGCGCGGTGTGGCCCAGCTCAGCCAGCCCACTTATTTTTCTGCGCATGCAGTTGGGAAAATTCTATTTTCTGCACGGTGCGACAAATAGTTCGGGCTTCGCACAGGACAACCAATAATGGGCTGGCCCATTTTTCTTTGTTTCTATGTTTTATTTCTATTTTTATTCTCCTTCCCCTATCTCATTTTCCCCTTCCTAGTTTATTTTCTTATAGAATTTATTTTATCAATCCAAAATGCCCAAAAAAGTTCATAATTTAAAAAATAAATAGAAAATGTTCAAAATTACATAAATTTGTTGCATTTTGTAAAATATTCGGAACTTGAAAAAAGATTCCTGTTTTTTCAAAAATATTTATTGTTTTTAAAAACTGTTCAAGATTTCTAAAAAGAAAATGGCGTTTTAGAAAATGCTCCAAAATCGAAAAATATTCTTGCTTTAGTGAAATTTTCACAATTCAAAATAATGTTCGCGTATAAAAGATATACATTTTCGAAAAATGTTATGAATTTTCAACACATGTTCTCATTCTAAAAAATGTTCTCAAATTGAAATAATGTTCATGCTTCTATTAAAAAAGTTGTTGTTTTCAAAAAATGCTTGTGAATTTTATAAGATGTCCCTGTTTCAAATTTTGTTTGCGTTTTGCTGAAAGTGTATATACTTTTCAAAAAACGGTTCAGAATTTAAAAAATGGTTCACGTTTCTTACAATATTCAGAAATTTCGTACCTTAAAATCTCCTCAATTGAAAGGAAAAATAGATTGAATAATTCATGGGCCTTCTCTCACGTCCAATGACGTAACAAAACTCTTAAATGCCCCCGATCAATGAATGGAAAATAGCGGATTTATTACTTTACACCCGGCGAAACCGTGAAGCTAAATATTTTTCTTTTTTCATGTGCACACAGGATTTTGCTTCCACATATAATTCTCACTAACTTTAAATACATACTATTTTTCCCCCGTTGCAACACACGGGCATATGTGCTAGTAAAGTAAAAAAGAATTGTCGGAAAGGGGAATCAAACTCAGGACACCATGTACCAACGCTAACCTAGCGCAACCAACTAACCTAGTACCTCTTTGTGATTAAAACAGAAATATAATGTAATTTCTTATATTTAGGTAAGAATTTCATCATGTTTGCTTTGCTAAAGCATTGACAATGTTCTTTTTTATATATACTTAAAAAGCATGATATGACAAAAAAATAAACAAAGGGTGGATATTTTTAGACATTTAGAATAACACAATTACACATTAATTAAAACAAAATATTTCACACAAAATAACTTATAAGTTATAGTTAGTAAACAGTTGGACATATTTACATAATAGTCGCCAATACGAAATTCTCCACATTTTAATAAACCGGCATAACATAACATATATCATGCCTCGGCAAAATAGCCATCTACATTGGGGTAACTTATCCCTACAACATGAGATCTAGCTTGTTCGTGACAATGAGGGACCAAGCAACAACAACCTCGACCCTAGAGTTTCCTACTAAACATGAACCCTTGCTTGTTTGTGCAGTGTTGGACAGGGAAATCGACACGACTCTTTGGAACATTATGACCACTTCTAGAGTGTGCTTGTATGATAACTTTCATTGTTGATTGTAATTCAACTGACACAACATTCCTTGATCGTGCGAATAGTTGGCACTTGGGTGGTGCATCTTGATTGGAGGCAAGCTTAGCGAAGGTGGGTTTGATGCATCCCGAGAAGTGAAGGACATATGCAGTGCTAGCCCTGTAAGAATTACTTGATGCCGAGCGCCTACTCAGAGAGTCGTACTGCCCATGTCGAGACCCAACTTAGTAAGAACTAAAAGATATGTCCAAATAAGTTTAATTCAAATTTTCTCTATTGCAGAACTTCATATTTGGGTTGTAGCATTTATTTTTTGAATTATTGTTGCATTAAAATATTCGCACAACATGATTATGGACGAAGGATGATATTTATCTTACTTATTTAAGTGTTCCGGTTATAAGAAAAAAGGGATGGGCATTTGATGTATAGGGCTGGATGGCTGCCCCCTATCTGCAGTGCGTGGACACGTCCGGACATGTCCGCGGATGTTGTCGGTGTCCGTTTTGATAGACGTGTTGGAGTCTTGGAGATGCCCTTATGCATTGTTTTGCAAAAAAACAAAAAATGTAAATGCCGTACAAGATGACCTGTTAGTTCTCTTTACTCACTTCCTTCTGGTTTATAAGGCCCACACATATCCTTTGATTGATAACATAAACAACGTAATGTGAGTTGCATATCATAAAAGTTAGACAATTAGAAAATATATCATTAGAAAGTTGGTATATTTTCTGTGATATACAATTCGTATTCCGTTGGTCTAGTTGTCTATCTAGGGATACACGTGGACCTTATAAACCGGAAGGGAGGGACTAATAGCTAATTAATTTTATTTCCAGAGTTACCATGATCTCTGTAAGTATTTCTCCACATGATCTGCTAGGTGAATCTTCATTTTACCATTTATACATAATAGACATTTATATATGTATTATTGTTTGTGTCCAGGCTATCACTTCAGTCTAGATTTTGTCCTTAAACTCCCTCAATTTATATCAAAACCATACATATTTCTTTTGGTACACCGTTGCATAACAGTTCTGCGCAATGTCACTTTGGTGTTACAAACATAGTAATCCAGTCAGTGCATGGGTAATCAAGAACCCGGATTGTTTGAAACTTCACCAAAAGTAGAAAAAAATAGAAAATTTTCAAAATATACTCTAGAGATCTAAACGATCTTATATTTCTTGACTGAGGGAGTATTATTTTATAAATATTGTTTTCAAACATACATGTCGATAAAGACCGATATATCAACTTACTATTCAACACATTATGTCCACCAATATAGACCGATACTTAATTTTTCCTTCTTAAAAAATTTAAAAATAAAACTAGCCATTTACAAGTTATGTACATTTTCTACAAAAAACACATAAAGAATGTAATTTCTTATATTTAGGTAAGAATTTCATGTGTCGTCAGCAACGTATTTCATATCAACAAGTCAAAAGACTTCTGATCGTATGTTTGTTTTGCTAAAGCATTGATAACGTTCTTTTTATATATACTAAAAAAAGCATGATATGTCAATTTTTTAACAAAGGTGGATATTTCTAGACATTCAGAATAACACAACTACGCATTAATTAAAACAAAATACTTCACACAACATAACTTATAAGTTATAGTCAGTAGACAGCTGGACATATTTACAAAATAGATGGCCCATACAAAAATTCTCCAAAATTTTAGTAAACCGACATAACAAAACACATATCATGCCTCGGCAACGTAGCCCTCTACATTTGGGCAACTTATCCCTACAACATGAGATCTAGCTTGTTCGTGACAGTAAGGGACCAAGCAACCACGACCTCGACCCTAGAGTTGCCTACTAAACATGAACCCTTGCTTGTTTGGGTATGTTGGACGGGGAACTCGACATGACCCTTTGGAACTTTGTGACCACATCTCGAGTGTGCTTGTATGATAACTTTCATTGTTGATTGTAATTTGGCTGACACAACATTCCTTGACAGACGAAAGTACCCGTCTGATCCCACGGGGATTTCATCATGACGACAATTAAGCAACACAACTTCCCAAGGTGAGGGATCCTCTACATCGGCGAAGAAGGAGCAAGAAACCCGGCATCCATATTTGAAAGGCTACCCCCCTTCAACAACTCGAACACCGACGATAGTTGCTTGGATTGCTCTGGGAACACTAGTAGAAAACAGGGCACTAGTCCCGGTTCTAGAGGGCCTTTAGTCCCGTTTCTGTAACCGGGACAAAACGATCGGGACTAATGCCCATTACTTTTAGTCCCGGTTGGCTTACGAACCGGGACTAAAGCAGCTCCACGTGGCCGCTGTGGGGCGCCCAGGCAGGAGGACCTTTAGTCCCGACTGGTAACACCGACCTGAAATAAAAGGCAGCCACGCGTCAGCAGCTCCCAGGCGCTGGGGTTTTTTTTTGAAAGGGGGAGGGGGGGTTTAGGGGTTTCATATTGTGTTAGCTAGCTACTACATATATAGACAGAAGTGACCTCTCTTTCTCCGTGCTTGGTCGACGGTAGCTACTACATATAAAGAGAACTCGACACTAGCTAGTAAGCAAATGAAGGAACCATTAATTACACAATATCGTCATGAACATATATAGAGAGAAGTGACCTCTCTTTCTCCGTGCTTGGTCGAACAACAAGTTTTCGTATATCTATTCGACGCTACTACATATATACAATATAACATCTCTTACAATCCCTAACATCATCTACCTAAGATCCATTTGCAATTCCATATGGTATTCTCCGTCTTTAGGTATGAAGTGGTCAAGAAAGAATCCCGCCAATTCCTCTTGAATTGCTCGTATGCGATCACGTGGTAGGAGTTCATCCCGCATCTGCCAGATCTAATTTAAAGAAGGGGGTCAATACATATATATGAATGAAACTCAACACAATTGATCGTAATAAAAAAGAATTGTGAACATTGTTTACGTACTTCAAATTGTTTTGAAGTTATGCCCTGCTCAAGGGTCGAGTTGTGAATGAACTCGCAAACGTAGTATCCACATAAATTATTCCCGGGTGCCTACCACAAGCACTTTACGAGAATAGAGTTCAATCAAACTGATAATCAAGCATGATAATGGTATTGATGAAATTAGAATCAATGAGAGATGCATGGAACTAGCTAGTACTACTTACTTTGGGGTGTTTAAATTGCAGCTCCTTCTTCAGACCCGGGACCATTCCGGTGAACTATTTCCAAACCCTGTCCGGCAAAGAAAATGATTACTTGATATCAGGAAATGAACGAAAGTTGCCGATATGGTGCGATAATGATTGAACTTACCTCTGGAGCATTTCACTCATGTCCGCCCACTCCTTTTTCTCTTTACGTCTCGAGTCTAAGACAGTTACTACTGCCTCATCAATCTTTATGGATAGCAGAATAAAGTGGAACCTGCGCACGCATAACTCATCAATTACACTTAACCTTGAGTAAGAGAAACCGAATATGCACAAGACAGTAACACTCACTGGAAGTTGTAAGGAAAGAGTATTTCCCTTTTGTTTTGATGTCGAAGGAACGCTTTTAGCAAGTTTTGCTCAGTATCTTCTGCTCTCTTTTGTACCGCCCATTCATTTACGGTATTTAGGCTAATGAACCCAATGTCATAGATTTGTCCTCTTTTGCATTCGACGATCTTCAATCTGCATAATATATATAGCGAGGATAATTATATATACATGCAATGAACGAGCTGAGCTAGAGACTTAAATACAGAAATAATACTTATAGACAGTAGCAAGTCATGAGTTGTTTGTCGAGGGCCTGTTGATTGAATAACTGAAATAATTCCACAAATTCAACAGGCATCAGGTCGACTCCAATGAAGTCGTGCTCATCTTTAATTCCCAGCATCATACTGTCGGTCCCAGACTTCCTACAGGTTTCCAAGTACCAGTCATGCAATCTTCGCATCATCGTTGGTAGATGCGGGAGCTGATCAGGTTTGACGAGAGGCTTCCCGTGCTCGTATCTAAATTCCTCTACTACCTCAGCCATTTCAAATTGTACATCATCACCCACGTAATCACCAAGAGTGGTACCAGGCAGTAGCCCCGGATGATTAGCGATATCGCTAGACACCTTGAGCGGGGGGCATGATTGCTTCTCCTGTTCACCGAGCTGAGGAATATTTTTTCCACTTCGTCTTGCAGCACTGGTAGTACTTCCCGACCGCCGCGCTTCATCATATGTCTTTCCAATACAGCGATCATAGTGTGATTGCGGCGGAGGCGGTGTTGGTTGCTTAAGGGCATCCAGAGTGTGCTTCGCTTTCACCGGATCTATTGTTTCCTTCGGAGGTGGACGTTTCCGTTCAAAATGGGCCTGCACTTTGGCAGCCACGATGTCCTTGTTTTCCTCGTCAGTCCTCTCATATGGTAACTTTGGAGGAGCCCTGAGGCTTGGACCAAATTTGAATTTCTTCCCGCCTGTTGTACTGCTAGCCGCCGGAGCGGCGGCGGCTCTCTTCCGCTGTTGCTGAGGCGGCGGAGTCTGCTGATGCGTCGGAGGAGGCGGAGTCCGCTGACGCGCCGAAGACAGCTGAGGTGGAAGAGGACTCTGCTGAGGGGCCTCCTCCACCGGAAACGGCGGCTGAGGCCGAGGAGACAGCTCACACGCCGGAGACGACTCAGGCAGCTGAGATGGCTGAGCTAGACTGTGAGGAGTCTGCTGAGGGGTCTCCTCCGGCTGAGTCTGGTGAGGCGGCGTCCAGTTTGGAATCTTGATGTTCTCCTTTCTCCATAGACAGGTACTCCTTAAGGCATTTTCCAGAAACATCTCCCCTTCACCTGTAGGGTACTCAAGCTCCAGCCCCTCAAATCCCTCCATTATTTCATCCACCCTGACAATAGCAAATGTGACACCCTGGTTTTGACAACTTTTTCTTTTCAAAATCTTTTTGGCTTTATTTGAATTCTGGATGGTTTTTGAACCTTTTCAAGTGACTTTGGGCTTATGAATATTTTTCCTAGTAACCCAAAACCCTCATCACCTTGCCAAAACCTTGCCACATCTCTCTTGGGTCAAATTTCAATTTTTATCTTTTCCCAATAATTTATTTTCTTCCTTGGGAAAACTATGTCGTCACTATGGGTTGTGAAGCAACCTATAGTTCTGATGATCAGAAAGATCCCAAACTCATACCACACCTTCTTGTCATCATATAACCTCATAATCTTCAAAAATATTCCATTATCCAATACAAAATTTTGGCTAGAATAATTATTTTCTCTCTGGTCAGAATTGGCCATTTGTGAAGCAACCTCCATTTTCCCAACTCAGAAAACTCCCAAATAAATTACCTGAGATACTAGGGAACCTATCTAGCCACAATATCCAAAAATATCACCTTGGCCAAAACAACTTTTTAGCAGCAAGGCTCTGTCAAGCTACTGCATTTCTGAAACCTTTGTGAAGGAAGTGCCAGCTAGAGGTGGCCAAATACCATGAAATTTTTATGGCATATTCAACACACCAAATGACTACCACACACCAAAATTTAGCCTCAGCAGATCAACCATGCGAGTTAACCAAGCTGATCTAATTTCTGGCCAGTATGGCAGTTTACACATGAACCTCAGTCAAAACATTTCCAAACTTTCTCAAATTTGGCCAGTCTGTAGTCCTTCCTACCTAGACCACTCCAGACATTTCCATTGGCTCCATCTCCAGCTCATCTCTCCTATAGATCACTCTCAAGTTTGCTGTCAGAAACTGTAGCTGAAGCTACACTTCACAGCAGAGTGAATCTAGCTAAACCAAGCATGTAGAGAGGCTAAGTGATCAAAGGAGAAGGCTCTGGAGATGGTGCGCTGGACCTGCTCGGCCTCTAGGCGCCAGACACGATGGTGAGCACGGCAATGGCATGTCAATGCGCGTGCTCTGTAGCTCGCCCACATCGGGTGTTGTCATTTCGGCCGCCCCGTGTTGCCAAATGGTGTCCGCTGGTGCCGACTTCACCGATGCCGTCCACGCACCCCTCTCCCGAAGCCTCCCCTGGCCGGAAACCTCCCCGGCGGCCACCATGCACTCGGGCACCGTGGCGCCCGTGCGGCCACAGTGGCTCTGGCACTCGTTTTCTTCCCCCGCTAGCCTCCACCGCACCATAACTCTCCCCTGCTCTCTCCCGTCTTGTCTCCCACACGCAGCCAGCCAGCAAGGCGTCCTCTCGCCGGCGACGTGTCCCGCACCTCGCCTTTTCCAGAGAGCTCGCCCAAGCTCGCCTCCCGCCTATAAAAGCCACGACCAGCCCCTCCTCTCCTCACCACCCCACCTCACCATCACACAATCACCTCCAGAGCGCCCCAGGGAGGATCGGGAGCTCGTCTCCCTTAGCTCCGGCGAAGTCTCCGCCGCTCGATCCCCTCCTGACGCCAGCCCGCTCTAGCCAACCCCAGTCCTGTCCGACCCCGCCCACGAGCTCAGAGTGCTCCATTGGTGCTCCTCGACCTCCTTCCGAGTCGAACCGCTGCCGGAATCGCCACCGCCGACGACGCCCGTAGCATCCACCCGCCGGAGAAGAAGGGGGCGCCGCTGTCCGGCTGTCCCCAGCCAAGCTGCAGGTACGTGCGCGTTCGCCTCGGCGAGCTCGTTCCATCCCCTCTCCCGCCTGACATCATCATCGCCCGCATCGCCGGCGATCACCGGAGCTCCGTCTCTCTCTGTTCCCTCTCTCTCTTCTCTGTTTTAAATCAAGCGGACCCCACTCGTCAGTGGCTCAGCCGCGCTTGCGCCGAAGCGGTAAGTGGATGCGCACTTCCACTTTACGCTTTCGACGTGGCCGCCTGGCAGATTTTCTAATTTCTGTTTTATTTCCAGTTTGACCAGAACCTTTGACCATCAATAACTTTTTATCTATATGTCCAAATCACCTGATTCTTTTTGCATTTGGTTTGTCTTGAACTTCTGTATTATCCGGTAAAGTTTGGTATTTTTCTCACTCTCACAGAATTTCTGGTGGTCAAAACAGTGATATGTGACATTTTTAATTGCTCTTTTAAAATATTTTCAGAAGGAAACTATGGTGCTTTTGAAGACCAGGAGTTTTTGGGCAACCCAACAGAGCAAGGCAAGCCAGGACATCCATTTTATGAAGCATTTCAATAGCATTGCATATTCATATGAATTACTTTCATTTATTTGCTATATAATAATTCAAAGTAAATTAATTCAAATGCCTAGTTGCTACCATCTTAAGTTATTGTGATAACCACCATGCTTGCTAAATGAACTTAGTCGGTTGATCTTGAGTCACCTGTCCGGGCTTATTCGTGCAACCACATTTGCCGGTATGGGACGGCCTTGACTTGGTTTGGCTCCATGCTCTTTCACCGGTACCTCCATCTAGGAAGGGTTATACGTGCGTGCTACCCTGATCAGGTAGACGGCGATAACCCTATCAGCCCGGTTGAGTATTGTGCCGGCGTCCCCGTTTGGGACAGTTTAGTTTGGCCACGACGGTGGTAGGTGTCACGAGGTGACACAGGGGCCACCCAGGGCTTGACTCCGGGGGAGGATGATTGCCGGTGGTACGATGGGAGGGTCACGGGTCAGGCGAGTTTCGTTGGGGTAACTCCGGTCCACCCGAATGGGAGCATGTACTAAGTACGAGGCCGGGTACTCCATGGTGTGGGTAAAGTGTGCAACCTCTGCAGAGTGTCAAATCTATTCGAATAGCCGCGTCCATGGTATTGGACAGCCTGTCCAGACCTCACTAGGTGGTCAACCGTAACAGTGATAATAATGATGGAAGAACTCATCTTATGATCGGAAGTACTCGGTGACATATGAGTATTCCGAGGGTTGTGGGACAACCCGGAAGAGAGTAAGTTGATAACCAAAGACAGTAAGTGAGTCACTTAAGAATTTAACTTGTTACTTGCCATGCTATTGTTTGCTGCATTATTTGGTTGTCGTGAGCTTGCGAGTACATTCAAAGTACTCACCTGGAGTATCATGCCAGATGCAGGAGAAGCCAAGAACGGAGGTCTTGATGGCTCATGCTACGCTAACTAGGCTATGTCCACGGCAGTGTCCCTGTGGTTGGAGTTCCGCTATGTTCTGCTACGCCATAGAATTTGCCAGTAGTACCGAGGCCCTGCTATGTTTCATAAATAATGTAGATACTGTCATAGCACCGGGTGTGCTTTCGGCCTCGCTTTTGATGTAAAATATGAGCTTGTACCCCAAGATTATCAATAAAGATCAGTTATGTTCTGTTCCAAGTTGTTGAGTGTTTCAAGAAGACATGATCTCTGGGTTGGAAACACGGGTAAACCGGTTCTCTGAGCCGGGGTGCCACAACGCTTGGTATCAGGGCCGTGCTGACTGTAGGACACCTTGGTTAGCCTGCGCTAGAAACCACGATAGGCTTTGAATGTGCACTATGGTTGCTGCATTTACCTGATTGCATAGCATGCATCATGATTCATTGTTTTACTAACTGTTGGCATTATGAGTGTAGATGGCACCAGTTCCGTACCACTACCACCATGAGCCAGCACCGTTCACTTTTCCTGTACTGCTCCGTAGCGTCTGGCTTCGGCTGTATCCCAACGGCGAAGATCCAGTGTACCAGGTGTTCCGAGAGCAGCTTGCCGAGTCAGTGTATGAGTATCACGCGAAGGCTTTTCTGACCGCGAGCTCGGACATTGGTAGCTATTCTCGCTCTTCCAAGGGTGGAACGGCTTCAACTCCGGAGCTGGCGATCCAGTTTGCCGCGATGGAGGCTCTCACTGACTTGCGCTTCCACAGGTCGAGATGCAGACTCATCCAGGTTTCTTTCACTACCCCACCCTGTCGCCTGCGACAGGGCGAGTCATTTTCGCACCTGTTGACCCAGCGAGTGATCGTGCTACTGGTGTTCTATCTCGTTATCTGAACACCAGTTATCGTATGATCATTTCCTTGGCTGAGGAACTGTCTCGTGCCCAAGGGGCACTTGCAGCTGTGACTATCGCATCGTCTCTGCTTACCCTACATTTCCACCTGGGCATCCACCGCCAGTTCCACCTCCACGTAGGTTTGATACCCCCTCTAGCTCCACCACCCCACCAGGCTTTTCGTCTGGTAGCCGACGTGAGACCCCGACAGAGTGGGCCTCACTCCTAGCCACTCCAGCTGCCCCGATGCTGAGGCGTCGTGCTCCTTCTTCCCCAGAAGGAGAACCATCTCAGCAGCATCATCGCGTTTCCTTTGATCTGGAGGATGCGATCCACATCATCAGTTCTAATTCCGACTCAGGATCAGATGACGAGGAGTCTTCAGTTTGGCAGTGTTCGTGCCACCCGCGCCACTAGAGTAGAGGCTTGAGCCCTAGTGCATGCATCTTTGCATATGTCAACTGCCTTATGAGCAGTCTAGCCATGATATCCCCCTACTAGCTTGCCATGTATGATGTTGGGTTATCTTATATAATTATGTTGTTTGCTTTATTCGCCTATTTTTTGTGAATTCTCTTTCGGTGTTATATTACTGTACTTCCCCTATGGATGTTGCTCATCGATTCGGTATTTTGCAATGGGAACAAATTTAGGATGAAGAGAGGTAGTAGCCAAGGCGGTGATGGAACCCCCATTCGTCGATCCGCCAGACATGCAGGACAACCACCGGAAGATTTACGACCACCACCACCTCAGGCACCGACCACTTATCAGATCATGAGGATGTTTGAAGAGAAAAGGAATCAGGATCTCATGGAATTCCTGAAGTGTATGCAGACTATGGTGGGCCAGAATAACAACAACGGGACACACTCTAAGTTTTCTGACTTTCAACGCACTAAGCCACCCAGTTTTGGTCAAGCTGTGGACCCGATGGAGGCTGATTGGCTGAGGACCATGAAAAAGAAGCTGGATATAGCTTGCTGTGAAGAGGCAGACAAGGTTCCTTTTGTCACTCATTACTTAGAAGGGCCAGCAGCTATATGGTGGGACAACACAAAGATAACATGGCCTTCGGGAGAAGATATCTCTTGGGAGAAGTTCAAGGAGGCATTCCGCAAGTATCATATCCCTACTGGCATAATGAAGGTGAAGCAATGGGAATTTCTTGCTCTCACGCAAGGAAATATGTCCGTGGGAGAATATCTGAACAATTTCAACAATCTGGCACGGTACTCTACCCATGACATATCCACTGAGGAAAGGAAGGTAGACCGATTCCTAGGAGGACTGAATCATGCCCTCCGTTGTCAGCTCTGTATGCTGGACTTTTCGGACTTCCAGACTTTGGTGAACAAGGCTTTCATAGCAGAGCGAGAACATAAGTCCGAATATGATGACCGCAAGCGGAAGTTTGAACCCAAGAAGGACAACCGGGAGAAATTTGCGCAGAAGCCACGCATTTGGCAGACGGGCCCATCTGAATACAAGCCCGCATGGAACAATGGCAACAACAACAATAAGACGGCCAGCCAGGACAAGACCTTTGGCAAACAGCCATGATGGAGGACTGCCGCCGCAATAACACTTGCTTTACTTGTGGCCAAAGCGGACACTACTCCAAGCAGTGCCCCGCCAGAAACGGGAAGCCACCATCCGACTTCAAGCCACAGGTCAACACTATTGGACGCCGCCCTAACCATAATTTAAGCTATGGACGCGTCCATCATATCTCCGCCGAAGAAGCCTGCGAAGCACCAGACGTAGTCCTCGGTATGTTTTCTGTTAACGACATACCCGCAGTAATTTTATTTGATTCTGGAGCTTCCCATTCGTTTATTTCGTGGAGTTTTGCCAACTTGCATAAATTTTCCCCTTCGCTCTTGGATAAAATCATGGTGGTACAATCCCCTGGCTCCCTGCTCAGAACAAATCTGATATATAAAGGTCTGGAAATCTCGATACATGGAGTTAAATTTTCAGCTACACTCGTTGCCATTGAATCCCCTGGATTGGATATAATACTGGGGATGGACTGGTTGACACCACATCAGGTGTGCATCAACTGCGCTACCAGGACAGTGACAATGGTTAACCAGGCAGGACAAACAGTTCAGTTCATTGCTAGTAAAATGATACAGATATGAACCTGATTCCGGTAGTCTGCGAATTCCCGGATGTATTTCCTGAGGAACTACCAGGGATGCCACCTGACTGGGAATTAGAGTTCGCAATTGAGGTGATTCCGGGAACTGCCCCGATTTACAAGAAATACTATCGTATGCCTAGTCCAGAGCTGGTAGAATTAAAGAAGCAGTTGGATGAATTATTACAGAAAGGGTACATCCGTCCAAGCGTCTCGCCATGGGGATCACCCGTACTGTTTGTCAAGAAGAAGGATGGAAGTCTACGAATGTGCGTAGACTATCGCCAGTTGAATGAGGTCACTATCAAAAATAAGTACCCGCTCCCTCGCATTGATGATTTGTTCAACCAGCTGAACGGAGCACGGGTATTCTCCAAGATTGACCTCCGAACAAGATATCATCAGCTAAAGATCAGAAAAGAGGATATCCCCAAGAAGGCTTTCAACACCCAATATGGACTTTATGAATTTACGGTCATGGCATTTGGACTGACGAACGCTCCGGCCTATTTCATGAGCATGATGAACAAGGTCTTCGTGGATTTCCTGGACAAATTCGTGGTGGTATTCATCAATGATATCCTGATATACTCCAAGGATGAAGGAGAGCACAAACAACACCTCCGTGCTGTCTTGGAAAGATTAAGGACCCATCGTCTATATGCCAAATTCAGCAAATGTGAATTTTGGCTAAAAGAGGTGGGATTTCTGGGACATGTTCTGTCAGAACAAGGAGTAGCCATCGACCCCAGCAAGGTAACTGCAGTTTTGAACTGGAAGACACCAACTTCAGTTACCGAAGTCCGCAGTTTTTTGGGATTGGCAGGCCATTACCGTCGCTTCATAGAAGGCTTCTCTAAGATAGCCAAGCCACTGACAGAATTGCTGAAGAAAAATCAAAGGTTTGTCTGGACAGCAAAATGCGCGAGCAGCTTCTTGGAGCTAAAGACAAGGCTAACCACAGCCCCTGTCCTAGTTCTTCTAGACATCCACAAAAGCTTTGACATATATTGCGATGCTTCCAGGCGTGGAATCGGCTGCGTGTTAATGCAAGAAGGAAAGGTTGTAGCATATGCATCCAGATAGCTACGACCTCATGAAGAAAACTATCCCACACATGACTTGGAACTATCAGCAGTGGTTCATGCCTTAAAGATCTGGAGGCATTATCTCATTGGGCAGCGCTGTGAAATATACACGGACCATAAGAGTCTCAAGTATTTTTTCACTCAGCCTGATCTGAATCTCAGATAGCGAAGATGGCTGGAACTGGTCAAGGATTATGATCTCGGAATAAATTATCATCCAGGAAAAGCCAATGTGGTTGCTAATGCTCTCAGTAGAAAACCAGGCACCATGAATACACTGACTGCAAGTATCCACCCCAGGTTGCAAGAAGAGTTTGCCAAGCTCAATATGGTACTATGCGGCCCAGTTAACCCGGATACCTTGGAAATTACCCCAACTCTTATGGAGGAGATTAAAAAGGCTCAAGAACCAGATGAGGGGATACAAGAGATCAAGGAGTTGATGCTGCAAGGGAAGGCCAAGTCTTTCTGTGTGTATGACCAAGGCACCTTATGGTTTGAGAAGCGGATATGTGTGCCCGATCAGGACAATCTGAGACAGCAGATACTCAGAGAAGCTCATGAGTCCTTGTACTCTATTCACCCAGGAGGCACAAAGATGTATCATGACCTAAGATAAACCTTTTGGTGGCCAGGAATGCGATGGGATATAGCATACTATATAGCCTGCTGTGACATTTGCAATAGAGTCAAAGCAGAACACCAGAAACCCGCTGGGCTACTGCAACCTTTACCAGTCCCCCAGTGGAAGTGTGATGACATATGCATGGACTTCATTGTTGGATTACCCAAGACAACAAGAGGTCATGATGCTATCTGGGTTATCGTGGATATACTTACAAAAGTGGCTCACTTTATTCCGGTAAAGAGCACTTTTAACGCAAACCAGCTTGCACAACTCTACATGTCCCGGATAGTCAGCCTTCATGGAGTACCCAAGTCCATCACCTCGGATAGAGCCTCCTTATTCACCTCAGCATTTTGGCTGCGATTGCACCAAGCCTTGGGAACCGTGCTAAAGCATAGCACAGCGTATCATCCACAGACAGATGGACAGACCGATTGAGTAAACCAGATACTAGAGGATATGCTTCGGTCATGTGCTCTTACCCATGGACCCAAATGGGAAGACAACCTACCCTATGCAGAATTTTCCTATAACAACAACTATCAGTCAAGTCTTAAGATGTCACCATTTGTAGCACTGTATGGGTGGAAGTGCCGCACCCCGTTAAACTGGTCTCAGACAGGAGATAGCCGTATCTTTGGCACAAACTTGATGCTTGAGGCTGAGAGACAAGTCAAGGATATTCAGGAGCGTCTTCGGGCAGCCAAGTCCCGTCAAAAGAGTTATTATGACCCAAAGCACCGAAAAGTGACCATTGAGCCCAAAGAATATGCTTACCTTCGAGTAACCCCCATGAAGGGAGTGAAGAGGTTTCATACCCGGGGAAAACTTGCACCAAGATACATCGGTCCTTTTCCAGTAATTGCGAGGAAAGGCAGGGGAGCATATCAGTTGGAGTTACCACCGGAGTTGTCTGACATTCACGATGTGTTCCACATATCACAGTTAAGAAAGTGCATTGCACCACCAATTAAGCAAGCAGATATGAGAGAGATAGAACTAGCTAAAGATCTGACCTACGAAGAGAAACCAGTCAGAATCTTGGATGAAATGGAAAGAACTACCCGGAGTAAGGTGATCAGGTTTTACAAGGTACTGTGGGAACACCACACTGAGGAAGAGGCCACCTGGGAAAGGGAAGACTTTCTAAGATCCGCATACCCGTACTTGTTCCCTGATCAACCGAATCTCGAGGACGAGATTCATCCTAAGGGGGGTAGGTTTGTGACACCCTCGTTTTGACAACTTTTTCTTTTCAAAATATTTTTGGCTTTATTTGAATTCTGGATGGTTTTTGAACCTTTTCAAGTGACTTTGGGCTTATGAATATTTTTCCTAGTAACCCAAAACCCTCATCACCTTGCCACACCTCTCTTGTGTCAAATTTCAATTTTTATCTTTTCCCAATAATTCATTTTCTTCCTTGGGAAAACTATGTCATCACTATGGGTTGTGAAGCAACCTATAGTTCTGATGATCAGAAAGATCCCAAACTCATACCACACCTTCTTGTCATCATATAACCTCATAATCTTCAAAAATATTCCATTGTCCAATACAAAATTTTGGACAGAATAATTATTTTCTCTCTGGTCAGAATTGGCCATTTGTGAAGCAGCCTCCATTTTCCCAACTCAGAAAACTCCCAAATAAATTCCCTGAGATTAGGGAACCTATCTAGCCACAATATCCAAAAATATCACCTTGGCCAAAACAACTTTTTAGCAGCAAGGCTCTGTCAAGCTACTGCATTTCTGAAACCTTTGTGAAGGAAGTGCCAGATAGATGTGGCCAAATACCATGAAATTTTTATGGCATCTTCTACACACCAAATGACTCCCACACACAAAAATTTAGCCGCAGCAGATCAACCATGTGAGTGAACCAAGCTGATCTAGTTTCTGGGCCAGTATGGCAGTTTACACATGAACCTCATTCAAAACATTTCCAAACTTTCTCAAATTTGGCCAGTCTGTGGTCCTTCCTACGTAGACCACTCCAGACATTTCCATTGGCTCCATCTCCAGCTCATCTCTCCTCTAGATCACTCTCAAGTTTGCTGTCAGAAACTGTAGCTGAAGCTACACTTCACAGTATAGTGAATCTAGCTAAACCAAGCGTGCAGAGAGGCTAAGTGATCAAAGGAGAAGGCTCTGGACATGGTGCGCTGAACCTGCTCTGCCTCTAGGCGCCAGACACGATGGTGAGCACGGCAATGGCATGTCATTGCGTGTGCTCTGTAGCTCGCCCGCGTCGTGTGTTGTCATTCCGGCTGCCCCACGTTTCCAGACGGTGTCCGCTGGTGCCGACTTCACCGATGCCATCCACGCACCCCTCTCCCGAAGCCTCCCCTCACCAGAAACCTCCCCGGCGGACGCCACGTACTCGGGCACTGTGGCGCCCGTGTGGCCACAGTGGCTCTGTCACTCGTCTTCTTCCCCCGCTAGCCTCCACCGCGCCATAACTCTCCCCTCCTCTCTCCTGTCTCGTGGCCCACAAGCAGCCATCCAGCAAGGCGTCCTCTCGCCGGCGACGTGTCCCGCACCTCGCCGTTTCCAGAGAGCTCGCCCGAGCTCGCCTCCCGCCTATAAAAGACACGGCCAGCCCCTCCTCACCTCACCACCCACCTCACCATCACACAATCACCTCTAGAGCGCCCCAGGGAGGGCCGGGAGCTCGTCTCCCTCAGCTACGGCGAAGGCTCCGCCGCTCGATCCCCTCCTGACGCCAACCTGCTCTAGCCAACCCTAGTCCTGTCCGACCCCGCCCACGAGCTCAGAGTGCTCCATTGCTGCTCCTCGACCTCCTTTCGAGTCGAACTGCTGCCGAAATCACCGCCGGCGACGACGCTAGTAGCATCCACCCGCCGGAGAAGAAGCGGGCGCCGCTGTCCGGCTGTCCCCAGCCAAGCTACGGGTACGTGTGCGTTCGCCTCGGTGAGCTTGTTCCATCCCCGCTCTCGCCCGACCTCGCCGCCGCCCGCATCACCGTAGCTCCGTCAATCTCTGTTCCCTCTCTCTCTTCACTGTTTTAAATCGAGCGGACCCCACTCGTCAGTGGCTCAGCCGCGCGCGCACCGAAGCGGTAAGTGGAGGCGCACTTCCACTTTACGCTTTCGACGTGGCCGCCTGGCAGATTTTCTAATTTCTGTTTTATTTCCAGGTTGACCAGTACCTTTGACCATCAATAACTTTTTATCTATAAGTCCAAATCACCTGATTCTTTTTGCATTTGGTTTGTCTTGAACTCCTTTATTATCTGGTAAAGTTTGGTATTTTTCTCACACTCACAGAATTTCTGGTGGTCAAAACAGTGATATGTGACATTTTCAATTGCTATTTTAAAATATTTTCAGAAGGAAACTTTGGTGCTTTTGAAGACCAGGAGTTTTTGGGTAGCCCAACAGAGCAAGGCAAGCCAGGACATCCATTTTATGAAGCGTTTCAATAGCATTGCATATTCATATGAATTACTTTCATATATTTGCTATATAATAATTCAAAGTAAATTAATTCAAATGCCAAGTTGCTGCCATCTTAAGTTATTGTGATAACCACCATGCTTGCTAAATGAACTTAGTCGGTCGATCTTGAGTCACCTGTCCGGGCTTATTCGTGCAACCACATTTGCCAGTATGGGACGGCCTTGACTTGGTCTGGCTGCATGCTCTTTCACCGGTACCTCCATCTAGGGAGGGTTATACGTGCGTGTTACCCTGATCAGGTAGACGGCGATAACCCTATGAGCCCAGTTGAGTATTGTGCCGGCGTCCCCGTTTGGGACAGTTTAGTTTGGCCACGACGATGGCAGGTGTCACGAGGTGACACAGGGGCCACCCAGGGCTTAACTCCGGGGGAGGATGATTGTCGGTGGTACGATGGGAGGGTCACGGGTCAGGCGGGTTTCGTTGGGGTAACTCCGGTCCACCCGAATGGGAGCATGTACTAAGTACGAGGTCGGGTACTCCATGGTGTGGGTAAAGTGTGCAACCTCTGCAGAGTGTCAAATCTATTCGAATAGCCGTGTCCACGGTATTGGACAGCCCGTCCAGACCTCACTAGGTGGTCAACCGTAACAGTGATAATAATGATGGAACAACTCATCTTATGATAGGAAGTACTCGGTGACATATGAGTATTCCGAGGGTTGTGGGACAACCCGGAAGAGAGTTAGTTGATAACTGAAGATAGTAAGTGAGTCACTTAGGAATTTAACATGTTACTTGCCATGCTATTCGAAGTACTCACCTGGCGTATCATGCCAGATGCAGGAGAATCCGAGAACGGAGGTCCCGATGGCTCATGCTACGCTAACTAGGCTGTGTCCACGGCAGTGTCCCTGTGGTTGGAGTTCCGCTATGTTCCACTATGCCATAGAATTTCCCAGTAGTACCGAGGCCCTGCTATGTTTCATAAATAATGTAGATACTATCATAGCACTGGGTGTGCTTTTGGCCTCGCTTTCGATGTAAAATATGAGCTTGTACCCCAAGATTATCAAGAAAGACCAGTTCTGTTCTGTTCCAAGTTGTTGAGTGTTTCAAGAAGACATGATCTCTGGGTTGGAAACACGGGTAAACCGGTTCTCTGAGCCGGGGTGCCACAGCAAAGCCATGTGGAATCGGACGGCAATGGAAAGTTCTGTCAGCTCAAGGAGGTAAGACAGAGCCGACCGCCGCCTTCAAGGTCAGGTTCTGGCATTTCGCCATTAGCACACAATGTTCATTCTCCGTGATACAATCCACGGGGTAGCGAGGAGCTGCGATATCAGGCTGAACGAGCTCCGTGGAAGCCACACTGCTTCTCCGCTGAGATGGTGGGGTCGCTTCGGGGGCAGCGTCGAACGAAGGATCTTCGTGCCGCTGAGATGGTTGGTCGGTAGCTCGTTGACTCTCAAGTTCCTGTAGTTTCGCTAATCTTGCATTGATCTTCTGCATTTCGCTTGCTTCCTCTTTCTTCTTTCTCTCTCGGCTTCTATAACCACCGCTTTCGGGAAACCCATGCACCCACGGAACGGAGCCTGATGTGCCTCGTGTTCGTCCAGGGTGTTCAGGATTCCCGAGGGCTTCTGTCAGCTCGTCCTTCTCTTTGTCGGGAATGAACGTCCCTTCCTGTGCTGCCTTGATTGCTTTCTCAAGCTTCGTGATGGGTATTGCAAGTTGATCATTCGTCCAAACACACTTCCCTGATTCTGGGTCCAAAGTTCCCCCAACCCTGAAGAACCAAGTCCTTGCCCGATCTGGCCAGTGCAATGTCACTGGTTGGACCCCTTTAGCAAGCAGGTCATGCTCAGCTTTGTCCCACGTAGGCCAGGCTTTGCTGTAGCCACCTAACCCCGTAGGATGGTGATACTTCTTCTTTGCAGCATTTTGCTTGTTTGTCAGTGACCTTTGCTTAGCCTTCTCCGATTTCTTGTAGGCCACAAATGCGGGCCAGTGATCTCTTATCTTCTCATATTGACCGATGAATTCTGAAGTCTCGTCCGTTTCGACAAACTTTTTCTTCAAATCTTTATTCCAGTTCTTGAATAGTTCTGCCATCTTCTTAAGAGCAAACGCCTTGACCTTTCGCTGTATAACTGGGTTATTCGGATCCTCCTCTGGCGGTAGGCTAAAATTTGTCATTAGCGAGGTCCAAAGATCATCTTTCAGTCTATCTTGGACATAAGAAACTTCAGGGTCCTTCTTCTTATTCCATTCTTGGATGCTGATCAGGACGCTGTCCCTAACAATAACTCCGCACTGATGTATAAATTTGGTCTTGGTCCGCTTGGGAGCAATCGGTTGGCCATCTCAAGCGACTTCTTCGATCGTGAATCTTTCATCTTGGCCCAACTTTTTCTTCAGGCCTCGTCTCCTTACCGAAGTTTGGCTCGATCTGGAGGGCTAAAAGAAGAAAGAAGCATCAATATATGTACATACAAAACAATTAATGCATCTAGTCAGCAAAGGATTAATTAATATATATATATACCTTGGAATGGTATCTGGATATGTGGCTCCGGGATCGCTTTCTCACAGGGAGTCAAGGAAGGATCTCTGGGCGAGACTGTTACTTGTTACTACTACTACTTTGCACTATGCTATTCTGAACTCTTCTAATGCTGCAAGATCGTTGAAGATGCTTGAAGTTGCTGAAGATGCTAGTCTTCGATAGGACTAGGCCTTCTCTCTATTCTGGCATTTCTGCAGCCCAGTCCACATATACAGCCTTCCTTTGATAATGTTGCATATGTAGTGTAGATCCTTGCTTGCTGAGTACTTCGGAGTACTCACGGTTGCTTTGCTTTCTTTTTCTCCCCATACCAGTTTGTCGTGACCAGATGACGGAGCCCCTGAGACAGCTGCACCTTCGGCGACTACTACTACCACCTCGAGAGTGGTTACTTCTACGAGCTGGCCGACGACCAGGAGTAGGATCGGAGGGTCCTAGGATGGAGGCCTACGCCTTTCGATCGTAGCTTTTTATTTTGCCCCGCCTTTCTAAAGGCCTTTCTGTTTCTCTTTTATATCTGTACACAGATATCTGATGCTTCTGCTGACGCTTGTATGCCATCGAGCTATGTATTCGAGCCCTCGAGGCCCAGGCTTGTAATATAAAGCTTGTATGACTTTATTTATGTTTTAGAGTTGTGTTGTGATATCTTCAAGTGAGTCCTTAGGCTTGATCGTGTGCATTTGCGTGTATGATTAGTGCACGATTAAGTCGGGGGCGACACAGGTTGGTATCAGAGCCGACTGCCTCTAGGAATCCCCCTTTCCAACTCCTTGGCCAAAGTTGAGTCTAGAAACCAAAAACTGTTTTACTAACATGGCTGTGTGGCTTACGGGCCCACTTCACCAATTGGATGGTATTAAGATCTTTTACTCCTCGACCTTTACTCTGGGACTCTGATCTCTCTTCTATTTGGGTTTAAATTATTTTTTTACTAACTCCAGCATTAGGATCTCATAACCACTTCGTCCCAGAGAGCCCATTCACTACAGATGATCGTCTGCTTCATCAGAAGATTCTGAAGATACTCCCCGAAGTTTTCTGAGACCATTGTGCCCTTAGTCATTGCAAATCCTTACCACCGATAATCACTGTGAATATCTACACTTCATTGCCGATTGTATCTTCATTCCCAGTTACTCCTCTATGTACAAGATTCCCGAAATACTCCTCATTAATCCGGAAATCCTTTGGGCCTACTGCTGCGCAGCTCCTTTCGCATTGTAGTTAATTGCTCCCATTACTGGGGATCCGTTCATCCCCAGTTGTTCTTGAGTTCCTGAAATATTTCATAATGCTATCCGATCTTCCGAGAATCTCCTGCAGCCTACTGCTTTTGAGATTCTTCTTACCTACTTTCATTATGGTTAATTCCATACGTTTAGTAATCTTCGTTGACATTCCTCGTCATTTGCCAATTTGAGTCTCTTGAATCAATCTGCTGCGAATGCTTTCTATCATCCGCCGACTCCTAGAATTCGTCCTTCTGGCTCAATCACCATTCCGGACATGAGCTGGTTCTCGACCAATCAAGTATTGATTGATTGTCCTACTATGCATTCACAAATCACTCATTCCTCTACCCAGGTGAACTAATTGCCACTCCTGGCTTTGGAGATCGTGAACCCTCTGAATCTTATACTTGGGTTGTTCAAGTGCTTCCTTAATTCGATGTACTTGCCCCCGTCCTTCTCGGAGGACTCTCGGGTGGGACCAGTTGTTAAAACCTTACCCCGTTAGTTCTCATAGATCACTTGATACCTTTTGTGGACAATTATCCGACCGATTCTTTTCTCTTCTAAGAACCTTATCGGGTCCTTTCCCGTTGCCATTGCCTTTGACACTGAAGCATTCTCTACTTCTTGCCGACTCTATATCCTCCCAGCTTGCATGGCACGGAAAGGCAGTGCATTCCTTCTCCATATGGACTTGGGACTGACTACTGACCAGGACATGTCCCGTAACCATGGATGGAGATCTCTGCAAGACGGAACGCTAAAGTTGTCTATCTAGATCTATTCAACCTACTCGCCTTTTGATCAGAGTTCTGCCTCTGATCATTCATTCTGAAAGTCATGATTTCTTTGTATTTACACTTCAAATTATTCAATTGTTTCTACAATCTGATAGCTTTGCATTCTTCTCCTTCTGGTTGAGTACCATTACTCACATCAGAACACTTGTGGACCGCCAAATCTCTGTTGGATTATATGTGACAGTGACCATCGTATTCAATAACCTTGTGAGTTCTTCCCTAATACAAATACCTTCGGTAAATTGTATCATCTGCTTTGACTTCGATACCCTACTTTTGAACTCGCATCCCATGCTTTGGTTGCTGGTTGTATGGATTCATAAAATGTCCCGATGGGTTGAACCTGTGCTTCTGCCATCAGCAAGAACCCAGAAAATTCTACGAGTCATACTCTTCTGGTGCTTCACCGGATAAATTTTCAGCACTACAATTTCTTCGAAAACGAGAAGTGAATGAAAGGTTATGCATTGAAGAAGTGGGAGTCGACTTTGAACCTCTGTGTTCATGCCCATGGATTCGATGTAGAACTTATCATGGAAGCTGCTCGCAAAAATAATTCCCCCTTGGTATAAGTTCATCTTGTATCTGTGAATTGATCCTTTGCAATCATGGTTCCGGCCATATTAATGTTCTTTGATTCCTTTCCCGGACAAGTTAAGATACTTGTCTTCTGCAAATCATTTCACCTGTCCAACCTCTAACTTGAATTACCTTCGAGTATTACCCCCTGGTATCTCGAGAATATCACATGAACTACTTAACTTCTTATGTGTTCTTCATCAACCATTATTGATCACCAATCCCAATTTTCCCCGGGTTCTAAGTTATTTTGTCACTCGAAGACACCGGTAAGTGAATCGATTCCGCACTCCGATTTGATAACTCTAAGTAATTTTCATTGCTTACGGGTTTAACAATCCTTCAAGTCATTCCTAGCCCGAGCGGCTATATCTTTATCGTGCCAACTTTTAACTGTGCTACCTGGCCCTTCTTCCCGGAGCACAATTTACGACGATGAGTTAAGCTTACGTCGATCTTCCTCATCCTGTCATATCACCTCAAACAACAAGCTTGACTTCGAGCTTGTGTCAAATCCGTGGTTCTCGTAGCCTTTCACTTCATCCTTCCTTTTGCTTGATGTCATCGCTGACCGATTACATCTTCTTGAAATCTCTCGACTAATGTATCGTGATCATCATCAACATTCTGAACTTTTTCAGGATATCGATCGAATTCATGTTGAGAATTACCATCCCTGCCTCTCGATGATTGGAGATATCATCGATGACATCTTGACTTTATGCCAACACAGACCTGGTTGTGCTTGGTTATTCCCTACGCTCTGAGAGAACCTTGGAATTGTTTCTCGGTATCTCTTGAGATCTTCGAACCTAATCTTTACTTGACACCATATCATTGCTGCCTTGAAGCATGACTGTGTTATTCCGAATATCAATAAGAACATTGGAGGCACATTGTCAAATGTTTCTTGCTCTATTATCCAAACACCGTTGAATGGGTAATATCATGAATTTTTCCTCACCCCTCTATCTACATACTTTTGAACTGTTGTCCTATTAGGTATATCATGCTTCACTTTTACTTGGGAAGGATATACTACCAATCCTGGTGAGAAAACACATTTTCCTTTCCATTGTTCTGTTTAATCTGATAATCACATTTTCCTTTCCATTGTTTTGTTTAACCTTTCTTACGATCTGGATGGTATAAGCAGAAATAATTCCCCTGCTTAGGTAAACACCTCAAGGTACAATTCGGTCAGTAATACCCTGTTACTAGTGTTGATGACCTTCCGGTAACCACCGATGGATGAGAACTTTGCCTAGTGGTCCGCCTCGTTCAACGAGCAGGAAAATGGTTCTCTTTGTCCCTCGCCCTTGGTACCGATGCTGCCACCGACATAACTGACAGGCTATTCTCTGACATACAAAATTTTCGTGATCGGTAAGTTGCCACCGTTCTCCCTACTTTTGATCGACACCCCTCCACAGTTCAACAGGATCGAAACCTGACTCTATTGTACACCCTGCTGCCTAAGATATCCCTCGAGCTTGACTTTGGAGGTAATCCATGGGCCACCTGCATAATGATCTATTCTGGTATCAGACGCAATAGCTATTTCCGATACTCTGAACCCTCTTCTCTCCCTCTGTTCAGGTATCGATCGGAAGTCCATTCGCTTGAAACTTCTCATTGTACTTTCATACTTGCTCTCGATGTTCTCTTAAGTTTCAACACGAGAGCTACTTCTACCACATTCCCTGAATTGTTCACCAGATAATTAACCCTATAAGGGTCAGTTCTCCCGAAGTCACTGCTTATTTCCCCACTTAAATCTCGGGACGAGATTTCTTGTAGTGGAGGAGATTTGTAACTTCCCCAGGTTACCTCACCCTAGTTAAGCTACTTAACTTGCCATGTCATCATGATCAATCTAAATAAATTGTAACTAGGAAATAATCCAACTCAATTCAAATTTAAAATGCAAGTCAAATAAATATTTCTTCAAACAACAAAACTAAAATGTTAATAATGTTGCAAATATTTCAGAAGCAAATATAAAAATATAACCAATAATAAATAAGTTGGTTAAGTGACTCTAACAACTTCGAACAGTACCAAACAGCAATGATTTAATCCATTTCATTTAAATCAAAAATCAAATGAAATCATTTTGGCTCCAAACTATTTTCTGGTAGAGGTAAATATTGCACTATAATTATTTAGCTAAATCACATATTTCACAAAACTAAATGGTGGTTAAAACAATTTGCAAAACATAAAGTAAAATAATAAATAGAAGAAAAAGAAAAAGGCTTACCAGACACTGTGCACTTGGACGCTACGTGCACAGTGCACAGCCCAGCCCACCGGGAGCTCATCCCCATCCTCCCGCGCGCTGTCGCTCGCCCTCGCCGACACGACGACGATCGTCGCGCTGTCGTCCATCGGGCGATTCCCCTGCGAGGTTAAGACTGTCCCCGACGCCTAGGATTTGCCCTCATCCACTTCCCCCTGGCCACTTCCCACCTCCCATTCCAGATCTGCCGCGAACCGCACCTTTGAACTCGGTCCTGGTAGCGCCGCCGTGGAACCGCGGCCACCGAGACCCGAGCGCCACTCCGTCATGCTCAGCATCACCGTCGTCCTCGGCTATGTCGCCTGCCACGACTAGTTGGAGCTCAGAGCCGCCACCGCGTCCTCCCCGAGCTCATCTTCGTCCTACGGCCGCCGTCGATCTCCGCTTCGATTCGTCGCCGTCGAGCCTCCCCGAGCACACTACCACCTCCCTACATCTCCACTGTGAGCCCCCGGTCCTCTGAGACCTCTCTTTCTCTCCTTCGCCACTCCTAGCTAGCTCGCCTCGTTGCCTTGCTCCGGCCGTCGCCATGGCCGTGGATCCCGCGCCCCCAAGCCCCTGTTGCACCCTCTGACCACCGAGGCAAGCTCTTGGAGCTCCCTACGCGCCGCCTAGCCTTTTAGTTAGGTCGCTGGAGCCCTGCCTCGATGATCCTGAGCACCCCCGTGTTCCAGCGCCGCCTATTGCTGTCGCCGTCGTTAGCTCCGACCGCCTCAGCGCACGTGGGTGGCAGCGTTGAACGTGGCGCGCTTCGCCCGTCCGAATGCGACCCCTCGCGCCCGTTTGCCCCACAATGGGCAAAATCCGGAGCTCGCCGGAGACGCGCCGCCGCAAACGGCCTCGCCGGAGTTCTCTCCGGTGACGCGCTGACCTGGCGTGGCCTGGGCCCCAACCAGTGTCACTGCCAGTGGGCCCCGCCGCACGTTTGACCGCGTTGACTCGGGTCAACGCGGACGCACTGTTCATAGAGGCACTGACTAGTGGGCTCGATTACTGTAGCATTAGGTTTAGCAGAAGTTAATTGACCCCGTTAACTTAATCACTCGCTGACACCAGGGGCCCACCCATCAAATTAACCCTGGCTTAAATTAACCTCTGTTTAAATACTAAGTCAATGACAAGTGGGGCCCCTGCACTGTTCATTTGGATAAGATGAGCCCAGTCAACGCTGACCCAGCTCCTTGGGCCCACATGTCAGCCTCTGGTTGCAAACTGGGTACACTTCTCTGTGTACCCGTAGCATTTTCTATTAAATGATTTTTGAATTAATATTAAATCCAAAAAATCCAGAATATTGATTAAACTTTAGAAAATCGTAGAAAATAAACCGTAGCTCGAATCGAAAAGCTTTCTACATAAAAGTTGCTCAGAACGACGAGACGAATCTGATCGTGTCGTCTGTTTCGATGCCGGAACCCCCTATGTAGGAGAACCCATAACTTTTAGTATGGTTCCGGTAGATGAATAGTGCATATAGACTGGTTAATAAAGTCAACTTAATTCCTTAAACAACTATTATGCCTTAGACATGCTTTAGGCAACCCTGCACCGTGCGTTAGCGTAGCCTGCTCCGTGTTGCTTTGTCCGCCTTGTATTTATACTGTTTCCTCCCCCTCTTCCCGATAGAGCCCGGTACCGACGCAGCTCCGGTGACTGGCTACAGTACGGATGACCTTGCCTTTGCCGCCGAGCAACCAGACAAGCCCCCCCCCATTTGATCATCCCGATATCGCCCATTCTATTTTCTCATGCTTGCATTAGATTTTGCTAATGTGTTACTATTATCCTATTTCTGCTGCATAGCCTGTTTATTGTAACCTGCTGTTGATACCTTCCTGATTATCCTAAACTGTTTAGAATAGACTGGGTAGAAACCCGTCAGTGACCCCCACTTATCCTGACTGCCCCGCTGGAGTATCAGAAGACCTGTTCAACGGGATCGAAGATCAGACCCCGGCACCGCACCTCACTTCCCCTTCGTTGCTCGACACTACTGGGTTACCATCGAGTGCCGAGGGTGATACCTCGTCAGCACTTCTGATGATAACCTTGTAGGTTAGCTAATCGGTCGTGGTAAGCGAGGGTGATTCCTCGTACACCACTCCCGATAATGACGAAGTCGTGCAACACCTCAAGCGTGGACCTCGAGGGTGATTCCTCCTACGTCCACCTTGATTTTACATCAGGTGGGAGTCCCACGAGGGTGATGCCTCGGATTCCCCTTGATATGGTAACCTCACGGATGCCTTACATTACTGTTGATACTGATATTTGGAAAGGCGGGTCGACCCTGAGGGGTACCCGCGAATGATGGATAGTTACCCGTGAGTTATTTTACGAGGCGCAGCCGGGCATTCTTAGCCCTTGCAGCAAGTCCTCGAGACGGGGCGACGGGGTCACATCAATCATGAGTCTCTGCTCGTTTCCGCAAGCCCCTAGTCCCCTAACGATTTGGATATTTGATCCGAGCAGGCCTACGGCCTGATAGCACTAACCATCACGTGGGAATGGTTATGGGCACTCTGCATCGTAGCATCAGCCGAAAGCTCTGTCAGACGTCCAGTTCAGCACTGTGGCCGGGTTGGGCCGGCACCATCCGGTAGTGGTGGAGCCTGGTTCGCCCTGCACGCAACGACCCGGAGGGCGAGGGGCGATGGCCCAAGACCCCCTTGCGATTAGGAGGTAGACCGGCGGGGACCTCTTTGCTGAGCTGTAGGTAGGGCTGCGGTGTGTCGTTTGGCCGAGGCCGGGCATGACCCAGGAAAGTGTGTCCGGCCGGAGTTAAGCGAGCGTGGTGGGTAAGTTGGTGCACCCCTGCAGGGAAGAACACATCTATCGATAGCCGATCCTACGGTAAAGGACACTCGGAGTTGTATCCCGATCGGTACAACTAGAACTTGGAATGGTATCTGGATATGTGGCTCCGGGATCGCTTTCTCGCAGGGAGTCAAGGAAGAATCTCTGGGTGATACTGTTACTTGTTACTACTACTACTTTGCACTATGCTATTCTGAACTCTTCTAATGCTGCAAGATCGTTGAAGATGTTTGAAGTTGCTGAAGATGCTAGTCTTCGATAGGACTAGGCCTTCTCTCTATTCTGGCATTTCTGCAGCCCAGTCCATATATACAGCCGTCCTTTGATAATGTTGCATATGTAGTGTAGATCCTTGCTTGCTGAGTACTTCGGAGTACTCACGGTTGCTTTGCTTTCTTTTTCTCCCCATACTAGTTTGTTGTGACCAGATGACGGAGCCCCTGAGACAGCTGCACCTCCGGCGACTACTACTACCACCTCGAGAGTGGTTACTTCTACGAGCTGGCCGACGACCAGGAGTAGGATCGGAGGGTCCTAGGCAGGAGGCCTACGCCTTTCGATTGTAGCTTTTTATTTTGCCCCGCCTTTCTAAAGGCCTTTCTGTTTCTCTTTTATATCTGTACACAGATATCTGATGCTTCCGCTGACGCTTGTATGCCATCGAGCTATGTATTCGAGCCCTCGAGGCCCAGGCTTGTAATATAAAGCTTGTATGACTTTATTTATGTTTTAGAGTTGTGTTGTGATATCTTCAAGTGAGTCCTTAGGCTTGATCGTGTGCATTTGCATGTATGATGAGTGCACGATTAAGCCGGGGGCGTCACATCGTCTTTCTTACGGTCCTCTTTGTGCCATCACATCAACTTGGCATGCTCTTTGTTTGTGAACAGATGTTTCAACCGTGGTATTATAGGAGCATACCACATCACCTTGGCAGGAACCCTCTTCCTGGGGCGCTCTCCCTCAACATCACCAGGGTCATCTCGTCTGATCTTATACCGCAACGCACCGCATACCGGGCATGCGTTCAAATCCTCGTACTGACCGCGTAGAGGATGCAATCATTAGGACATGCATATATCTTCTGCACCTCCAATCCTAGAGGGCATAGAACCTTCTTTACTTCGTACGTACTGTTGATCAATTAGTTATCCTTTGGAAGCTTATTCTTCATTATTTTCAGTAGCTTTCTAAATCCGTTGTCAGATACACCATGGTCTGCCTTCCATTGCAGCAATTCCAGTGTGGTACCGAGCTTTGTGTTGTCATCTTCACAATTTGAGTACAACCCTTTTTTGTGATCCTCTAACATGCGAACGAACTTCAACTTCTCCCTTTCGTCTGGTGCCTCCTAATCTTCAGCTTCCCCCGTTGCAGTATCACCGTATTCAGGGGGATAGTTGTCATCATCCTCTTCTTCTTCGTTGTCTTCCATCATAACCCCTCTTTCTCCGTGCTTGGTCCAAACATTATAGTGTGGCATGAAACCCTTCTCAAGCATGTGGACGTGAAAGGTTTTCGAGGAAGAGTGATCCTTCGTATTCCCGCAGACAGTACATGGACAATACATAAAACCATTCTACTTGTTTTCTTCAGCCACTTTGAGAAATTTATGCAGGCCCTCAATATACTCGGAGGTGCGTCGGTCACCGTACATCCATTGCCGGTTCATCTGTGTGCATTATATAATTAAGTGTATCAAAAACAATTACAGAACATCATGAATAGAGAAGTGACCAAATCAATACAAGTTCATCATCACATTAAAACCAAAATACAGTAGTGATCAAATGTTATTACTGAAAAAATAAATACATAAAGTTCATACATAGTTCTCATAGAACAACATATAGCTCTCTAGAACATCTAATTAAAACATACATTGAAACTAACATACAACTATGTAAAACATTTAAATGCAACAATAAATGGGATCATAATCGCAACTAAGATAACAATTGATCCAACAGCATAATGATACCAAGCCTCAGTATCAATGGCATATTTTCTAATCTTTCTAATCTTCAAGCGCATTGCATCCATCTTGATCTTGTGATCATCGACGACATCGGCAACATGCAACTCCAATTTCATCTTCTCCTCCTCAATTCTTTTCAATTTTTTCTTCAAGTAATTGTTTTCTTTTTCAACTAAATTTAACCTCTCGACAAGAGGGTCGGTTGGAATTTCTGGTTCGCATACCTCCTAGATAAAAATATCTATGTCACGTTCATCGGTATAATTGTCATAAACACTAAATGAAACAAATAGTTATAAAAGATAATATACCACATCCGAATCATAGACAGGACGAGGGCCGACGGGGGCGGATACCAAAATCATGGCACTATATAATAAAAAATAATAATAAAAGTAAGAAAATTATACAAGTATCTATCTAAATCATAAAAGTAAGAAATTTTTTATTTTAGAAAGAAGATAAGAATAAGAGGCTCACCACGATGATGCCGGCGACGAGATCGGCGCGGGCGATCGACGGTGATGAGGACAGGGACGGGACGGGACGGACCGCCAAACCTAGACAAATCTTGAGGAAAATTGAGCTCGGAGGTCGAGCTTGGAGAGGAGAAAGCTTAAGTGTGGCTCGGGCATTTCATTGAACACCTCATGTGCATAGGAGGTGAGAGCAGAGCAGCACACACCTCCCACACGCCGGCAGGCCAAAAAACAGAGGAGTGAGCGGGCAGGGGTGAGCATATATATAAGCATCTCTTTAGTCCCTGTTGGTGGCTAGAACCGGGATAGGAGCCTGTTCTTTAGTCCCGGTTCGAGCCACCAACCGGGAAAAGGGGCTGCGCCAAGAGCAAGGACCTTTGGTCCCGTTCGTGTCTGGAACCGGGACCAAAGGGGTCAGACGAACCGGGACCTATGGCCCCCGAGGCCCGGCCGGCGCCCTGGCCTCACGAACCGGGACTGATGCACCCATTGGTCTCGGTTCGTAAGAGAACCGGGATTAATTCTCTTATCTGGCCTGGACTAAAGCCCTGTTTTCTACTAGTGGAAGCTATTCAAGGGTTAACCGTGCCGCACAACAATATCCGCTGAATAGAGGGGTGGTATCCCTCGCAGACCCGTAATTGTAGCTGCAAGTGAGCGATGCTTTTTCTTGGCGCTGATCCGCCCCACGGTACTTTATTTTCAGTTCAACTTCAAACATAACACGGTCCACAGCCACGATTGCGCGAGACGGGCCAGTCAAGCGCAAATTAGGATCCTGGAAGCATCATAGTCATCATTAACATTACTATTACTAATTGGATCAGGAAAATTAAGGAGAATGAAGAGAAAGCTTAGTAGTATTTATAGTAGACAATACCTCTTTAGTGACTAGTTGGTAGTTATGCCTCGAGCGGTAGAAGAGAATGTTGCTGTTGCGGTTGCGGTCGACGGCGTCCCTGGCAGCGACCACGCCATACATGTAGAGCGGCCAGCTCAAGTTGACGTTGAGGTCAACAATTTCCAAGGAGTATATCTGCAAGGCGTGACGCGGTAGCAGAGTAGTTGGAAATACCAGGCGTGGAGGGCGTGAATAGCATAGGACTCAACGTGGCTGCCAAAATCAAATCAAATAATAAACATACCAAATTAATTAATTATAAAGCCAAGTGTGTAATATCTGAGAATCTGTCTAATTAACTTGAATGAATTACTAGCAAAGCAAGGCAGGTGGTAAAGTTTATGCACATAGGATAGAAGGAGAAGAAAAGCAGTCTTACTTATGTCATAGAAGGAACCACAGCCTCCCATGCTGCTGCCCCACGTGGACTCCCTGCCGGCACGGTGCTCATGGTAGGAAGAGGCAACGGCAGACGATCCAGACCTGGCCATATATTGGGAGATGCTCAGGGATGCGCGGGACATGAGGTACAGCATCTTGATCTTCTCCGGGGAGACGCCGGTGGTAGCGGCACTGTCAGCGCCGAGCTCCCTCAGAATCGACGCCAGAGACTCGATCCGGCGGCGCATGTCATCCGACTCGCTTACGAGGAGGCCGAGGGCCTCATCGCGGTTGCCGACGAGGTAGGGCAAACTCACCTTGTGCAAGGTAGTTGTGGTGGGGTCGAGCAGCTGCGGCGGCGCGTGGATCGTTGATGTCGAGTTGGAGCTCACGTAGGCCTTCTTTCCGGCGAAGGTGGATAGGCCCCGGGACGTGACCTCCTTCCTCAGGAACTCCGTCTCCCTCCTCAGGAGCTCGCGGTGGCAACAAAGAGCGTCGAGCAGGTGCGCGCGTGCTGTTCTCCGCCATCGCGGGGGTCTCGTGCGTGGCGGCGGCGGCGAGAAAGATGAGCGGACGCGTGTAGCCTCCCTCCTTAACTTATTGGGGTCGGAGAAGGTAAGTCATCAGCCCAATACAGTTAGACAAAATCCATGACCGTCCCAGATTCCTCGTCCATCTCCTTCCTAGATTCGCCCTAAAAAAAAAAATCTCCTTCCCAGATTCCCCCTCAAAGAAAAAAAATCTCCTTCCCAGATTTTGCTTTATCAACGCACACATTTGTTTGAAAAAGTGCTGTTTTTTTAAGGGATAAAGCCAACTTTACTGATAAAAAACCACAACTAGTGGGATACAATTTGTGTCATGTGGTTGGTCAAACCAAATATGACGACCAGGAGCTAAAGTAAGAGAAAATCTAGCTAAGCTATGCGCGTCAACATTGACCGGACAACCCTCAAAAGTAAAGATACAATTAAAAGAAGTTGCTCTGGTTTTGATCTTGCTTATGAGTGCTTCAATTCTGCCGTGGCTGCCCGAAATTTTCCCTAGTTCCTCATCGATAAGGGCCCATGAACACCTCGATGTCGTAGATTCCAGCAGGGAGGTTTTTTTTAGACAAATTCCAGTAAGGAGTGCCTCCAAAAGTCTGGTGCGCTGCCGGTTTGGTTGGTTCGTTAGACGTGTATTAGGACTCTCAAGGCACCGTTGGTAGGCTGGCCCAGTAGGATGTGGCTCGTCCTACCGACGTCACCCAAATTTCTTTTTTTCTCCTTTCACTTTTATTTATATTTAAAATTAAATGCATATATTTCCAAAACTTAAATTTATTTAGGAAACTTGAAAACATGGTTTGAAAAAATGTTCACATAGCATAAAAAAATATGTTAGCGTATGTTTTAAAAGATGTTGATAACTTCAAAAGCAAAATGTTCTTGGCAATAAAAAAAGTTCCCACTTTCACGAAAATCTATGCAATGTTTTTTTAAATGTTTATACAATGTAGAAAAGGGTTTCGTGCCATTAAAAAATGGACATGACATTTGATGGAAATATTTTCACATTTCAAAACAAATGTGACATTACATTTTTTGTAGGCCACTTATTTGGGATAGAGGAAGTACAAATGTAAAATATTGTCCACGTAATTTAAAACATTATTCATTCCATTAAAAATGTCTTTTCATATTTTAATAACATATTCGGTGTTCCCAAATATTATCTCTGAAATTTAAAAAAATAGTTATGCAATTTAAGAAAACGCCCGCATAGTTAAAAAAATTAGTGCCATTTAAAAAAATGTACACAACGTTTATATGGAAAACATATTACCGTGTATTCACAACATATATTTATAAAAGGTACATCGTGTATTTCAAATATGTCCAACATGTATCAAAAAATTGTTTCACGTGTGTTCTAAAAATATACATTGTGTACTGTGAAAATTAGATATGTGTTGAGAAAAACAAAACGGATAAAAACGAACAAAGAAACAAAAGAAAAGCAAAAAATCGAGGGAAAACAAGAAAGAACAACGAAAACCATGGTATAATGAAAAAAAGAAAGGAAAAACACAATAAGAAAACAAATAAAACCAAGTAAAACAATCGGAAAAAGAAAAACCAAGGAAAACCGGCCAAAAGGCAAAAAACACAAAAAAAAATTTTGAAGAACACCGAAGCAGAGAGGGAACCTGCGTGTGATACCAGCGGCAATAAAGCAACCACGCTAACGGGTCGTCCTGCCAGGCGTCACCTATATGCGATTCCTGTTAGGAATCAGTACGGGCGACGTAGGGCTCCTATACCATGCCCGTTGCATCCGTTCGACAAGCACAGGGGGGTCCTGTAGGGGAACGCGACAGAAAACAAAAATTTTCCGCACTACGAACCGCCCAGGACCACTATGGAGACTGCATATAAGATTTGATCTTTTCGTTACCGACTCGTAGAGCAGCGGAAGTAGAGTCGATGACGATCGGTGGTGCAGATTCCCGCAGTTAGGATTTACAACCTCCCAACCGCGAGGATGTATTCCCTCGTCTGCCTCTCGGACAGCCCTCCGGGAGGCGGTCAGACAGACCCTCGGACGGTGTCGCGGACAGCCCTTCGGGAGGACCTTCGAAACTCGGATGGTCACTCGGACAGCCCTTTGGGAGGCACTCAAAAACTAAGACTAAAACTACGATCTCTCTACAGAGTTGCATGCATACGGTGTCATCTATCCGGCAGGGCTTCGCCATCCAGAACTAGTTCTCACCGTAACCCAAATAGCCTTTCGGCTCTACGAAACTATTTCACTGGAGGGAGAGAGAAGGGCAGATCATGCATGGCTTGTGTATGTTGAGAAAGAGTGAGTTTGGGCATCCCCCTCCAGCTCTATTTATAGGAGAAGGAGGGGTGGAGGGGCTGAAATTTCAGCCACACACATCCTTGCCATCTCCAAGATATTTTGGAGCAAAAGCAAAAAAGGTGGCTTTCCAAAAAGTAACCATAAAGCTGATTTCACTATTCACGACGACATTTTTCAGCGTCCTTTCGAACCGAAAATATTTATGTGGACCTAGAACATTTCCAGTACGCACTAAAATAATTTTTGACACGTTCCGAAACAATTCCAGACTAGTGATTTTCATCTGCGAAAAGCAGACAAAGCTGTTCCGGCAGCTCCGGAACATTTCCGGTTTTTGTTCCGGAAAAATCCCAGAAGTTTCCAAAACAATTCTGGCACCCTCCAAGAATTTCCAGACGTGTGCCGAAACCATTTTGACTTAATGGTATACTCCGAAACAACTTTTCGGTTTAGTGATTTTCATCTGCGAAAAGCAACCAAACCGGTTTCGGCTGCTGCGGAACATTTTCGGTTTTTATCCCGGAAAATTCCCAGAAGTTTCCAGAATAATTCTGGCACCCTCCAAGAATTATCAGGCGTGTCCCGAAACCAATTTTACTTAATGGTATACCCTGAAACAACTTTTCGGTTTCACCGAAACTATTCCGGTGTTCTCTCTCCGGAACTTTTCCGTTGACTCCGAAACTTTTTTGGTGAATTTCTCTCAGACTCCCTGTCTAGTATTCAGCAGATACATGACCCTTAAGCGTGTGACCCTATAGGTTCGGTGAAGTATAGACATGACCGGAACTCTTTCCGATCAATGATCAACATCGGAGCCGTGGACACCCATATTGACCCCTATACCCACACGAATAAATATTTGAGTGAACCTCCAGTTGCTGTGTGCTATTCCTGTTGCTTCATGATATATTACAAACACCCGAGGAGAGATTTACTTGCATCCCCGTGGATCAACAACTAGTCCACTATGCTAGTTACCTCGTTACCGGTTTTGTTCTCTTTTCTCGTTTCCGTGTTCTGGCATCCCTGTGATCAAATCACAATGTATCTGGCCAAACGATGATGGACACCATAACACCGAGAGGGCCCAGAGATATCTCTCCATCGACGGAGGAGAAAATCCCAATCTTGAGCTATCAAGCCCCTTGTCATACTTTCCCATGAACCCGTAAGCCGCCGTAATAGCCACCCAGTTACGGATGACGTTTAACAAACCCCAAAGTTCACGAATCAAGCATGAAGGAACTCGATACTCTCATGGTCTAAGGAATTATGCAAACATTAACTTCTCTGTGTTATTAACCATTAACTTATGATGAATGTATCTCATAGCATAACATTAACTTCTCTGTGTTATTAAGCATGAAGTGTTCTCCTAACATTGTACCCTCAAAGTTGCCGGCATAGTCATGCCCATGATCAAGAAAACAGACCATCATGCAACACTTGAGCTAGTCTTAGAGGCCAAACTAGGAATACATTTTACTGTTTATTATTCAAGACGTGCATATGAGTCTTTCTCCAAGCCTCGTGGTTATTGCAGACTCGAGAACCATAGCAGTTATAGCATGGAACTTAAACATAATTATGAACATGGAGATAATTTATAGCATTTATTGTTGCCTCTAGGGCATATCTCCTACAGACTCCCACTTGCACTAGAGTCAATATCTAGTCAATGCTAAAGCACTTTACACCTATGGCATACCGGTGTAAAATATTCTTCGCTTGTGGTATAGCCTGATGTCGAACGGATCTGTTAACTTCAGCTCCATGTGTATTTTGCATATCCTCGCATTTTCACGCTTTCAAAAAATTCATATTTTGTGTGGACTTGGCTTTGTATATATGTGAATCATTGGTCGAAACCTGATTCCTTAGACTGAGCTATGGAGCAACTATCTGCAATAGTGTCCCATTGACCAAAGCCATCTCGGAACCATACTAAGTTCATGAATGAACTATATGACTCAACATCTTCTTTGTTGCTTCCAAAGCTTCAACATACTTAGCCTTAGTTATAGAATTCGCCATAGTAACCTGTTTGGAACATTTCCAACTACCGCACCACCATATCGTGTATTACACAAAACCCTCAACTTAAATCGAAAATCGCATGGAGCATTGATGAAGACTGTATCGATGTAACCTTTTACAACGAACTCTTCGTAATCTACCCTTGCGAGAAAACATGTCATCAGTGCTACTCTAGTACTTAATGACATCTTTCACTGTTGTCCTATGATTAGTGCTTTGATCACTATGGTATCTGTGCTCGCAACTCCCTGGGAGCACTGGACATATCTGGTTGTTTTACATACCATGGAATACATGATTAATCCAAACACAAAAGTGTGTGGAATCTCCATCATGTATTTTGCTCATCAGTGTTTTGGGACACTGAGTCTTGCAAAAAACTCTTTCCATGTGACTTCGGCAAGAATCATTCCTTGGCGGTTTTAATGCTAAAAAGTTTTAGCATCTTGTCAATATGTATCTTTGGCTTAGCCCTATTAGGCAATTTTATTTCGTAGATAATTATGCCTAATATCGAGGCTACCTAGCCTAAGCACTTCATTGAAAAACCTATTTTCAATGAAGTCTTAATTTGTGTCAAGAAATTTATAATATTTCCAATCAACAATGTGTCAAGTACACTAGGTTTTTCAGAAATATTACTATGCTCCCACTTACTTTCTTGTAACTACAAGCATCTTCGTTATCCATTGATGAAATCAAACTCTTTTGACTATTTCATCAAAATTGAAGATTCCAACTCCATTTTTGCTCTCTTCCCTCCACTGCTGGAACTCTGAAGTTTGCACACTCACTAGCATCCTCTCGATTGACAAAAGCACTTTGGACTGTATCACATACAAGTCCTAGTTTGTATTCCATTTTATGGAAATCCTTTTGTTGGGGATATAACTATTGAGTATAAACCGCCCAGGAGGGGTCGGGTTATGCTCATAGTGATTTACCTGTATTGAAGCCCATGAAGACATAGAAGATGGCGATTTACGAAGGAGACTTAATAAGAAGGCCCAAAGCCCAAAGGCGAGTTAGGGCCCATAGATGTAAACCGCCATAAGTATATGACTTGTATTGTAAGATAGGAAAGAGTGGATACCGAGCCGGACACGTTTATGAGCCGGCCGGGATTCTGTGAACTGCCGGGCGTCAACCTGTGTATATAAAGGGACGACCCGGCGGCGGTTTAGGGACGAGAGATAACAGATCGAGAGCCAGGTTAAGCGTATTCGCTCCCTGGTCATCGAAACCCTAGCAATACCACCTCAAACTGGATTAGGCTTTCACCTTCATCGCAAGGGGCCGAACCAGTATAAACTCCCCGTGTCCTTTATCCTGATTAACCCCTTTAAGCTAACCTCATTGCGATGGCTCCACAACTAAGTCCTCACACTAGGACATCTGCCGTGATGATTCCACGACAGTTGGCGCCCACCGTGGGGCCAGCGCACGGTGGTTTCGAGTTCTTGAAGGGCAACTTCGAAGGGATCAAGGGATACGCTGTGGGCCGGATGACCAAGAGTCGTCGCGGCAAGCTCTACATCGACGACGAAGGCTGGGGCCCCGAGGCCGGCTCAATTGAGTACGGGTACCGGGTCCCCTTCGGTGGAATTCACGTCTTCATTGGCAAGATCGGCGAACCGGGCCCTGAGCTGGACACCTGCACCGACATCATCGAGACGGCTCAGCGTGCAAAACCCGCCCGAGTTCAGCCCGCCATGAGTCGTGCCTTCGTGGGATTCATCAATGGTGCGGGATCTGAGGATAAATCAGTATCTGACGGTGAGACAGTTGTCTATTCTGATGGCGAGTCATCCACCGGTGAAACTGAGTCATTGTACCGACTGCAAGATGGTCGGCTTGGGGGCTGTTCCGATGGCGATAGTATTCCGGACCCCTACGAGCCGCCGAACCGGGTTGCAATCTTCATGGCCGGTACGCAGCCAGTGCAGCACTCTTCAACCGCAGCGGCATTGATTTCCGGATCAGCAGCGGCGACGGCAGCCGGGGCAGGAGGCCCTGCGTGCCCGCCGGCTCAAGTCTTGTCCGGTTTACTAGACGCCTTGGCGATACTGCTAACGACAGAGGTTAACCCAAATAATCAAGATCAGCATAACGCGAAAGTCGTGAAATTGCGAGATCAGATAGCTCAAGATAAGGAAGACCTGGCAGCTAAAGATTCCAGGATGGCTGCGGAACGGGTTGCGTTGGATGCTCAGGTGCAGCGGATTCAGTCGGAGTCTTACCGGCTCATGCTAGATCAGAACGCTTCAAACGAAGTCATGAGGAGGAGGCATCAGTCTGGCCTGCCACCGGTTTACGAGGTGAGGAACCTCTTTAACACGCCAGGAGCAGGAACCAGTAACCCGCCAGTGGCGGACCAGGTTGAAGCGCCTGGGACGGGAGCGTCGGTTCAGCCGCGCACCATGGATCCGCCTCGTCAGAACAATATCCCGCCGCAACACATGCCAACACCACCGGGTCATTACTCTAACCCTTTGGATAACATGATCGCTGCAGCGTCACGATTAGCGGCTATCCCGGTTGAAGGCGAGTCTCCAACGGCGGTTGAGATGCGGAGGGCTAGAGAGCTCCTTCAAACAACATTGGTTCAGTAGCAGGCTTATTCTTACAGTCGAAGCCGGATTCATTCCACCCCTCGCCCAAGTCGGAGTTACAGTAGGCATATTGACGAACCAGCTGTGTTAAGCAGTGGGCGGAACCATAACCTGCCTAGCGGACATAACCCGGCGGGTGGTAGTGCTGATGCTCAGAACATGGTGGATCAAGGTAGAGCACGTCGAGAGGCCGGGCTGGCGGCACAATATGCAGCCCGTCAACCTTCTCCAGTTCGTCCGACAACTTCGGTGGAGCCAGGTGTAACCTTTAGGAATTTGGGCGTGCCATGTTTAGTGCCGGCCATATGTAATGAGCGTCTGCCCAAGGATTTTAAGGGTCCTCGCAAGGTGCCTAACTATACAGCCGATTTACATCCTGAAGCATGGATCGAGAGTTATGAGATGGCCATGGAGTTGCTAGATGTTAGTGATGCGGCATGTGCTAAATATTTGCCCCTGATGTTGGATGGAACGGCTCACACTTGGTTGAAGGGGCTCCCTGCCAACTCCATTGGGTCATGGGCCGAGTTAAAGGCCTGGTTTATCCAGAATTTAAAAGATACATGCAAGCAGCCTATATCAACTGTGGATCTGGATGCCTGTGTCCAAGAAGAGGGTGAGTCCACAACCCATTGGGTGCGCCGGGTTTCGACCATCTTACATTCATCGGATCGCATCAATGCCGGTTCAGCGGTCATAATGTTGGAGAAGAATTGCCGGTTTACGCCTCTTAAGCAGAAGTTGGGTCGGCTCAAGCGCCACTGCAATGACATGGGAGAGCTGATGGCGGCTCTGGTTAAGTACGCTGACTCTGATGGTACCAAGGACCCTGAGTCTGATGATGATAAGCCGGGAAAGGGAAAGAAGAGCAGCAGCACCAGAGGACAGCAGCATAATCCGGCGAATCAGGGAGGCAATGGTAAGCGCAAATCTGATAATAGTTTGGACTTTGTGGCTAACACCAACGCACAGAATAATGGCCAGCATCGTAAAGGTAAACCGCCCCCACGGGCCGGAGGGTCAGGCTTTAATCTTGAGCAGATGCTAAATCAGCCCTGGCCAAGGCATGGGACGCGAGAAAGACCGTCTGGCCACCTTTGGAAGGATTGCTACATCATGAAGGAGTATAAAAATTCCAATCTTTTTCAAGATAATCATGGACCGGGTGGTGGTTCAGGGTCCGGTTCTCATGGGCCGGGTTATGGCGGTGGCGGTTCTAGTTCTGGATTCCAAGGTAATCAGGGCAATCAAGGCAATCAGGGTGGCTACCATCAACAGTCAGGTCAGGGGAGTCAGCAGCAGCAATCTGGGTATCAGAGTAACCCAAAGCAGCTAAATAGTGGGCAGTACCACGTCTTCACCACAAATTTATGCAGACGGGATCAGAAGCTTCATAAAAGGGCAGTGAACGCCGTTGAACCGGCGGTTCCCCGTTACTTGGGCTGGTCTGAGCAGCCCATCATGTGGAGTCGGGAAGATCACCCGCCCCGGGTTGATAATCTGGGTCACCTAGCATCGGTGGTTGCACCCCAGGTTGGAGGGTATAAGTTTACCAAGGTACTCATGGACGGAGGGAGCAGCATCAATATCCTTTTTTACGAAACTTTCCGTCGCATGGGGTTGACAGATAAAAATCTTAAACCGTCGAATACAGTTTTCCATGGTGTGGTGCCTGGTTAGTCGGCATACCCTGTTGGTAAGATAGCTCTGGAAGTTGCCTTTGGAGATGATCATGACTCTAGGTCAGAGACATTAACCTTTGAAGTAGTCAAGATTCACAGCCCGTATCACGCTCTGTTTGGACGGCCGGCTTATGCCAAGTTCATGGCACGGCCTTGTTAGGTTTATCTGCAGCTCAAGATGCCGGGTTACAAGGGGACCATCATAGTACATGGGAGCCGAAAGATAGCCTTGGAATGTGAAGAAGGTGATGCGGCTTATGCTGAGTCGGTTTGTGCAATGGAGGAGTTAAAATTTTACAAGGACAATGTTGATCTGGCGGATATGACGTCTTTGAAAAAGCCAACTACAGAGCATGATCCGATTTTGAAGTTTAAATCGGCAGATGACACTAAGATGGTTGATTTTGTTCCTGGCGATTCATCCAAGCAGTTCAGCATCAGTGCTAATATGGATCCGAAATAGGAAAGCGCGCTCATCGAGTTCATCCGTGAGAAGCGGGACATCTTTATAGGGAAACGCAGCAGAAACCAAATTTTTTCCGACCTACGCACCAGCCCAGGAACACTATGGAGACTGCATACAAGGTTTGATCATTTTCGTTACCGACTCATAGCGCAGCGGAAGTAGAGTCGATGACGATCGGCGGTGCAGATCCCCACAGCTAGGATTTACAACCTCCCAACCGCGAGGATGTATACCCTCATCCGCCACCCGGATAGCCCTCCGGGAGGCGATTGGACAGTCCCCCGGACGGTGTCGTGGATAGCCCTTCGGGAGGACTCACAGAACTCGGACCGGCACTTGGACAGCCCTTTGGGAGGCACTCACGAACAGCCCCACGGGCACTAAGATCGAAACTACGTCCTCTCTACAGAGTTGCACACATACAGTGTCAACTATTCGGCAGGGCTTTGCTGTCTAGAACTAGTTCCCACCGGAACCCAGACAGCCTATCGGCACTACGAAACTATTTCGTGGGAGGGAGAGAAGAAAGGCAGATCATGCATGCCATGTGTGAGAGAGTTGGAGTGGGATGGAGAGCTCCTCTCCACCTCCTTATATAGTGGTGGAAGGGGTGAGGGGGGGCTGAGATTCAGCCCACAAAACATGCACCCACTAAACAAGGAAAACATGTTCCCACCAAACATGGAGAAAACATGTTCCCTTGTCCATGGTGTTCCCCCATGGGGCCCCACCTTCCTCCCAACACTCTCCACCATTTGTGGGGGCTGCCCCCCACCATGGGGCCCCCCCCCAAACATCTTTGTCCAGCCACAAGGGGCTGCCCCCTCAAGGGGGGGCGCCCCCAAAACAGCCCCCACGATCCGTGGGATCTTGTCCCCTCACGCTGGGACAAAATGTTTTCCGCGACTATTACTTCTGAAAAATTCTAGAAGGTCCCAGAACATTTCCGACACCCTCTAAAATTATCTGGACATGCTCTGGAACATTTCCAGTATGATGGTTTAATTTAAAACCATCTTTGTTTACCTGGTAAACAACTCCGGCAGCTCCGAAACTTTTTTCGGTTTTTTCTCCGGAAAAATTCCAGAAATTACCAGACAAATCTGGCAACATCCAAAACATTTCCGGTGCTTGCCGAAACCTTTTTGGATCAATGGTTTTATCCGAAACAACTTTTCGGTTTTACCAAAACTTTTTTTGTGTTCTCTCTCCGGAACTCTTCTGTTGTCTCCGAAACTTTTTCGGTGATTTTCTCTCAGATTCCCTGTCTAGAATTCAGCAGATAGATGACCCTTAAGCGTGTGACCCTATAGGTTCGGTGAAGTATAGACATGACCGGAACACCTTCCGATCAATGATCAGCATCGGAGCCGTGGACACCCATATTGATCCCTATACCCACACGAATGAATATTCGAGTGAACCTCCAGTTGCCGTGTGCTATTCCTGTTGCTTCGCGATATGTTACAAATACCCGAGGTTAGACATGTAGGCATTTCCTTGGATCGACAACTTGTCCACTATGCTAGTTACCTCGTTACCGGTATCGTTCTCTTTTCTCGTTCCCGTGTTCCGGCATCCCCGTGATCAAATCACAAAGTGTCTGGCCAGACGATGATGGATACCGTAACACCGAGAGGGCCCAGAGATATCTCTCCATCGTCGGAGGAGCAAATCCCAATCTTGAGCTATCAAGTTACTTGACACACTTTTCCATGAACCCGTAAGCCGCCGTAATAGCCACCCATTTACGGATGACGTTTAAGAAACCCCAAAGTTCATGAAGCAAGCATGAAGAAACTCGATACTCTCATGGTCTAAGGAATCATGCAAACATTAACCATCTCTGTGTTATTAACCAATTAACTTGTGACGAATGAATCTCATAGCATAACATCAATTCGGGTCGATTCAACACAAATGTTCTTCTAACATTGTGCCCTCAAAATTGCTGGCATAGACATGCCCATGATCAGGAAAACAGAACCATCATGCAACACTTGAGCCAGTCATAGAGGCTTGACTAGGAATACATTTTACCGTTTATTATTCCACACGTGCATATGAGTCTTCCTCCGAGCCTCGTGGTTATTGTAGACTCGAGAACCATAGCAGTTATAGCATGGAACATAAACCTAATTATGAACAGGGAGATAATCAATAACATTTATTATTGCCTCTAGGGCATATCTCCTACAATCTTTGCATGGAAACCTTCTGACATGCTGTGTACCGAGGGAACTCGCTGAGCACACTCTCAATATTGATCCCAAGTTTAAACCGATCAAGCAGTTTCTTCGTCGTTTCAATGAAGAAAGGCGTAAGGCCATTGGTGAGGAGGTAGCCCGGCTCTTGGCGGCTGGGTTTATTGTTGAAGTTTTTCATCCTGAGTGGTTGGCTAACCCGGTGCTGGTACTTAAGAAGAACGGCACTTGGCGCATGTGTGTGGACTACACGGATTTAAACAAGGCTTGTCCGGCTGATCCTTTTGCTCTCCCTCGTATTGATCAGATTATTGATGCTACGGCGGGTTGTGAGCGTTTGAGTTTTTTGGATGCTTATTCTGGTTATCATCAGATCAAGATGGCAGTTAAGGACCAGGAGAAGACCAGCTTTCATAACTCCCTTGGAGCCTTCTGCTATTGTGTCTATGCCTTTGGGCTCAAGATGTGTTGGGGAACGTAGCAAAATTTTAAAATTTTCTACGCATCACCAAGATCAATCTATGGAGTCATCTAGCAACGAGTGAGAGGGGAGTGTATCTACATACCCTTGTAGATCGCGAGCGGAAGCGTTCAAGAGAACGGGGTTGATGGAGTCGTACTCTTCGTGATCCAAATCACCGATGACCGAGCGCCGAACGGACGGCACCTCCGCGTTCAAACACCGTACGGAGCAGAGACGTCTCCTCCTTCTTGATCCAGCAAGGGGGGGAGAGGTTGATGGAGATCCACAGCACGACGGTGTGGTGGTGGAAGCAGCGGGATTTCAGCAGGGCTTCGCCAAGCGCTACTGGAGGAGGAAGAGGTGTCACGGGAGGGAGAGGGAGGCGCCAGGGGCTGAGCTGTTTCTCCCATGCACCTCCCCACTATATATAGGGGTGGAGGGGGCTGGTTTCTTGCCCTCCAATTCCATTGGGCGTTGGCAAAGGTGGAAGGAAAGAAATCCCATCCTTTCCCTTCCCCACCGATTGTTATCCCCCTTTTTTAGTGCATTGATCTTATCCCTTCGGGATATGATCTTATTCCTTCTAAGGGGAATCTTGGTGCGCCTTGACTAGGGGTGTGGGGCCTTGCCCCCACTACCCACGTTCATGTTGGGTCCCCCATGCGGTGGGCCCCACTCCGGAACCTTCTAGAACCTTCTCGGTACAATACCGAAAAATCCCGAACATTTTCCGGTGGCCAAAATAGGACTTCCACATATATAATCTTTACCTCCGGACCATTCCGGAACTCCTCGTGACGTCCAGGATCTCATCCGAGACTCCGAACAACCTTCGGGTTACCGCATACTAATATCTCTAAACCCTAGCGTCACCGACCTTAAGTGTGTAGACCCTACGGGTTCGGGAGACACGCAGACATGACCGAGACGACTCTCCGTCAATAACCAACAGCGGGATCTGGATACCCATGTTGGCTCCCACATGCTCCTCGATGATCTCATTCGATCCATCGGATGAACCACGATGTCGAGGATTCAATCAATCCCGTACGCAATTCCCTTTGTCTATCGGTACGATACTTGCCCGAGATTCGATTCGGCGTATCTCGATACCTTGTTCAATCTCGTTACCGGCAAGTCTCTTTACTCGTTTCCTTACACATCATCCCGTGAACAACTCCTTGATCACATTGAGCTCTTATGATGATGTCCTACCGAGTGGGCCCAGAGGTACCTCTCCGTTCATGGAGTGACAAATCCCAGTCTCGATTCGTGCCAACCCAACAGATACTTTCGGAGATACCCGTAGTGTCACCTTTATAGCCACCCAGTTAGTTGTGACGTTTGGTGCACCCAAAGCACTCCTACGGTATCCGGGAGTTGCACAATCTCATGGTCTAAGGAAAGTTACTTGACATTGGAAAAGCTTTAGCAAACGAACTACACGTCTAGTGCTAGGCTTAGATTGGTCTTGTCCATCAACATCATTCTCCTAATGATGTGATCCCGTTATCAATGACATCCAATGTCCATGGTCAGGAAACCGTAACCATCTATTGATCAACGAGCTAGTCAACTAGAGGCTTACTAGGGACATGTTGTGTCTAGTGTATTCACACATGTATTACGATTTCCGGATAACACAATTATAGCATGAATAACAGACAATTATCTTGAACAAGGAAATTAATAATAACCATTTTATTATTGCCTCTAGGGCATATTTCCAACGTCTCCCACTTGCACTAAGTCAATAATCTAGTTACATTGTGTTGAATCGAACACCCATAGAGTACTGGTGTTGATCAGGTTTTGCTCGTGAAAGAGGTTTAGTCAACGGATCTGCTACATTCAAATCCGTGTGCACTTTACAAATATCTATGTCTCCATCTTGAACTGTGTTCACGTATGGAGTTGAAGCACGCTTGATATGCCTGGTCCTTTGTGAAACCTGGGCTCCTTGGCAAGGGCATAGCTCCAGTTGTTGTCACAGAAGAGAGCCATTGGACCCGACGCATTTGAATGACTCCTAGGTCGGTGATGAACTCCTTCATCCATACTGTCTTCTGTGTCTGCCTCCGAGGCTGCTATGTACTCCGCTTCGCATGTAAGACACCGCCACGACGCTTTGCTTGCAACTGCACCAGCTTTACCGCTCCACCATTCAAATATACACGTACCTTTTGTGACTTGGAGTCATCCGATCTGTGTCGAAGCTGCGTCGACGTAACCCTTTACGACGAGCTCTTCGTCACCTCCATAACGAGAAACATATCCTTAGTCCTTTTCAGGTACTTCAGGATGTTCTTAACCGCTGTCCAGTGTTCCTTGCCGGGATTACTTTGGTACCTACCTACCAAACTTACAGCAAGGTTTACATCAGTCTGGTACACAGCATGGCATACTAATAGACCCTATGGCTGGGGCATAGGGGATGACACTCATCTCTTCTATATCTTTTGGCCATGGTCGGGCTTGAGCCGAGCTCAATTTCACACCTGCAAATACAGGGAAGAACCCCTTCTTGGACTGATCCATATTGAACTTCTTCAATATCTCTTCAAGGTATGTGCTTTGCGAAAGACCTATGAGGCGTCTCGATCTATCTCTATAGATCTTGATGCCTAATATATAAGCAT